>NQII01000299.1:945484-993054 GCA_002778355.1 Clitarchus hookeri | reverse complement strand
TTGCTGGCTGCCTTGTTGAGTGTCTGGCTTCCTTGCTGGCTTTGTGCTGGCTGGCTGCGTGCTGGCTGGTTGGCTGCATGCTGGCTGCATGCCTGCATGCCTGCATGCTGGCTTCATGCCTGCGTGCTGTCTGTGTGAATGGGTGCTGTCGGCATGCTGGCCGGCTGACTGCGTGCTGGCTGGCTGCATGCCTGCATGCTGGCTGCATACCTGCATGCTGGCTTTTTGCTGGCTGCCTGCGTGCTGTCTGCCTGTATGCTGGATGGCTGCCTGCATCCTGGCTGGCTGGCTGACTGGCTGCATGCTTCGAGCTGGCTGCGTGCTGGCTGCAGTATTCGAGCTGGCTGGGTGCTGGCTGAATGCTGGCTGGCTGCCTGGCTGGCTGCTGCCTCTGTGCTGACTAGCTGCTTGCTGACTACATGCTGGTGGTGTGCTGACTGCATGCTGACTGCGTGCTGGCTGCATGCTCGCTGGCTGCGTACTGGCCTGCTGGCTTGCTACATGCTAGCTGGATGGCTGGCTGCGGTCTCGCTGTGTGCTGGCTGGCTGCGTGCTGGCTCGCTGCGTGCTGGCTTCGTGCTTTCTGGCTGCATGCTGGCTACTTGCAAGGCTGCATGCTGGCTGGATGCGTGTTGGCTGGCTGCGTGCTGGTTAGCTGGCTGCATCTTGCTGGCTTGCTGCATTCTGGCGTGCTGGCTTGCTGTGGAATGGCCTAGAGCTGGCGGGAGGGTGCAATGAGGTCTTGGAGGATGACGTGGGAGATTTGAAGGATGATATGGGAGATGTGGAGGTTGACATGGCGGACGTTGAGGATGAATGTGGAGGACTGGAAGATGGAGGACGTGGCGGAATTGGAGGACGACGAGGCTGGATATTTAGGACGACTTGTTTTTGGCAAGGGGGGCAAGGATGATGGCATGGAAGTCGTGCAGATATATGTGGTGGTTGTGGAGGGTGCAAGGGGATGTGGAGGTTGACGNATGGCTGGCTGCGGTCTCGCTGTGTGCTGGCTCGCTGCGTGCTGGCTTCGTGCTTTCTGGCTGCATGCTGGCTACTTGCAAGGCTGCATGCTGGCTGGATGCGTGTTGGCTGGCTGCGTGCTGGTTAGCTGGCTGCATCTTGCTGGCTTGCTGCATTCTGGCATGCTGGTTTGCTGTGGAATGGCCTAGAGCTGGCGGGAGGGTGCAATGAGGTCTTGGGGGATGACGTGGGAGATTGGAAGGATGATATGGGAGATGTGGAGGTTGACATGGCGGACGTTGAGGATGAATGTGGAGGACTGGAAGATGGAGGACGTGGCGGAATTGGAGGATGACGAGGCGGATATTTAGGACGACTTGTTTTTGGCAAGGGGGACAAGGATGATGGCATGGAAGTCGTGCAGATATATGTGGTGGTTGTGGAGGGTGCAAGGGGATGTGGAGGTTGACGNACAAGGATGATGGCATGGAAGTCGTGCAGATATATGTGGTGGTTGTGGAGGGTGCAAGGGGATGTGGAGGTTGACGTGGAAGATGCGAAGGAGGACATGGAGGGAACAAGGAAAACATGGGGGATGACGTGAAAAATGTGGAGGATGGCGTGGAATATGTGGATCATGACGTGGCAGAATTGAAGGATGAGGTGGAGGATGTAAAGGATGACATGGCGGACATGAATGTTTATGTTGCAGATGAGGAGGATTTCAGGAGGGGAAAAAGGTATAAGGAGGGTGACATGGCCGACGTTGAGGATGATTTGGCGGACAATGAGGGTGACTTGAAAGATTTTTGGGATGATGTGGCAGACGGATGATGTTGCAGACGTGGAAGATGACATGGAGTATGATGTGGCGGACGTGAATAATGACGTCGGGTGGGGGCAAGTGAGACGTAAAGGATGATGTGGAAGATGCGGTTGATGATGTGGCGGATGTAGAGGAGGGCGAGGCAGTATTGGAGGGGGTTGTGGTGGAAGCGGAAGTAGACGTTGTGGATGTGGAGGGAAACATGGTGAATGTGGAGGATGATGTGGCAGATGTGGAGGTTGACATGGTGGACGTGGAGGATGATATGGTGGACATGGAGGAGGATGTGGGTGTGGCAAGGGGACAAGTAGGATGATGTGGAAGACGTGAAGTATGATGTGGAGGACATGTTGGGGCGTGGCGATCGTGGAGGTAGTTGTGGTGGATGTAGAGGATAACATGGCAGCCATGGAGGTGATCATGGTGGATGGACATAGCGGTCGAGGAGGGGGACATAACGGACGCAGAGGATGATGTGGGAGATGTGGAGTATGATGTGGCAGACATGGAAGAGGACGTGGTGGATGTGGAGGAGGACGTGGTGGATGTGAAGGAGGACATGGTGGATGTGGAGGAGGACGTGGAGGAGTACATGGCTGATGTGTAGGGGGATGTGGTGGACGTTGAGGGGGCAAGGGAGACGTAAAGAATGACGTGTGGGATGTGGATGGGGCAAGGGGTAAATCTAGGATGTCATGAAAGAGGTGGGAGATGTGGAGAATGACTTGGTGGACGTTGATGATGACATGGTGGACCTTGAATATGATGTGGCGGACGTGGATGGGTCAAGAAGGACAAGGAGGATGATGTGGAAATTGCATAGTATGTCTTGGAGGACATGATGGAAGGAGGGGGACGTGAAGGAGGATGTGATGGAAGTGGATGATGACGTGAGATGTGGAGGATGATGTGGCGGATGTGGAAGAGGTCATGGAGGTTTACATGGCGAACGTGGAGGATGACTAGACGAAAGTGGAGGGGGACATGGTGAACGTGGATGATGATGTGGTGAAAGTGCAGGGGATGTAGAAGTGGTCGTGGAGGACGTGGATGCTATGGCGGAAGTAAAGGTGGACGTGGAGAGGGACATGACAGATGTGGTTGAGTTCGCGAGAGGGACAAGGTGGACGATTTGGGGTATGATGTGTCAGATGGATGACGTGGTGGGCGTATAAAATGGCGTGACGGTCGTAGAGGATGATGTGACATATGGAGTGTGACATCTAAGATTTGGAGGACATAGAGGATGACGTGGTGGAAGGTGGGGGACGTGGAGTATGACGTAGAGGATGACATGGCAGAAGGAGAAGACGTGGCAGGCGTAGATGATGTGGTAGATGTGGATGATGTTGTTGAGGGTGCAAGGAGGACGTGGAGGATGACGTAGAAGCCATGGAGGATGACGTGGAAGACGTGGAGTATAATTTGGAGGATGTGGAGAATGATGTAGAAGAGGACGTGGCGGTCCTGAAGGGGGACTTGGCGGACATGGAGGGAGTCGCGGAGGACATGAAATGATGGCGAGTGGGTCGTGGAGGTAGCAAGGGGGACGTGGATGAAGTCCGGGTCTGTCATGGAGGAAGTGGAGGGATACGTGAAGGGGCATGTGGCAGACATGGAGGGGAATGTGGAGGGTATGTGGCAGACATGGAAGGGAATTTTGAAGCCACTGTTTAATTTCTGACATTTCCAATACGTGCACACTTTTGCCCCACCGCAAATGCACTTACACCCCACGTGAGCCTCAAATTTCTCTAGCATTACCGTATTAATGACTGTTTTCTATGCAATCAAACAAATGTTAACGTGCGCGATCCCACCCCATTCTACGCCACATTTTTTTAAAACACTTCGACAGTGGAAGAGATTTTCAGATATCTAAGACAAGCTATAAGTGAGTCACCTTATCTATCACTACACGAACACTAGATCTGTTGGTCTCTGCGGTACCAATAACATCGTACTATTGGTCCTCAATAGACCAGACACGCTTACTACGACGTTCATTATTGGTNTTGGTCCTCAATAGACCAGACACGCTTACTACGACGTTCATTATTGGTTGGCCATCAGCCAAACGCAGAGTGATCGTGCCCCAGTCAAGTAATGTTACCCAAGAAGTGTCACTTCGTAGGTAACATTATTGACAAATCCTTCGTGTTCATTTTCGTAATTTACCCTTCAAGTGCTGTCGACGTAACATAATGTTACAGTGAACGTCGTGAAAACTGCTGGTGAAGTAGTGTCACATCGCCAGTGTCTTCGAAGAGTGCGGACTTCATAAAATTTCAGCAAATTATANAAACTGCTGGTGAAGTAGTGTCACATCGCCAGTGTCTTCGAAGAGTGCGGACTTCATAAAATTTCAGCAAATTATATATAACAGTTGCATTCAATGAATGACATTTGACGTCAGTAGCACCCAGAGTGGTAAATGAGTAATTTCCAAACAACATAAACTATAGGCCTACATTTCATGCGTGGCACTGTTATTTATGTACCCTGCAGAAATTATGTTCATGAAACTCGGCCTTAACAGGTCCAAAATCAAATTTTACCATGAATAATTATGTTATGTACTACCGGAGCTTTACGCCAGTTATAAAACTTAAGCTTATAAAAAGGTTGAAATTATTTACAATAAAACATATCGAGGCAGACAATTTTTATTATTTTACTACACGAAAATTGTCAGTTTTATTGTGATTGTTTAACACTATGAACGATAAAGGCTGTTTTTAAACTTAAACTAAGTGAATCATGTTCCAGTCAGATACGGAATTTTTAAGAAGATTTATATGTATAGTTTTAGTACTTGGTCTAGTTATCCCCGAAGGTAAGGCGAAAAAAATGGAGGTTTTTATCGTATTACTTTACTGAATGCACGGATAACTTTATCAGGGACATCAACGAGTTTTTTTTTTCTCCCTATTTGTGTACTTGTTTGGGCTGTTCATTCCTATTCGTAAAGAAAATTTAGTTACAAGTGTTCGTATATGTATAACATTTGCTTACCTACTTTGCAATCACTTCTGACCTTCATTACCGTACCCTTAAGGATAATTCATGTCAAAGCTAACGACTAACGACAACAACAGTTACAAGTCTGTCCCTTTCGTTTTGCGATCTATTCTTACACAATTGTCTCTTTAATGGATGTGATTATTTTAATATAATTAATATCTGACTTTATATCGAGGATATCTTTAACTAGTTATGCATTAGTGCATGTTGCTTGAATATTTAGTCGCAACAANAAACTGCTGGTGAAGTAGTGTCACATCGCCAGTGTCTTCGAAGAGTGCGGACTTCATAAAATTTCAGCAAATTATAAATAACAGTTGCATTCAATGAATGACATTTGACGTCAGTAGCACCCAAAGTGGTAAATGAGTAATTTCCAAACAACATAAACTATAGGCCTACATTTCATGCGTGGCACTGTTATTTATGTACCCTGCAGAAATTATGTTCATGAAACTCGGCCTTAACAGGTCCAAAATCAAATTTTACCATGAATAATTATGTTATGTACTACCGGAGCTTTACGCCAGTTATAAAACTTAAGCTTATAAAAAGGTTGAAATTATTTACAATAAAACATATCGAGGCAGACAATTTTTATTATTTTACTACACGAAAATTGTCAGTTTTATTGTGATTGTTTAACACTATGAACGATAAAGGCTGTTTTTAAACTTAAACTAAGTGAATCATGTTCCAGTCAGATACGGAATTTTTAAGAAGATTTATATGTATAGTTTTAGTACTTGGTCTAGTTATCCCCGAAGGTAAGGCGAAAAAAATGGAGGTTTTTATCGTATTACTTTACTGAATGCACGGATAACTTTATCAGGGACATCAACAAGTTTTTTTTTCTCCCTATTTGTGTACTTGTTTGGGCTGTTCATTCCTATTCGTAAAGAAAATTTAGTTACAAGTGTTCGTATATGTATAACATTTGTTTACCTACTTTGCAATCACTTCTGACCTTCATTACCGTACCCTTAAGGATAATTCATGTCAAAGCTAACGACTAACGACAACAACAGTTACAAGTCTGTCCCTTTCGTTTTGCGATCTATTCTTACACAATTGTTTCTTTAATGGATGTGATTATTTTAATATAATTAACATCTGACTTTATATCGAGGATATCTTTAACTAGTTATGCATTAGTGCATGTTGCTTGAATATTTAGTCGCAACAANCATCTGACTTTATATCGAGGATATCTTTAACTAGTTATGCATTAGTGCATGTTGCTTGAATATTTAGTCGCAACAAAAAATGTGGGATAGCTGATAGAATCCCATAAAGGCTTGCACATAAAAAAACTTTTTATATACATGCACATTATAAATTATTCAAGGAAAAATATATTATTTTCCAGGTAGAAGTTTTTTTTTCAATCTATGTTTTAGCTGTTATTGCGAAATACATATTTCAGAAAGTAAATATAGCGCTAGTACTAAATATTAACACCAAGTTTCACATTTTTGGANTATTGCGAAATACATATTTCAGAAAGTAAATATAGCGCTAGTACTAAATATTAACACCAAGTTTCACATTTTTGGACGGGTATAAGGCAATTTAATGTTACAAAACATGTTTTACAACAACAAAAAAACTACAACATAGAATTATTCGCACGNCGGGTATAAGGCAATTTAATGTTACAAAACATGTTTTACAACAACAAAAAAACTACAACATAGAATTATTCGCACGTAAATCAGTTCGAAAAAGTTTAAAAGTTGCGAATATGGTAGATGATTAAATTTTTCTAATATATATATTTGTTCCGGCATGTAGCTAATTTTGTAGAAGGGCGCGGAACAATGTGTCGCATTACACTAGTTATGGAGTAAGTTAAAAATCATTAAATGCCATAATTTTACTTTCTTGGCAACATAATTGCAACACATTTTAAAATGGATTTGCTTTGTGTAATTCACCCCACCTGTGCGTATATGGGCATATTTACGTACACGTACACCATGCATTTAATGACTTTAAATAGACACATACGGCTAGGATGAAGAACACACATACCTTTCTTATCATAAGAATGTAAATTTCTATGTATTTTTTGTTTTAATTATAATTATCTCATTGAACTTCCCTGGCTTATTACATCTTATTTCTAAAACACAGATGGATTTATGGAAGGTCGTGGACTCGTCGATTGTGTTTACTTTCAACTTACAGCCAGCCATATTCATAAATACCTACACATCGATTTCATAAACTAAATGTGACATTTATTTAATTGTCAATGAATATTCGTAAACAAAGTGATACAAACAACTCTATATTTCAAGCTTCCGATTTTAGTTACATAGTAACCGTTTCTCAGTACAAGACTCTTTCGTCCATTAGTCTATAGAATTGTAAGTTTTAAAGTTGTATGATACAAGTACTTCATTGCTTTCAGTCAAGTGAGCTCCGAATTGCGTAAAACACTAAACGATGATCATTTATATGTTTGTCGTTATAGTTATGAGAATTTCACAAAATCTAACAACGTCGCAAATTAAATGCGCTTAGTATAAGAATTTATGACGTATAATTGCGCTATTATGAATAATATTAAAAAAATACAATAAGCATTCAAATAAATATACTTTTTTTTTTCTTGTAAAATTTACATTGTTATTAACTGCAGATATGTGGTCTATTTTAACGCAAGTATTGCGTTTTAAACCAGATGTTACCAAACTAAAATACGTAATTACAATAAACACTAAATTGCAGGTTTACTTTGTATTTTTGCCGTAAGACTGCATCATTACAAGCACTCAAATGTATTTATACAATAACAACAGTTTGGAGACCATTTCCGCCTTGGCATTGCATGAAATTAAAAAATATATATTTATATCTCAAACTTATGTGTGAAAATCAACGTCAATAAATCTCCTCCATCTTGACTTTAGTTCGCTGAACGTGTTTAATAAGTTATCCAACCGTTACTGAGTTAAGTCAAATTAATAAGAGTTAAGGGTTACTGCGTAATGTAGCGTTAAATGAAATGTGTGACACATTTGTGTATGAATTCTCACAATTCCATCTGATGTCCTCATGCACAATACGTTTTATTTCCGGGTTATTATTTTGGTACCTATAATATTTTTTTAGGGCGATTTAGGTTAAGTAAAGCTTTTAAGTACGAACATTTACCGAAAACCTGCATGCTTGTTCAGACTGAATGCTTTACTGAAATATGTTACAAATGATCAATATTGACATATGTGATTGGAAGCATTCTCCACGTGATAATTCTCCGCTTCACAATTACAATCACTCGACAAATTCAAACGCACATTTATTTTCTAAAACACTCGCCTACAATGTAGTTTTCATGCCAGTAAATATATTTGAAGAGCTGTAAGATATATATTAAATATTATAATGATTTTATGTTAATTATGCAATGTTAAGACAATAAAAAGTATTTGTGGTTCATGTCATACTTCTTCCCCCACCAATATATTGTATTATTAAATATATCCGACGAGACAACAGGGCGTTATTTTGACGCACACGACAGTAACACTTTTAACACCTTCCGGCAGTTATGCAATTGTAATTAGGTTACCAAAAATTCGTTGTATTTATTAGTACACGTACCTGTCCTTATCTTTCACGTGGAACGTAAACATAGAAATGATGTCAACTCCATTTACTCGTCTATTATTACAGCCGACCTACCAACACTGCTGGTAACTAACACATGCCATGGCCGCCACTAGTAAAACACGAGTTGGGTATTCAAAACTGCAACGATAACTCGCGTGAGACAGGCTCGCCTTTAGCAGAACGTGAACGAATACGTGGGTGAGCCAAAGAGCCGATGGCCAGGGCGATGACCTACTTTTGCAGGCCGTGGAACTGGCAACACCGCACGGATGGCGAGGTATTTCGTCTGCTGCGTCGCCTGCTATAGTCCATACTGTATAAGATGGCCATTTTCTGACAGGTCTGCGAAAGTAGCGCCACTGTTTACGTCTGACTACGTGTGACTATGTATCCTTCCGCCATCAGCTGGTCCGTCAAGTCGGGGTTGTATTTTTTATCAACAAGCTGTCAGCTATTCCACTTGCCATTGTACTGTATGCTAAACAAATTTTAAGATACTTTAAGACTGACATCTGTCTAAAAAAAAATAAGTAGGTTATAAAAGTAAAAATATAAAATGTTGCAAATAATTAAATATTTGCTAACTCTTTTTTAATTTGTCCGAGATAGTGAATTTGGGTTAACATTCGCGAGACGGTCTGTTGTATCTATTATCACACTTTGGACGTTATAGCTAATATATTCGAGTTGGAAATATGTGACGTGGAATAACGTTAGAATTGCTTAAAAACTTCACGCGTGTCACTTTCTACGGAAACAAGGAGATGGGTTTCGAAAGAACAATATGGCGTATAATTTACGTAGACGAACAATTACCAGCCGAATGTAAAATGCTTGTACTCCAAATCGTTGTACATGCAATATATGTTACTTTAAAAATTATGCANCTATTATTACAGCCGACCTACCAACACTGCTGGTAACTAACACATGCCATGGCCGCCACTAGTGAAACACGAGTTGGGTATTCAAAACTGCAACGATAACTCGCGTGAGACAGGCTCGCCTTTAGCAGAACGTGAACGAATACGTGGGTGAGCCAAAGAGCCGATGGCCAGGGCGATGACCTACTTTTGCAGGCCGTGGAACTGNCCATTTACTCGTCTATTATTACAGCCGACCTACCAACACTGCTGGTAACTAACACATGCCATGGCCGCCACTAGTGAAACACGAGTTGGGTATTCAAAACTGCAACGATAACTCGCGTGAGACAGGCTCGCCTTTAGCAGAACGTGAACGAATACGTGGGTGAGCCAAAGAGCCGATGGCCAGGGCGATGACCTACTTTTGCAGGCCGTGGAACTGGCAACACCGCACGGATGGCGAGGTATTTCGTCTGCTGCGTCGCCTGCTATAGTCCATACTGTATAAGATGGCCATATTCTGACAGGTCTGCGAAAGTAGCGCCACTGTTTACGTCTGACTATGTGTGACTATGCATCCTTCCGCCATCAGCTGGTCCGTCAAGTTGGGGTTGTATTTTTTATCAACAAGCTGTCAGCTATTCCACTTGCCATTGTACTGTATGCTAAACAAATTTTAAGATACTTTAAGACTGACATCTGTCTAAAAAAAAAAAAGTAGGTTATAAAAGTAAAAATATAAAATGTTGCAAATAATTAAATATTTGCTAACTCTTTTTTAATTTGTCCGAGATAGTGAATTTGGGTTAACATTCGCGAGACGGTCTGTTGTATCTATTATCACACTTTGGACGTTATAGCTAATATATTCGAGTTGGAATATGTGACGTGGAATAACGTTAGAATTGCTTAAAAACTTCACGCGTGTCACTTTCTACGGAAACAAGGAGATGGGTTTCGAAAGAGCAATATGGCGTATAATTTACGTAGACGAACGATTACCAGCCGAATGTAAAATGCTTGTACTCCAAATCGTTGTACATGCAATATATGTTACTTTAAAAATTATGCAGAGCTCGTGGAAAAATATAACTGTTGGCATTTGTTTGTAAATTCGTTATATATCGCGCAGGAAAGAGGTTCATTTCTGGCTGGTAATACCTCGCATAATATCCAAGAGATCGCGCGCACAGCGCATCATGGTGAAGTTTGAGCCGCTGTTTTTGGATAACAGATAGCGTATTTTTTTTAAGTTGATTGTTCTTAGATTACGGGCTGGAAATATATTTCAAATTCGTGTCGTTATGTCAAATTATTAGAAATAATAATTCAACAATAGTATGCAATATTTCTATATGCTTTTCGAATTAATATCAAGGACGTGTTGAAAGCGAGGTTGGAGAAGGATGATACGACGTGAAAAAACTTTCTGAAGTTAGCACAACTTCAGAAAACTTTTTCGCGTCTTATCGTTCTATATTGTACATTTCATTTTGAACGCCTATACATAACTACATTATCATGAAGTTTAGTTTTTAACACTAATAACCATTGTTTTGTGTCCTTGTAAAATAAAATGCATTAATAAATGCAAGAACTCTTTCTTATCCGCGTATTTTCTGCTTTTCTGATGTGCATCGGCAGTGCACTCAGAATAGCCAACGTAATTTTAACTTTTGTTCGTTCGTGCATCAGCTGACACAGGATTTTGTAAATGGCACTTTGTTTGTTTCGTATACATTAAGTTGCCACTCACTGACTGTCAGAAAGTGGCCTTCTTATACAGTATGGACTATACCTGCTGTTACGCCCAGTCGAGAACACCAGTGCTCCTCTAATGATCACTCTAGTGTATATATTTACTCAATGATAACACATACACAAGGTTGCATACCCGTCCATGTACGTTGCCACTGCCATTAGCAGGTTAACTATGGACGTTATAACTGTTGGTTCCTTGATGAAATATGCACCATTTGTACTTACCTACACCACTCTGGTGTTAATTATCATTTGTTATTGACTATCCGGCAAGTAGGATAATTCCTTGCTTTGTAATTGTATTTTTGTTGTTTTATCGACATAGTTAATGTAAACATCTCACAAAAATCTACTGAAGCTTTTGTGAAAAGACAGATTGCCGGGTAATACGCCTAAAATACGTGTCTTTAGTTACATTTTACTCCACATCGAAGCGCGAGTGTTTGCAACTGTCGCCATACGCTAAACAAGAGAGCGTCGTTATTTCCTGAGTATCCAGTAAAGACAGTTTCGCACGGGGGTATCCTAATCATTGATCGTGAAACCAGCCAGCGAAGCGCAGTTTACAAAATCAAGAAACGAAGCGGATTGCCGCCTAATGAGAATACTGCCAACTACGTTACAAGCAGTGAAATACGTTCAGGTAAATGGACGCGCGTTAAAGACAAACGTGGAAGAGAATCGCGCCGCAGTCACACGAAACGTTTGACAATGATTTTTACAAGTTTACAACTTGTACCTTCACCATCACGGACACATATTGTGGGTGCTTGACACGGTGTGATGGAAGTGTAGTCTGACTTCTGGAATTTCGAACTCCGCCATTATTTTTGTTCGCGTTTCCCATGCAGACGGCGTGACCTACAAGGTCTATCTCTATCTGGTAGAGTTTCAAAGCAGACGACGTTTTAGGCTAGCGGGCGCTGAATTTCGTGATTACAGACTCGGTGCTCAAATTGTCACACTATCGAGACACCTTAGTAACTGCATCCAAGAAGAATACTTTCACGAAATATTACAAAGTTTACGTACGAAGGTATGTTTGTAAAGTAGAAGCGTTATTATATTTCTGGACTTTTAATATTAAGTCAAGTAAGGGAGACTGGGTACGGTTGTAACAATTTTGCTTTGATCGCTCGTAGCGTTGCCATTCTGGCTGTAAACGAAAAATAAGTCGCTCGACATAGAAGAGTACTTATTTGTCTCGAAATTTATATTAAACTGATAGGCCTGGATGCAGTAGTTGCCAGACAACTGCCACTGTTACAATTGACCCCATGCCAAGGGTGGTTGTAACAGTGATGGGGGTCAGTTGAAACATACACAATTAATACACAATGCACGCATTTCAATTAGTTTTATTACTAATAAATCACATGCGAGTACTTTTACATTATTTAAGGTTAATATAGCACCATTTTAGTAACATTTTAAACAGTCTTCTTTAATCACTTTATAAAATTTAACATTTTCAAGTTAACGTATTTAAAAAAAAATCTGAAGCTAGTAAAATAGTATATAATCAAACAAAACAACTTCTAAATGGAGGTATCTTTAAGTTGTATTTAACGGTGAGTTCAAATGCTAACTTTCTTTTCTCTAGTAGAAAGACCGAAGTATATATCTGCACAACGGATGAGGTATTTGGCGAGTAGATGTTCTTGATCTTCCGAAAAGACTCTGTTATGAGTTACATATCCCACAATAATATTTTCTGCCTCGTCACCTTCGTTCGTGGCATCTCTCTTTCGTATGTATCGTAGCAGACACACGTGGTTAACTCTGTAGATCTCTGCTGCTCGTCTCAAAGAACTCCCACTTTTAACTTCGTCGTATGCATCCTTGTAACGTGATATGTCGCTTACACCACTCGATGTCTTCCTGACACGTTTCCTGGGCATCTACAATGTAAAANCAAAAATATTACTAATGTTGCAGCCGTATCCCTCCCCCTTGCCACCACCCAATGTGCCAGTGAAACTGTCTCAGAGGCGAGAGAAAATAACCTACACAAAAACTAATTACTGTTTACTTACCTGTTAAGTCCACCAATTACGTAGGAAAAATCTCAAAACGTAAATTATAATATTAACGAAGTAACTCAAGAAAGAAATCAATCAAAAATACTTACTTTTGGTTGACAAAACACTATAGGTCCCTCTACAAGCGAACAAACCGCGCGGAGGGCGACGCAACACTGCCGATCAGGTCCGTACAGGCAAGCCGCGCGTCTTTCCCCTTGTACCCCTCACCAAACCGTGGATAGTTTTGCGAGTATTCGAGTTGATACAACCGTACCCAGTCCACCCTAGTGCATGCAAAAATTATGTTCGCTGAGTTTGAATCTAATATTGAAATCGTGAGTTTGCAAGCTCGGTAATTTATAAACAAAAAACATAAAATTATTTACCTGTTTCAGTACGTGGTCTCGGACAATGTTCAATTGAACCCAGTTTCGCCGATTTGTATCTGGGTCTCCTGGATAAAAATTCGACATTAACATATTCAGTATATTTTAACTGGTGCTTGTTAACACGCCCAGTTGGATTTATTTTTCCTATGTTACTGCGTTGAAGTGATAGTGCCGAACCCTTTAACGTGTTTCCAAATATTCACACGCATATAATTTAACCCCCCTCCCCCAGCCACACTAAGCATTTTTACTTCAATGTTTCGTGCAGGAAAACCAGCGTGGAACCAAGCAATGACTTGAACTTATTTTTTTTTTGCATCAACTCCAATTAAGAAAACTAACTACCTCTTGCACGGTAAGAAAGGACTTAATGCTGAAGCCCATTGCGGGACCGGCTAAGTAAACTGATACGATTTTAAATGTTAAATGATTTTAATGCATGTCTCAGTCACTTTTTTACGATATCGCTCACAAATAAAAAGCACTATGTCCATCTTTACCCGGGCAAAGAGAGCCAGCTCAGCTATAAAATATGACATGAGTAAGTAACACTTTTAAAATTACATATTTAAAATCTCTCCTTCCGCTACTTCATGGAAGCAAAGTCGCCTTCTCTAGGGACCAGGGCCCTTTTGGCTAAGGGCTTGGACGCAGCTGCATTGCCGAAGTAACGCCACTGGACTAATCCCATTTCCATAGCTCACATTGTTTNGCTAAGGGCTTGGACGCAGCTGCATTGCCGAAGTAACGCCACTGGACTAATCCCATTTCCATAGCTCACATTGTTTAATCCGAAAGACTAGCGTGTAGGAAAGAATTCCTTGAAAATCGCCGTTAATATAATGATTATTTAAATGAATAGCTTATCTACGTAAATACTATGCTTCCTTACATGCCAGCCGAATGTCGCAGAAATTAGTTTAACGTAAAACGAAGTTATACGTTAAGGCTTCGGCCTGCCCTGCGCTTGAACCGCGTTGCAGTGNCAGAAATTAGTTTAACGTAAAACGAAGTTATACGTTAAGGCTTCGGCCTGCCCTGCGCTTGAACCGCGTTGCAGTGTGTTTGAAATCCTGGTTTTATGACGAAAATATCAAACGTTACTCCAGTATGTTTACCTACAAAAAGACATCATAACCCAGAAGAGGAAGAAATGGTACTTTAAAGTTACCACGCATGCTGTAAATATTATTTTGCAGCTCTCCAATATAGTTAAAAACTCTTTTATTTTTCAGACTGCCGTATCTTAGTCGGACATGAGTTATACATGCTACGATAGGAGCCTGACTTGATCTTTGCTACAGACTTTTCATCAATAGAATGATAGGGTCACCACTGAGAGTCCCATAAGTACACGCAGCACTACGAGAACACCGCACGCCAGTTCAGAGCCCTGCGCGTAGCGGCGATGGCGCTCTTGTAGCGNACTACGAGAACACCGCACGCCAGTTCAGAGCCCTGCGCGTAGCGGCGATGGCGCTCTTGTAGCGCGTGCAAGTGTAACCCTTAAAGCTCCCGCGCTTCTGGGCCATGAAAAGCAGGAAAACGATGCAGGCAGGCGGGACCCTTAAGGAAGAACAAATTCAGGAGGCTGCCATCAAATCATCATTACAAAGTTTCGAAGGAGAATGACAGCTGGGGAGCATTGCCGGTTTCAGTTTAATTTTTGCGTTGCGCCTGTTATAAAAGAGCTATGCAACCCGCGAAACACGCTGAGCTCGAAAGCCACACACCGCGGAGGCAGCTGGCGCGAGCTACAACGTAGCAGGGTTTATGCCTTTTAAGAGGCAATTACCTCGTGCCGAGTGCTGGCAAGTGCGATGTACCCCGCGCCATAGTCGCCAAGCTGATGCTCCATCCCGTTAATGTCTCCTGCCCCTTCCCTTCCCTACTTTCATCAGCAATTTTCTTTCTTTGTGCCCCCTGCCCCCTCCACCTTGTGGACCATAAAAGGCGCCACCACTGCTCTTTTGTATTGGCTGCTGCAGCGCACCGCGGTTTTCATAAGTCCCGCCGACGAAGGTCTACCAACGACGCGCCATATGGCGGGAATTGCCGCGCCTGCGGGCCAATAAGCGAGGCCGTGGGGCCGGAGGAGCGACTTCCGTCTGCCGCAGGCAATTCACGCCGGGTAGAAGAACGGGGGGAATAATAGAAGGAACATCCAATAAAGAGATATTGCGGTCCCGCAAGATATTGCTTCGAGGAGAAATGTGACGACACCTTGCAACAACTGAATACCAAAAATAAAAGAATTCTGCTNCCGCAAGATATTGCTTCGAGGAGAAATGTGACGACACCTTGCAACAACTGAATACCAAAAATAAAAGAATTCTGCTGTTTTTTGGTACTCTTAGCATTTTGTCCCTCCCATAAAAAAAAAAGCAATTTCGCAATTTTAGAGTAAAAACGCATATTTTAGTTACACACACATGAAAAGACTAAAGGTTTTTCAACATTTTCTTAATGCTGAGATTAACTTTATCACAGTAAGATAAAATGTTACATTTTAGTTAAAAATACGCGCAGACGGCGAACAGAGATTACGCTACGAAAAAATAAGCCTATCTTCAAGTTTTTTTTGTTTGTGTAATAAACAATTTGCCTCAGTTATGCTATAATTGCATGAGTGCANGTTAAAAATACGCGCAGACGGCGAACAGAGATTACGCTACGAAAAAATAAGCCTATCTTCATGTTTTTTTTGTTTGTGTAATAAACAATTTGCCTCAGTTATGCTATAATTGCATGAGTGCAAAGGAATATTCTCAACATTCTCTAGTATTCGGAATATACTCTTCTCCTATAGTTAAAAACACGATATTGAGTTCGCTTGCAACAGCGAAGTGCCATGCACTGTAGGATACGATGCGACACCATAACACATATTTTACGATACATTAATGCCAATCGAGGGATGGGGCCTTTTTGTAAAATAATTTAATGTTTCTATTAAGAATTTTTTANTTACGATACATTAATGCCAATCGAGGGATGGGGCCTTTTTGTAAAATAATTTAATGTTTCTATTAAGAATTTTTTACCTAAAATTGTTTCCCCTAGAATTAATTAGGGCGTTCTCGGCATTAAATTAAAACAATAGTTACGTTTACCTCGNTACCTAAAATTGTTTCCCCTAGAATTAATTAGGGCGTTCTCGGCATTAAATTAAAACAATAGTTACGTTTACCTCGGCTCTCAAGACCTCGTTGTTAAGAGCCGCCCAAATATCGCGACTCTCGTTACATGTACATGAGAATGAACTTAAACTTTTCAACATAAAAATGGGGCCAAAGAATTAATTCCCTCGGCATACAATGCAGGGCTGTCGTAACGGGGTGATTGTTTTGTATGGGCTGTTCGCGGTTATTTAAGCATTTTTTAAATCAACCTACGAAAAACGTCACTATTCTTACATGCATACATTTTATCAGGCTCACTGACCGGCATGCGGCCAGTAAAGTTGGTAACGACTGAAANTCACTATTCTTACATGCATACATTTTATCAGGCTCACTGACCGGCATGCGGCCAGTAAAGTTGGTAACGACTGAAAGAAATTAGAACCATGTCTTAAAGTTGAAGTAAACGTGTTAAGTGAACATCTGTGAACATTGAAATTATTTCTTTTACTTTCCGTCTTTTTAACACACAAGAGTAAAAATGATCAAATTTGTAAAATATAATATTTTAAAATAATTCCACAGTTTTACTTAACCAACGCAAGTAGTAAAGTGACAAGGCCCATGGCAATGTTAATTTTACATANTAAATAATTCCACAGTTTTACTTAACCAACGCAAGTAGTAAAGTGACAAGGCCCATGGCAATGTTAATTTTACATATGGTGAAAGAGTACACAATGCGCAAACAAGTACCTACGGGCTGTTCACGGTAAAGTGAGCACTTTTGAGGCCCTAGTTAATTTTCCTTTCAACCATTTTTTTTACCCTTTAACCACATTTTAAATAAATATTTCCACCGCATTCGGAAGTTAACGCCTGAGGCTAAAATAAAATATATTTATTGACTCTTATTCCAAATGAGAGGGCTTTAAAAAGTGCTTACGTTACCCTGAATAGTCTATAGTTCTTAAACAGNTATTGACTCTTATTCCAAATGAGAGGGCTTTAAAAAGTGCTTACGTTACCCTGAATAGTCTATAGTTCTTAAACAGGGCTTTCGAAAGTGCTCAGTTTACCGCGAACAGCCTTTGGCAAAACCCGTGAAGGACGACCTTATCGCCAATCATCACTCTCTCACTCTTTCCCTGCCCCCCTCTTTCTCTCTCTCATGCGCGCGCGCACACACACACACAAAACACAAAGATACACGATTAAGGTAGGCTCCGTAAGTCTCGAGTGCAGTCCCTGTNTATTGACTCTTATTCCAAATGAGAGGGCTTTAAAAAGTGCTTACGTTACCCTGAATAGTCTATAGTTCTTAAACAGAGCTTTCGAAAGTGCTCAGTTTACCGCGAACAGCCTTTGGCAAAACCCGTGAAGGACGACCTTATCGCCAATCATCACTCTCTCACTCTTTCCCTGCCCCCCTCTTTCTCTCTCTCATGCGCGCACACACACACACAAAACACAAAGATACACGATTAAGGTAGGCTCCGTAAGTCTCGAGTGCAGTCCCTGTNTGCGCGCACACACACACACAAAACACAAAGATACACGATTAAGGTAGGCTCCGTAAGTCTCGAGTGCAGTCCCTGTCTGTACATTAACTGAAATATTTTCGCGTGTAATGGTACGCCTGCGATTAATACTGTAACATTTCAACTAGCAATAATAACCATAATGCGTAGTCACTACAATAAAATGTAAATTTCGCCTTTGAGGTATAATTTTAATATTATATTAAAAATTACATTTTGGAAAACAATAAGGCGTATCTGCCTTATTGTTCTTTCTACTCTCTAAAAACTTCCTACCAAATGCACGTACAGACTGCTACAAACATTGATGGAGACCTACCATTTAATGCCTATATGTCTAACATTTGATGAATAATTATTTATAGCGTAGTTATGAAAGCTATAGATATATGGCGAGCACAATAGTACCATTGCCCAATTTTAAATTAAGGAAAATGAGAACATTTCCAATTAAACCATAACACATACTCCACCCCATCCTAAAAAAAATAGCTTTAGGAAAAGAAATATCAATTATTCCTAAAAAAAAAAATTTAGTCCGAATTTTTACTGTAACTCCGAAGAGCGGCAGAAAAATATAAAAACTGAAGTTGTAAAATTTGTTTTAAAAATGTATTTTCGGAATATCATGACGTACTTAGCCATGGTACCCGCGTGTGTTTTGATCTATAGGCTGTTGTTACAATCTTTCAGGAATGTTGCAGAAGAGCACCAGCGTCCATTTGAGATAGGGAATCCCGGTCCAGAAAATCCTTCATCGAAGGTTACATCCAAAACAATGTCGGGATGCCTATTACAGTGGAACACGACAACTAACAGGACTTCGTGAACTAATTTTATGCACCAGCAATCTATAAAGACTACAGTTTACAATAGGTGTTCAAGGGTACATTCTCCAAACTGTAAATAAATTCTGTATTTGTACAAGCAATTCTTTGAACACTAGTTGTCAAATATATTTTTGTTACACTACAAATTAATCAGAGTAAATTAGACGAAACCTGTGCGTAGAATGTGTAAAATAAGTGTTCAGTTTTAACAAGCAATTGTTGTAGATTTCAGGTAAATTATAATTATTGAGCTACATAAACAGTTTTGTATGTTTCCCAAAATAATGTGTTGTGAATGTACAATATTTCAGCTGTAGAGTTACAAGAAAACCTTTAGCAACTAGTTTCCAAAGAATCACTCGTGACAAGTACAGGCATTTTTTTTACTGTTCAGCTTCGATGCAGGCATGACAACGCCGCACGAAACTGTCGCGCGGTCCAGCACAGCTTCTTCGAAGTCGGGTGTCCGCACTGTTCCGTCTTCCTCCTCGTTCGTGGAACAGCGGGTCCGATCGCCCCGTTTCCCGTAACTGTCGGGAGAGTCTTGTAAACCACGGTACGAGCTGGATGTCGCCTACGTCGGTACTTGGCACCGATACAATCGTGCTGCCTCCCGGTTTGTTTCCGTTAGCTTGT
The DNA here is from genome assembly GCA_002778355.1 of Clitarchus hookeri. Classification (NCBI taxonomy): domain Eukaryota; kingdom Metazoa; phylum Arthropoda; class Insecta; order Phasmatodea; family Phasmatidae; genus Clitarchus; species Clitarchus hookeri. The sequence goes on along the minus strand of NQII01000299.1, from coordinate 973,454 downwards.
CCGCTCACGAACAACCACGTCCGCGAGTTCCGCGACACTGCGCTGCACTCCACCTCAGACTGATCAAGCGCACTCGTCCGCATGTGAACGCAGACTGCAGTCTACCCACGCTCGTACGACATGACCCCGCCACGTCGACACACCGCGTGCCATCTACCGTGCATCAGTGGAGGCGCACGTTCCCCACCCTTAGTTGGCCTACTCGTGGCGCCGAGGTTAGCACGCATAACGGCCGTCCTCCAGGCACCGAGTTCTATTTCCGGCTCGGGCAATGATGTTTACCCTAGTTTTCAGGGCCTCAAGGTAATGTTAGTACTTTACCTTATGACATCATACGTAGCACATACTCCTACAACGCCCTGGCCGTTGTATTTCACTGTAATAGACATCCCAACACATTTTCGGTTGTAACGTTTGACGGAAGCGTTTCCAAACCGGGATTCATTAACTCCAGTAGATACTAGCGCCCTTATAACTCAAAGTAGAAATAACCCATAATCAACGTAAGCAGGAACCGAGCGGTGACTCGGCAGATTTATTCAGATCATCAGGTTACTCAGGTTTGGTGCGGGCCATAAGCTCGCCGAGTAGCCAGTTTTAAAAAAAGCAAACTAAAATAATTTTGGGTCACGGCAATCACTTCACTGAGTAAAAACTGGCATTATTATTATTATTGTACATATATTCTGTTAATTATTTTATGAATGTTATAAGAATTTTGTAGTTAATTTCGTGTCGCGAATTTTATTTTATTAGTATCGTAGTAGGCCTATGCAGTGCGAGGCCAGGAATTGTCTTCCACATTGTTTGGCTCCATTCGAGTGGAAAGGACGCCTATATACTTACACTCCGGATAGTCCTGCAAAATTATTTCTTTTAGCTCAAATGTATATCCTTTCTTGAGACATAACAAACAACAGTGTTTTTACCCATGATTTGATCAGTGACTCTGTAAAATTCTTAGAAACATGTGTAAAAAAAAAAAATCAGTATTTTTTTAAAAACCTTTATACATTTCATACTTAAATTATTGTGCTAACAAGTGAAAAAAAAAAAAAAAAAAAAAAAAAAAAAACCAATCTCGCATTNCCTACTCTGGAATTTCTTCCCTGATTTAGCTGGTTGATAAAAGTGCGCGAAGTAGAATGCTTCTAAATGGAAAAATAGTGCTTGATGGCATAAATTAATTTAATTTATAGGATGGTTTTGCTATCATCTTCACTACAGGATTTGTCCAAGGGCGTGTACGATATAAGTTAGCTGAGTGTTTCCATTCCCTAAGGAAGTTACGTAATCAATTGCTAGGACGACGAGTGCAATTTTATCTGGTTCCAAAAGTATTTACTGTGATGTTCCAGTATGTGTTGGTTATTATTATTCCTACAAAGAGTCTAACATTGACGATATTTAAATTTATTGTTCCCAAAATGATGTCCTCTGAGCACTTATATAAAATCGTTGGACGACGGAAAATCATCCAGAAAATAAATTTGCAACTGAATTTTGTATTCCGGGTACAGGTTTATGGCAGAAAAAATAATAATAGCCCAATGCAGAAGAATAAACTGAGCGAACTTCCCCGTAGAAGAATGCCAAAGCAAAACGAGAAAAGAAGCTACTGAAAACGATACTCTAAGCAGCAAAAAGAAAGTAGAAGTCTAGACGAAGCGTTGGGTATTAAGACTTCAACTGTCGCTTCAAAAAGAGAAAATCATGACGTAACATTTAAGGTAATCTTGTGACTTTCAAACTCCGATTATCTACTATCCGAAATACAACACCAATTACACCGATACTTTTGATCACGATGACAGGCGGGAAAATGTTTTAGCCTTCCGTAGTAGTGCACTGTTTCATGATGCTTGCCTCGCCCAAAATGAATACCATCAAATACGTTCGATATTGAAGTAGAAGTAAAAATATAAACTGAACTTAATTGCTATTCNATTGTTTTTACCCATGATTTGATCAGTGACTCTGTAAAATTCTTAGAAACATGTGTCAAAAAAAAAATCTGTATTTTTTTAAAAACCTTTATACATTTCATACTTAAATTATTGTGCTAACATGTGGCACAAAGCCCAAAATGAATACCATCAAATACGTTCGATATTGAAGTAGAAGTAAAAATATAAACTGAACTTAATTGCTATTCGAAGAGACGATACGAAAGTTACAGTAAAGAAGCAATTTCAGTATAAACACGATTCAGGGGTCCATGGGGTCGTGTTAACTCCCGTGGGGCCCGGACACCCACGAACGCTACGGGTTATATACGTACATGCAATAATATGTTTTTATAGATTTATAGTTCTATTTTTCTAACAATGAATTAAGTTGTACAAACACAGTGTAATTTGTGGTAAGTTATCTTGCAGAGCTTAAGCCTGCTGTAATCTATTCACGGTTTCTTCAGAGTTTTTGAATCAAACTTTCCTAAAAATCACTACATGCGTGAGGTGTTTGATTGATTCCTAAATATGTCCTGTATGATGAGCGATTTATACTTATGTTAACATAAAAGTATATTTTTTTGGGTTAAACTGAACTTTTACTTATATCCTATAGACCTATATAAATTATAATATTTCATTTGCAATTAATATTAACAAATACAGGAAGAAAATAGGTGTGTTGGTAATGCCAATTTAAGTTGAATAATATTTTGCATGAGAACTATTTCTGAGTGCATACGAATGCGGTGCTTCTTTCCCTTTTGTGCGATTTGTTTACGTGAGGCGAAGGAATGGCGTGAAAGTAAAACTTAAACAGGGATTTTAGAAAAGTAGGCAGTAACCGCAAATGTGCTATATCAACAAATACGTTTTAGCAAGTTCTCGTAATAACTCCATGCCATTTCTAATTACTGTTTCCGCGCTTCGGATTGCTTTTTTCCACCTTCCAGTAATCGCTCGCGCTTCCTTCGACTCTTTAAGGTGAGTGCGTTAATAATGAATCATTCATGAAGTGGCATCTCCCTGGTCGTGGCCAGCCAAGTATATCAAAAGGCTCCTCGCCAGCCATGTTAATTACTTCATCCGCACGAATCCGTCGGCGATACGCCCGAGGACGGGAGCAATTAGCTCGAAGTTTTCTTTTTCTTCTCGTTTCTTTGCTACGGCTTAATCTGCGGCGCGTCCTGACAAGCGGAGCGCCAATTGCGTCGGCACGTAACCATCTTCGTGTCGCAGGGCGTGCGTCCAAGCGGCTGGCGCGCAGATGGCGTTCGAACTGACTGGGCCAGCAGAGCGTCATCTGCGTTCTGCGGTGTGGCTTCCACGTCCGTCTGCTGCCACGACGCTGTCCGAGTTCTTGGAGCCTCGGGGGCCCGGAGGGGACACGGCAGCCGTGCAGGTGATGGCCGGAGAGGACACGGCAATCAGCCAAGTATACAGAGTGTATCTCGACTATAGGTTGTTCACGGTAGAATTAGCACTTTTGAAAAGCCCTGCTCAAGATCTACTTGTATGCACGTTGTGTATTCTTCCGCCTTGTGTGAAATTAACATTGTCGTGGGGTCTGGCCACTTTATTCATGCGTCCGTCGAGTGTAACTGTGAAATTATTTGTAAAGTAAATATTTTACAAATCTTATACTTCGATGCATTAAAAAAACCTGAAAACGAAAGAAATAATTTAAGTTATCATAAATTTGTACCTAACACTTTTTATTCGATGTTAAGATACGGAACTATTTTCCATACATCGTTACCAACTTTACTGGGCGCATGCCACTCAGTGCGTCCGTTTAAATATATGCAGGTAGGGACAGCGACTTTTTTATAATGTTGATTTCAAAAGATCTCACTTTATTGTGGACAGCCTTTTTTGTAACAAACTTCGGGAAGTGATTCCTGAGATGAAGACAAGCCTGAATGTTCCTACGAGCATATGTCCCACAACGCGTTGTTATTGAGTCACAGGCGGTGCTCGAAGTGTCCGCTATCGGCAGTAACGCACCATGTTTCACACGCGACCTACAACTTGCCCTGTTGCTCCGTTCACTGCTCGCTACACTTGCGGGACTGTACTGTACACGCCATGCTGATAACGTGAATGTACACAAGCGGCAACTATGTACGGGAAACTAATTTCGCTCCTGACGTAGAATTTATTTTGTCGTAATGCATTCGTGGGGTGGTACATTCGTCTCCAGACCAAACGTAACAAAAGTAAGAGGCGGTAGTGATACACGTTATACCAGATGTTTTCCGGAACATGTCCGGCTCTCCGCACCTCCTCCACTTCTGTACCAGATCCACCAAGGTATCACAGGAGACAACTTTCAGAGCCTAATTTCTATGGACAGTCCGGTATTACTACCTTGAGTCAATCTAGGAAAACATGCCCCTCCACTTGATTGTCACTACAGTCAAGTATCACAGGTTTGAACGACTTCCACTCTAACATGGAAGACGGTTGACCTTACAGTGATATCAGTCTCATTTGTTACCATGTCCCGTCAGTCTCGAGTGATTCACTGAACAGAGCCTATGTGAAACGCCTGTAACTCAATATAAACGCTTTTTAGGACTATTTTTGCTTGTTTCGATCACAGGATTCGCCTCCCGAAGTTTGATACAATAGTTTAGACACATTCTGCATACCAACGACTTCGGAATCGGAAGCCTGCGGATATTGGGCCAGCCACTTAAGGGCGTTCAAGAGAATTAAAATAATTTTCTGCACTTAAAAAATAATAAAGAAACGAGTTATAGAAAATTTAAAGGTATATATTATTATTCGTACAAATATGAAAATGGTACGAAAATAAAACGTTTGGCTACAGCTCAAAATAAATGTGCGAAACAGAATTACAACTATTCTACAAAGCTAAACGAACCTTGGTGTTTTGAAGCATGTGTTATCTCGAAATCTTCTCGTGAAATTACACTGTCCGTAAACATGCATAAAGTTAAGTACGATGAAAATTAACTTGACAAAACACGCATGGACTGCAGTGAATGATAAGTAAATCTTCCTTTCTACCTCTGTGGCGTCTCGTCACCATTAACTGGATCTCCCTACTTGACTTCTCTTATTCATGCCTATTGTATATAATTCCGCCACATGTAAAAGATGCCATTATCATGGCCCTAATGATCAGCATTCCTGAGCCGAACATGCACAAATTAAGAACGAGACAGGTTTTTACATTTAACGTCACACAGCATAGCTTCAAATAGGTGCAAAGAATGCATACCATAACATCGTCGAGATACAAGAGTATGAGGAAGGCGACCAAGACTGACCGAGAATGAAAGGAATCTAAAGGATACAAAGTATCTTTATTCAAAAGTGAATTCCGAGCGCATCCAGAAACATCCATGTGATAGGAGGCAGGCAATAAAAACATTCCTCAGTAGGGGATATGATCACACCTGACTGATGCAGGATGTGCACCGTCTGTTCGTGTTCAATACGAGGTAGTCAACAAGCTCTTGAGGCATCATGACCCATTCCTCTTGTAGCGCCGATTGCAGCTGCGGAGTCGCTGTTGGCGGCTGGCGACGTGCTGCCAGGCCTCTCCCGACAACGCCTCCCACGTGTGTTCGAGTGAGTTTAGATCCGGGGACCATGCGGACGAGTCCATGAGGCGAATGTCTTCACTCTAACAGTTCAGCGACAGCCACTGTACGGGGAGGCGTGGCGTTGTCGTCCATGAAGAGGAACTTAGGGCTCACGATATCCCGGAAAAGACGCATGTGAGGAAAGAGAACCTCGGTACAATAGCTGTCGCGAATGAACGAACATCCTTGGAAGGTGTGGAGCTCCGTACGGCCGCCAAGTATTATGCCTTCTCAGACGAGAACTCCGCCACCTGCAATGCCTGCATGTCCCCTGCTCTCTCATGAGGTAAATACGTCCGGAATCGTTAGTGAGACTGTCGGCTCTCATCCGTAAANACTTAGGGCTCACGATATCCCGGAAAAGACGCATGTGAGGAAAGAGAACCTCGGTACAATAGCTGTCGCGAATGAATGAACATCCTTGGAAGGTGTGGAGCTCCGTACGGCCGCCAAGTATTATGCCTTCTCAGACGAGAACTCCGCCACCTGCAATGACTGCATGTCCCCTGCTCTCTCATGAGGTAAATACGTCCGGAATCGTTAGTGAGACTGTCGGCTCTCATCCGTAAANACTGCATGTCCCCTGCTCTCTCATGAGGTAAATACGTCCGGAATCGTTAGTGAGACTGTCGGCTCTCATCCGTAAATATAATTCGACTCAATTGCTGAGCTCCCCAGTCCTTGTGTTTTCGACACCACAGCCATCGCCGTATCCACTGGATAGGCGTCGAGCAAACAAACCATCTATGTGTTGTCTTCCTTATCGCCACGGTAAAACACGTTATCGTGTGACCAGTAATGTTTTGCATGTCTTGCGATTTCACGAGCTGTTTGTCTTCGATTTCTCCTCGCCCATAGTGTAATATGCAAAATTTGTGATCAAAACTAAGTGGAAAATACTCTTTGGTAAAAATGCATAACACCCTTCGTTTGCGAGAAAAACGACATGAAAGGTCCAAAAACCAATGATTCGACCTCGAATATAGTCATCCAGATGTTGTCTACAGGACTGTCTGTCATATCAGACAGCAACTCTACGTCGTTTAACCTGATGCGCACTGTGCAAAATGTTCTGCTGTAATGCTGGGCGTACACCGCTTTCATAATTTATAAGTACCCATCGAACACGTCGACAGTACGTCATGCTGATTATGTGCGCATGCCCTACCTTACCAGACACTAGACGATCTCCTGATCGGTCTTACGGTCGGTTCTGTCTGTTAAATTCCAATGTTATGTTAATTTATCTACTTAGACCTTAATTTTTGCACACCGGTGTAACTTGGGGAAATCTCGGTTTATAAACGGAAGTGTTCTTACTCACTGACTGATTCATTAACGCTCAGACCAAAACACTGGGCCTGTGAAAACGAAGTTTTAGGACTGACTTCTGCTTATGGCGTAGGTACCTACAATGAAGGTAATGTTTTGAAATTCGGCAATTAAAGAGGTGAAAAGAGGTCAAATACGCTTGCACAGAAACGTCAGTATCTCTTAAACATGGTAATATATTACATCATCTCTCTTTCTAAACATTACTTATAGAAACGCCTAAACACGAATTTTAAAAGTTTTGGACATTCAACAATCAAGGGGGTTAAAGGGGCAGGCCTATAATATAGTTTCACGGGATCTTCATTATCTTTTAACCCGATGAAAACTGTGGTGCTTTTTGCTTCAGAAGACTACCTATACAAATGCCTAAAATTAAATTCAATATCTGGTATAGAACATTTTAATTTCGGAGGTGGTGAGGATTGTCCGTGAGCAAAAGTTCTGTTCAATTTCTGACACACAGTAATTCGATTGTACATTCAAATTCGGGGTGGCCGTAACAATGGCAAAACAATTAATAAACGTCTCTCTGCCACACCCAAAATTCCTAGCGTGCATCGCTAAAAAAAATTTTAATAGGCTGAACAGAAAAGTTATAATCCTGGGCGGTCTAGGCCGCAGATACAGCTAGTAAAAACGGAAGTACATTAACTGCTACTGTAATTATTAGTCGAATATGAATTAACNGGTTGTCCGTGAGCAAAAGTTCTGTTCAATTTCTGACACACAGTAATTCGATTGTACATTCAAATTCGGGGTGGCCGTAACAATGGCAAAACAATTAATAAATGTCTCTCTGCCACACCCAAAATTCCTAGCGTGCATCGCTAAAAAAAATTTTAATAGGCTGAACAGAAAAGTTATAATCCTGGGCGGGCTAGGCCGCAGATACAGCTAGTAAAAACGGAAGTACATTAACTGCTACTGTAATTATTAGTCGAATATGAATTAACGAAAACTATTTCATTCGGCAACTATTTAAAATTCACATTTCGAATAATGCTTCGAGACATATAATATGTTTTTTTAGTTCAATTTGTAAATTACCGAAAGTATTTAATATCGAATAAGAAACTGTAACAGATGTAAGGTGGTATAGTATTCCAGTGTTAAAGTACGAATTTAGAAACTATAACAGGAGTCGGGAGGCATAGATATAAGGAAAAACACGTGTGTGCTATAGTAAGCATGCATGCTTATCTGTACCATACTGTCTTTGCTATTCACCATCCAGTCTCCTTCTTATGCCGCAATATATAGGAGTAATACATAAAACCAAGCTAATTTTTGATCGACATGCAGGCAGTTTTGTAGGTATTTCAATGTATATAAGATAAAACAATTTGATTATGAAGACAGTAACATTATATTGTAGAAGTTTTATACCCTAAGACTAATAAATTACCATACTGATACATTCATTATGTTTGAAATATACTTAAATATATAATAGACGATAAAGAAAGTAAAATCTATCTTTCTTTTGCTGTTGCCACAGCTCTCGCCCTATACGTCAATGTGTATAATTTTTTTTTTTTACTTATAAGTACTCCAGTAGAGGTTCAAATTAAAATGTACGCTGTTACAATAGGGGTTTCTTTTTCATGGGTTGATTTATAAGTGATCATTTAACTGCAAAACAATTATACAATTATATTTAGCTCACGTATGTCTTCAGCAGACAAAACGTAACCCAGAACCCTCTAAGGCCATAATATATGTAATACAGTGGTGTATTTATTCATTTTGAAGCACTTGCGAGAACTAACACAATGGGTTTGGCTTCGAGCTCCTCCCCACCAAAAAGTCGGTAATTTAGACTCGCCCAACCAGCTTAAGTGCGCGCGCTCCTTCAACTGCCCATTGTTTCGTCCACGAGAGGACGAACTGTGTAAACAATGCATTTAGAACACAGCTGCAGTGTCACTAACAGGATGATTGATGGCTTCAAAGTTTACTCGTAAAATTACAGTCTTAGCCGTCGATATCGTCTTGTGTGCTTATTAATCAATTTGAAAATTACATGTCAAATAACAGAATAAAAATGAGTTAGGAGGATTTTTTTTAATATAAGTAACAGGAAATAAATAAAACATAGGGGCAGGGAAATTTCACGTTTTAAACGACCTGTAGGCTAAACTCCACAGTCCGATGGATTTTCGAGACTCAGCTTTCTTTTCATTGGCTGCTGCTCCAATGTGTAACTAGTTTTACCGCAGACTAGGTTACATTGGATTCGGTGCTTGTTTTCTTGCAGGTCTGTTATTGGCTCAGACTTCATTTAAACGTGTTCAGTAAACGGTGTTCCAATAGCAAACATAACAGAAATACACATAGTTTATAAAGTCTAGCTTGCCCTAAGATGAATTCGCGAAATTTTCCAGTCCCTAATTTTTTGTGACGTATTTCTATTGAAAATTCTGTATTTTAAATTATTTTAGACAGTGAAGATTCTGAAATTAATAAACCAAAACAACGCATGTATTTCAAGGGTATAACCAGTGTTAATGATTCAGGGTTTGAAGCGAAAATATTGGTTGATCCTTGCTAAACGTGAATATGCTGGGAGCGAATGACATTCGAGTGAAATGTATTTAAAAAAAAAATTAAAGTTTAGCTGTTTGTTTATTTTTGCAATTCCTTCACTGGAATGTAAGATTTAATTAAATTGACAAAACAACACTAGCCGAAAATTGTGACTTTGATAAATGCAGTGTTGTCTATTGAGCGAAGCCTACTCTACAAAAACTACTTTCATGGAGGATTTATAACCGGAAGATTTTCAAGAATAAGTTTCAAGAAAATGGTCGATAAATTCAGAAGTTTGAAGTGCTTTAAATAAGTATTGAGTAGCTACAAAATTAGCTTTTCACGTAACGGTTTTATCTTGAGAAGGTTTGTTGAACTTACATTTATTTTTGATAGTGATGTGATTACCAGTACTTGGGCGGTATTTAGGTAGATAACCTGAAACCGGAAGTATCTTGCAGTTGTTACAAGTAAAGCTTGGATACATGTAAATTAATTAATTTGTTTTGACTGTTCCAGAACTGACTGTAAATACACAACTACGGTTTTATTTATAATATTTCCTTTTTATTGCGAATTTTGAAGATAAAATAATCTAAAAAATTATGCCTTTAGGCTTTTCGTCTAATCTTGAACAGTTCTGAAGGTAATCATGAACACGTATTTGCTGAAAATTTCATTGGGATCCTGAAGTTCGCAGAGTGAATAAACAGCGCTGGAGAATATTTCAATACAGTATAATAGAGAAAAGATTGTTGTCTGGTAACTATCAAGACATTCGTATCACAGGCATGCTTAGCTACTCTAAGTTTATACACCTTCAAGGTGTTTTCACTAGCGAATTATTACATTTCTTTCTGAATTAAACATTTGAAAATTTTTTTTTCAAACTCTACTGTAGGCATTTAGATGTTTACTATATCTCATAATCAGATCAAACTAAATTATTTGCGTAACTTAAATATGCAACACTTAACATAATACTAAAATTATTTTCACCTTTATATTTATATTAAATGTAACAAAATTATACCTTAATAGATCAAGTGCAATATTTTACTGCAAGGTAGGGAACACGGCTAAATATCTCTACTAGAATTTTCAAAACCTTTTTCTTAAAAACTAAAATCTATAACATTGTGAATGCGAACAAATCTCGAGTATGTGTATGACGCACAATAGCTATATACGCGAGAATACTTCCTAAACAAATTGCTACTCATCATCTATTTTTGCGTGCCATACCTAGTAAAAGTATACACGTCATTCAGTAGATAAATTACATGAGCCAAGTAACTTTTATTTTAAGCACGTTCCTAATGCAAATGTATTTTCTTATACAAAAGTACCAAGATAACAAAATAGCTAGTTTGAAATAATGTTTTTAGATAGGCTATAGGCCCAATTTAGTATAAATAGACAACTTTATTTTTAAATTTTAATTTTGGATTTTTTGTAAAGAACTTACCTCCCATGGCGCAGTCGGTTGGTGCACCACCGATCTGCAGTGCGGGAGGTTATGAGTTCGAATCCCAGGTAAGGCATGGGTGTTAGTTTAAGTTAAGCCACAGTTTGTAAGCCGTCCTCTGATAAGCCTTCAGGCGTAACACCGGTGGACGTTAATAAGACCTTTCCAATACCAAATAACAATTTTTGTTAAGCCTAGAAACAGTCTGTGACGTCATTACTAGTTGAACCATCCGGTATTTCTATTAGTAAAATTTGGTAGTCGATACATTTTCCTGGATCAAGCTGCACCTCCAAAGAATGGTCCCCCAAGCACAGAATGTGGTTGCATTCGTTTTCTCGCAGTGGTGTGTTGACAGGGTGTCTACTCGGTGAAAGAAAGCAACTACATGCTGTTAACGGTTAACTAAGCACCTTTGAAATACCTGCGCACTACTTTTCTGCTCATTTGTTTTCTTCCGCCAAATGGAAAAGTAACATTTACACTTTATTCATACGCCGATCAAGTGAAAGTGTGCATTGTTAGCGACGTAAATATATCAGTAATATGCTTACCCTTACACTTCAGTGCATTAAAAATATAAACTAAATGAAATTATTCTTGTGTCTACGAAATATGAACACAATTATTTTAATACGGTGTTAAGAGATGTAACTGCTGTTCATGGTAAAGTGAGCACTTTTCAAATTGATGTTTGAAAAATATCACTGCCCATAACCACACATATGCTACAGTACACTTCGGTAAGACTTGACGCTGTATTGCGAGTGTAATGTTTAAATGAACGGTCACTGGTAGTCAGAGTTTTTTATACACGTTCACATGACTTTGCGTATTACTAACACATTTACTTTACTATCAATTAATAGTTTTCAGTTGGATGACACTTAAATACAGCGATCACACCCATGTCAATGTTAATTATACATACGGCGAAAGATATTTGAAGAGATTTGGGCGGCTCTTAACAGCGAGGTCTTTAGGGCATACGGCGGAAGGAGACATGCTGAGAAGTGTAGTAGGTCTTAAGCAGGGCTTGCAAATGTGTTCAATTCAATTACCCGTTAATATACTATAACTATACTTTCCATTTATCGCTGCCAATTTTATTGGGAGCACGCCAGACAGTGTGTCTGTTAAAATACATTTAGTTAGATGAGGAATGTTTTTTGCATAAGTTGGTTTTCAAAAATTCTCAACCGGAAACCAGTTACTGGTAAATTTATTTTTAAAGTGTAGAGGTGATAGATTTGCGAATGTACCAGAACACAGCCACGGTTCAAATGCAAAAGTTTCACCACCAGGTCAAGGAGATATATCAAAACCAACTGACTTGAAATCCTGGTTACCACAACTGGTGGCATAAATACGTGCTTTAATACTTCATTTACACTAATAGAGTTTTAAGTACTACGTCTCCATGTACTTTTCTAAAAGTTTTCAATGTTTTTCGTATTTACCGATCGAGTACGATACCAGTTTCAATGAAAACCTGGGATATTAATTGAAACAGATTTCGATACCGTGGATAATGTGTGTGTTTGTGTTGGTGAAAATGGGAGTTATGTTGGCTACAATGAAATAGCAATACCACTGACGTAGAATTAAATTTGCGTATTTCCTTTTATTTTGACCAAACATTCGATATTATTTTAATGCAACGATGATATAACATAAGTGCACGTGGTAAAAAAAAAACAATGAATAGCAATGTCTGTATGTAGTACAGAAATGTTACTCGAGGGTGCGTGCATTTAAATTTCGATATGATTTCAATACGATACGCGTTTACATGATATCTAACACCCAACTGAATCCGATCCCATCTCACTTTTCTGGTGTAACGATCTCGAGACACAATTAGTTTTGAGGGCTCGGTGGCCGAGCGGTTAGCCTGCTCGCCTCCCACTAAGGCGAACAGAGTTCAATCCCCGGCCGGGCCACTCCCGGATTTTCGCACGTGGGAATCGTGCCGGACAATGCCGCTGGTTGTCGGGTGTTCTCGAGTTCTCTTCATTACGGTGCGGCTCCATACCTCAATAAACCTCATCGGCTCTCAAGACCTCGCCGTTAAGAGCCGCCCAAATCTCTTCGCTCACTCAATACGTTTTGGATACCGTTCACGTATACAAATTAAGTTTGGAAAGTGTATTTAAAACGGCGTGGAGACTTGGCAAATGCAACGAAGATATATTCAATTACAACACATTCTTTTTTTTTTTCTTTCTAAAAACGTGGAAAACTAAATGTAAGCTAACAAGTGATAATTTGATCATATGGTTTTAGCATCAAGAAAATCACATTATTTAAATTTTTGAAACACAAATACTCTATGCCGTCGGGTTATATATTTTCAGGAAACACAGGTTATGGCTATTTTGTTTTAGTATGCTACTTTATTCTCAGTAAAAAAAAGTTGCGCAATAGTAAAACGTCGACTTAGAGTATCTTCAGCAATTAGATTATTTGTCCTTACAAAATTTAACTGAGAGAAATAAACAAATAAACGGCTACAAAACAGTTGTGCAATCTTTTTTGATGGTAGCATCATCAGAATGTTATTATGTGAAGTTTCTCACATTTATTGTGGCAGGAACAGTCTGAATATCCCGAACTTGAATAGTTCGAAGAAGTGGTCTCCTCTGAAGTGGAACTGTGTTCATATTTACAGTAACAATCGCAAAAAGACAAGAAATACGGTGGCCTGGGCTTGGCGTAACACTGACCTTTCCGCTCTCACAGGGAAGGGCTCTGTTTGGCCTACGCGTACGCCATCTCTCTGCAATCGTAGTCACTTACTGCGGGTACATTGTTCTACACATGCTCAGAGTTTCGATTCATTCCGGCTATTCTTTCTGGGTGTTGCAATTTTCACAAACAATAGTGTACTTTTTTAATCAGACCTGTGAAAAATCAGCCCATGTATGACGTCCTAGGTAGTTTCCAAAATATATCTTGTATCGCAAGTGTTTTATACTTTAATTAAAGTAAAAATATATATATATTTTTTGTTAAATTGAAATTTTACTTTTTTTTAAATATAAATTATAATATTTCATTTATAATTAATACGAATAAAAACAGGGAGAAAATAAGTGTGTACGGTATTTCGTACAAATATAAAATAATGAACTAACACGCGTGCCTAGCGTCTCACCGCTCCTACGCGTAAGGATTGTAGTGTTTCCGTACGCGCTGTCTACTATGCCAATTAGACCTGTAACAGTGGGACTTTATTGCACGCGATGAACGCCCGCAGATCACAGTACGCCGTATGGTTTTACTTCTCCTCTACCTCGCAAGGAAACTGCGCAGGCAAGTTCTCAAATTAAATTATTTAAAATACACATAATATCATAAAATAAAATAAAGTACAGACTTAAATATCTGATGTTTTCCTTTTATAACAAAAAAACCGCATTTCCAGAACATTATTTACTGAGATATGGGTGACTACGCAAACAACAAATGAAACAAAATAAAATTCAGGATTACTGCGTTGTAGAGTTTGAAATCCTGGTTTTTTGACGAAACTATTAAACGTGTCCAGAGTATGTTTACATACGAAAAGGCGTCATACGCCAGACGAGGAAGGAATGGTACTTTTAAAGTTACCACGCATTCTGTCAATACAATTTTGGAGGCCCCCCCCCCCAATATAGTTTTAAAAAACGGCTTTTTCAGACTACCGTATCTTGAAACATACTAGCCGTACACGTGCTAAACTACGATAGAAGCCTCTATTGAAATTTTCTACAGACTTTTCATTAATATAATGATAGGGTCACCGCTGAAAGTCCCATAGGTACGCGAAGCACTACGGGAACACTGCACGCCAGTTCAGAGCCCTGCGCGTAGCGGCGATGGCGCTCTTGTAGCACGTGCCAGTGTAGCCCTTATAGCTCCCGCGATTCTCGCCTAAAAAAAGGTGCAAGAGCGTGGAGAACAATGACAAAGTTGGATGCGGATAGGCGACGCCAGTCACAGACGAAAGCTGAGGTAGACCGCTTATTCGTCTTCTGCGCATGTACCCAGCATTGATCCACCCCAAAGGAACACAACTGTCAAAACCACATGGTCAAGAATGATGAACGTGTTTGTTTATATCTTAATTTTCAAAAGACAAGCCCTTTTATATAATCAAAATACTTTTACCACTTTGGATTTAATCAAACTGCTTTACAAATAGGTCAGAGGAAGTATACAGATATATCAAAACACCTGCTTGCCAAACAGTGTTCTAACCTAAAATCCGGGCCACGCTCTTTTTGCTAGTTGTAAAGGCAAGAAAGCAGTTCAATGTTTGGGTACACGGAGATTGGTTGTGCGCAGCCAGCGAGATCTTCAGTCTATGACGCCAGCCAGCAACACAGAGAAGAGCCATTGTCCCAGGCAACACTCCTAACACCCCCTCCCACGGCGAGAAGACTCGCCCATACACAGCAGCATGTGTTGTTTACGTTGGTGCGCGCCGTATGGCGGACGAGCCAGTGGGGAGTGTTCATGTGTGCGAGGAGGGGAGGGCTGTAGTAGGGCGGGTCTATAATAACAGGTATAATTTGGTCCCTTGCCTGATCGGCACTGCCTCGCTGNGCGGAGGAAGGGACAAGGAGGGAAACAAAAGGTTTTCCTGATAAAGATTGCGGCCGCGGGTATATTGTTCCAGGCCGAGAGATTGTGATCGCAACTTTGAGGTTTCTATTACAGGCCAGGTTTAAGTGGGATAGGCTTGCGTGTGTGTGTGTATGCGTGCGTTAGTACGGCGGGGATTGCTTAGGGAGGGCCGGTGGGAAATTCGACAAACCGGCGCGCGAGAAGTGTGTTAAGAGTTAGGGATGTTTATATCGGAAAAAATATCTATTATATATATATATATATATATATATATATATATATGCTATTTATAAAAGTATAGATTTGCAAAACTTGATATAAAAAGAAAAATATCGATTTTCGGTACATTGGAATCTGATATTTTAGTTATTAAAGGACTTGACATCTGTACAATTGTTTGGATTATTACATATTGAGAACACGAGGCATTGCAGAAAGATGTGGTGGCTGTTTTTGGTGCAGGTTACCAAAATAAACTCCTCAATTTTTAAATTCAATTTTTGGTATTCAAAAGAGAGCTCATTAAAATAGCACTTTAAAAATACTTATTTCAGATACCTGGAAAAATATACTGATTTCGATCAAATATCGTTGAAATATATCGACTATTTGTATCAATATAGCGTTGATATATCATCTTCATTTCAATATATCGATATATTTTCAACATCCCTATTGAGAGTGGCCGTAAAATGAAGCTTTGCTGCTCGGAAAACTGCAACACAAGTGCCTGGTGTTGGTATATACTATTCGCGGTTTCTTCTCGTTTTTAAAAATAACCCCAATTAAGCTGTGCTTGGTTGTCTCCTACAAATGCCATGTATTAAAAGCGTTTTATACTTGCGTTAAAATGAAAGCAGCTATCTTATTTTTAAGTTAAACTAAACTTCTATTTATACTTTATGTATAAATTATAACATTTGATTTCTAATTAATTCGAATAAAAATAGAGAAAATACGTGTGTTGGCAATAGTTCTTAAGGAAAATATTATTTAACTGAATGCGCACGAATGCAGTGCGTTGTCCCTTGGCGTGATTTTCTAGACTCGTTAAGCTTTGTTTGCATGGGGCGGAGGAATATCCTGGAAGTAGAACTTTAGCAGGTCTTCAGAAAAGTTGTAAGTAACAGTGAATGGAGTATAGCTCACAATCATAAAGTAAATAAAGTATACACCCTGAAACACGTAGGAGGGTTGATCATTACATGACAATTTGATATTCAATATCGCCTGTGTCGAATAAAGCTTATTCCAATGACAGTTTTCTTTTAATAAATATTAAAGACTTTTGTAACTAAAATTCAAGACAAAACGGTGGAAAACTATTTGTGGGGGGAAAAAATGAATTTTTGGCGATAGGAACATGTACGCAAAACGGAATCGTTTTAAATTTTCTGTTACTCATATTTGGCTTATATTCTGATAAGGAACGTTACATATTCTCAAACATATGTATTCTCGTAGTATCATCTAGAAAATTACTTTCGTACACTCTGTCTTAAAACCAGGTAGGAAACTACCGCTTGTATCGTCAGCTCTAGCCGTAAGCTCCAGCAAAACTCCAGAACGTCAGTCGCCAACCAGACAATTATTGGCTGAAGACAAAATTGCCAGATGACAATCCGACCAATAAGGAATATTTAGTGGCAAGGAATGCCCACTCACGCGCCATGCCCTGTCCAGTATGTTCGCGCAATTAGTAAACTAACGAGTACGCGTATCTCAGACGAGCTACCCCTCCACCTTGCATCTGTGTAATTAAATATTCTGTATTACGGTTTTGCGCTCCAGAAAATTAATTTTTAATTTGTAAATGTGTGGAATTATGCGAGGTATGTAAAAGTACTTAGCCTAAATAAACAACAGTCGTGGGTGAAGTCTTATAAGACAAGAGAAGAACGACTGGAATGGAGAGATTTGGGCTGCTCTTAACATCGAGATCTTGAGAGCCGATGAGGATGAAGAGAGGTGAGTATGAAGCAGCGCCGGAATGCAAAGACGGAGGAAACGGGAGATCCCCGAAAAAAAATCCGCCGACCAACGGAATCGTCCGGCACGATTTCCACATGTGGAAATCCGGGAGCGACACCGCCAGGAATCGAACCCGGTTAGCCTAGGCCCCCCCCCCTAGGGGGGGGGGAGGCGAGTAGTCTGACCAGTACACCACCGCGGTCCCCGAGAAGAAAGAGTGCGCTGGGGATGTAATATCTTTGTACAGGGACTTCGTGGGCTAATATACGCCTACACTTCACTTGCATGGCTGCCGGTGTCAAAACAAAATATAGGATATTTGTAATGTTTCGTGAACTGATGCTACTAAACAATCATGTTATGAACCAACGACGATTAATATATAGGTTGATGAAAACGTGTAAACATTTTTAACCTCTCGAGACCCAATGTACGCAGTTGTGCACTCTCTGTCTCATATAACGTAGCAAGATCATGGCAGTCAGTGAGTGGCAATTTAACGTATACGAAACAAACAACGTGCCATTTACAAAATCCTGTATCAGTTGATGCACGAACGAACAAAAAATATTACGTTGGCTTTTCTGAGTGCACTGCCGACGCACTTCAGACAAGCAGAAAATACGACATAAGAAAGCGTTCCTAGATTAATCAACACGTTTTATTTTACGTGATTACAAAATATCGGTTGTTAGTGTTACAAACTAAACTTCGTGCTAAAGTAGTAATGTATATGTTTTCAAAATGAAATGCACAATAAAACGGCCCGTATCCAAATGAAACGCAACTTCAAACCTTGGAAGTTCTTTTCACGTCGTATCCCCACTCTCCATCCATGCTTTCTATACGTGCTTGATATTAATTCCAAAAGCCTACAAAAACATAGCAGGGTATTGTCGACGTATTTTTTCAAATTAGACGAAATACATTTCAAACTCGTGTCGTTTCGAGCCTGTAATAGGAGAAAAGTATATTTTCAAACGACGGGATCAAGAGACAGGCCAACGTGCTGCTACTGTTGATTAACGCCCTGCCATGCCATGCGCGCCATCTGTCAGCTGTCTCCCGAAGCACTAACAGCCAGAAAAAAATTGCTTTCTTGTGTAAAATAACAAATTTACGACCATATACCAATGGTTTTATTTTTCCGTGAACTGTGCATAATTTTTAAAGTAACATGTATTTCCGTGTACAGCGATTTTGATTACTAGTAATTTCTATTGTGCCGGTAATCGTTATGTGTAAGTCCATTACATGCCACGTTGTTCTCTCGCAAACCCATTACCGTATTGTTTTCATGTTGTTACTAAATTGTATTTATAAAACTAAGAAAGTGGGACGCACGTGGGTATAGTTTTTAAGCAATACTTACGTTATTCTACGACACATATTTCCAACCCGACCTGTTTAGTATTAATAATAGTAGAACTAATGCTTTGCAATAGTCGTCGGTGAGTTGTTGGTGAATGAAGTGCGTTGTCAAGCAAGCTCCCCGAATTACTTTTATTTCCAGTTATACGGGATGAGTATAAAAGAATATCCCAACTTTGAACGTCTATAATATCAAAACCAAACTACCTACAACCTTGGTTGACCAATCAAATGAACCATGGAACTGTGAAGTTTGTTTATCATATCTTCATAAATGTTCAATGTGACCACCACGAGCTGCCCGAACGACATCTACGCGATAATCAAAGTCGTTCCACACTCTTGTCAGCATGTCCGGTGTTACGGTTTGGATGGCGTCCACTATTCTCGTTTTGAGGTCGTCAATGTTAGCCGGCAATGGTGGACGAAAAACTTGATCCTTTATGTATCCCCATAGAAAAAAGTACGTGCTTCTTGGGGGCCAGTGATGAAGAGCCTGGTCACCAGCTGTTGCTCGACCAATCCAGCGTTGCGGCAACGTCTCGTTCAGGTATCCGCGAACAACTAGGTGCCAATGGGGTGGCGCATCTTACTGCTGGAAAATGAAATCACCCTGCCGCCTCTTCTAACTGAGGAAACAACCACTCTGTAAGCATGTCTAAATAAGGGATTCCAGTAACAGTGGGCTCGTGAAAAAAGAAAGGGCCGAAAACAGTGTCTTTGGATACAGAGCAAAACACGTTCACTTTGGGGGAAGCGCGCCCGTGTTCGTTGGTTTCATGTGGAGGCTCCTGACCTCATATCCGCACGTTGTGCCGGTTCAACTTACCATTAGTATGGAACACCACTTCATTGCTAAAAACCAGCTTAGACATGAAAGCATCGTCTACCTCGTTCTGGGCAAGAACGAACGCGCAGAAATCACGCCTCAGTTCTTTATCCCTTTCGGTAAGAGTCTGTACAAGCAGTAACCTGTATGGTTTGTACAGCAATCGCTTTCGCACTGTCCATACCGTCGATTGAGGGATTTGCATTTCCCGGCTAGCTTGTCGAGTTGATTTTCTCGGACAGCTAACGAATGCTTGTTGAATCCGTTGCACATTCTCTTCAGACACACGCGGGGCCGCCCGTATCTTTTGCCTTTGCAAAGGCACCCTGTGCCACGGAACTGACGAAACCAACGTACGATACTCCACCTATCGGGAGGACGACGTCCGTATTTGCGACGGAATTCACGTTGAACAGTCATAACCTATTCACATTTAGCAAACTGAATAACACAGAACGCCTTCTGTTGTTCCGTCGTCATCATGATTCGGACTAATGCACAACACACGCCCATAGTGCGACGACAGACGCTCCCAGTGTTATCTCTCTGCACATAAAAGAAACATCAGACCGTCCCCTTCACATTGACGTGTTGAATGCAAGCTCGCTTCCCCTTCACCGCCTCAAACCGGGCCTTACGAACTTCATCCAACCCGTAACACCGGATATGCTGACAAGAGTGTTAAACGAGTGTGATTATCGCGTAGATGTCGTTCGGGCCGCTCATGGTGGTCACATTGAACATTTATGAATGTATGGTAAACAAAATCCATGGTTCCGTGGTTCATTTGATTGGTCAATCAAGGTTGTAGGTTGTTTGGTTTTGATATTATAGACATTCAAAATTGGGGTATTATTTTATACTCATCCTGTATTAGCTGTAACTTAAAAAGTGCGATAATAACTACAATTACCGTCTCGCAAATGTTAACCTAAATTCGCTGTCTCGGATAAATTAAAAAAGAGTTAGAAAATATTTTTTTTTTGCAATGTTTTACATTTTTACTTTTATAACGTATACATTTTTTTATACAGATGTTAGTTAAAAAAATACCTTAAAATTTGTTTAGTATTCCAGTACAATGACAAGTGGATTAGCTGACAGCGTGTTGATAAAATATACAGTTTCCACTTGACGCACCAGCTGATGGCGAAAGGATACATAAACGGAAAGTAAACATTTGACACTACTTCCGTCAAACTGTGAGAATCTTGCCAAGTTACACGAGACATAGATTACATATTGTGAAAGAAGGTTATTTCTGGCCACTGCTGTAATATCTGCAGTGCACTGCGATGCTCAATGCCTAATGTTCGTCCCTGCGGGCAACTGATTCGTAAACCGTGCTACGGATTTTTGTTGAGAACTGTTCATCTTACTATAGCCAAACATAAAGCCTCTACCTCATTGGTTGTAACAACAAAACAAGTGTTATGTCGAGTTAAGTAGATCACGCATCAAAATATTTCTTGTTTGCAACACCTGAATCCGTAATTTAAACTGGGCCTGAAAGGGTTGAATCAAAATGTTTGTGATATCCTGTCTGTCCCAATAAGCGTTTATGTATAATATAAATAGTTTAAACTGAACTAAAAATTGTCACAGTTTCGTAAAGTATGTTCCAGTAAATGGTAAAATTTATCATCTTCGATTAGTCAAACTCATATACATCAACATGACCAACATAAAAAGCTACCATACAAACGTCAAGAGTTATATATTTTAGCTTCGTACCTCCTTTTGGGATGACTAAAAATATGCCCGTTTCAGGTGAGTGGTTTGGACTGAAAAATAAATCGTTACTTTCCTATAAAAAAGTCGATCGACGTTGTTATATATAAAAACAATTTCTTTGGCGTTACTTCCCTGCAATGTATTTTTTTTTACGTGCTAACTGCTTGTGGAAGGTAGTCCAAACTGCAGCAGTCTGTGTGTTTCGTTCGATAATATGGACGGAATTCACTTATGTAATATATAGCTGGTTCAAACACAAGTAAGCGCTTCTGGTGTATTTTAGTAAGACAACAAATATATTTCGTTAAGTCTCGAGACGTGAGACATAATAACTACGTGTGTTTTGAGCAAATCCAACAACAGCAAAATTCTAAATACATTTTTATTGCAATACTTGATTATTACACTCAAACACCAAAAAATCCACTATAAATGTAACTTTCGTGGTTAACTCATTATTTTAAAAATTTGCAATTGAAATGCTGCATTTTACACACAAATATATACATATAAACATACATACAGTATATATAAAACTTGCATATCGACTTATAGAACAAAGCAATGTTGGCAGTGATTTACGAAAAGTAGTTCGAAAACTTATTCCCATTAAACTAAATGAAAAATATTATTACATGCGCATTGAAAAGCTATGTCGTTACAGAAAACTCAAGGGTCTGGTATTAAAAAACTCAAACGTCTACAATAAACTACTGTAAGAGTAGCTGTTTTGTCAATAGAAAACCTGCCGTGTTAATCTATGTTTGTCTTCGTTGTGCCATACAAGCGTCGTTTGCAGACATTTGTATTTACTATCTTTGTTGGCCATTCTTTTGCTTATTTCTTCGTTTTTTTTCTCTAGTTTAGTTTGAAACTTCTAACTTAACTACTTTTGTGAACTATTTTTTTTTATTTACAAATCAGTTGATAACGGCTACTCCTCCCTTATTATCGATGCTCGTGTTTTCCGAGTATTTTGGTGACAACAGGGCTCCGAAATGGCGTGAGTTCATAATAGTTTAATTAATCAAATTATTTAACCATTACTATAACCATTCAAAGAACACAGCTTAGTAAGTGTGCAATATTTACCTGGGTGTCGCTGGTTTGCTTTTTATCCATTTCAAGTAAAAAATATTATAACAGTAGCATATTTATGAGAGTAACAATTTCATAGTTTCGCAATACCACTTAATTAATGTCTGGATACAAGCTACAAAGACCTTGGATATGTTAATTAATGCGTGTGTTGAAATGGTGCAAGATGGGTTAGAAAGAAAAACTAAGCAGGAACGACTTGATTAACCGCGAATAAACAATACCGTTTTTTTGAAAGTATGAAAGTCACTACCTGCTTTTAAGTAACAAGTCTCACGTATTTCAGGTGCCTCCTACATTATCACCGAGAATTTGCCCACACCAGCCTTGAGAGCATAGTACATACTCTATTTACCTTTAGTAATACGGCGCCCGCTTGACCAACACCTGGGGGTAGACAACCGCATACGGACAATGGATACGACAGAAAGCCTACACACAAGGCAGTTTTCCAATAATTGTGGTCTTATCAAGAGGAAACTTTATAAGTAGGAGCCCACGAATTTCGCGCATTTATTTGGCACCATCTTAAACTTATCTGTTCCTCTCATACAGAAAGAATAATATATTAATTATTTACTGAGATGGCGAGAACCTATTTCGCGTTTCTTCTACTTGTTTTTTTTTTGCTCAAAATCGTCTAGATCGTGCAAGGCAAAAATGTTGTTCAATACAGTAACATAAGTATGCGGGTTAAGTATAATCTTCTAACGAGTGAATTTGTGGAATTTATTTACTTATACTTGTTGCTGATTGCCGAGAACGGGTTAAATTGTTATGACTTTATTAAAGCGACTTTATTTTTGTTCTTCGCGGCACGAAGATAGTAAAATTAATGTTAAGTAATAAATAAAATAAAAATGGGGATTTTTAAGATATTTTGGAATAGAACTAAATCAAACAACACGGGCCATAAGACCTTATGTTATATTTTATTTGGTTGTTAGATTGCACTAACAAAATAATATTTTTTTTAGTGCCATACAAATATAAAACGGTTATTTTAACCAAATAATTTTTTTTTTGAATGGTGATACATATTGTTGGCTTAAAATAAGCTATATATTTTGTTGGCAACATCAAGTCAGTTTTGTTTTTCTTCAGACTTTTTTTCAATCGACAATATGTTTAACACCACATACATATTCGTTTAGCTTTATGTGAATAGTCATTTAGTCGAATGAAACGAAATTTCTTTAACTGTATTGAATCAGTTACGAAATAATAAGAAATAATAAAAACAAAACGCTACATTTCACACTAAATTAAGTTATTCTATTATGCTTTAGGTGCCTTTATTTTAAATTGAACTTCTGCGATTTCATTTTACTTTTGATGTTTATGCAACGTATTGGGGGGGAGGGGGGTGATAAGAACTTTAACTACGTCAATAAAGGGAATATGAACTGCTTACTTATTTAAATTAATTTCAATCTATATTTCTAAAAATTAAATCATAGCGAAATTTCGTATTCGTAAGCGTAATGTACTGGAGAAAAAATGATAAAATAATGCAATGGAATACAACAGTACATTTACACTAATTCCATCACTTTAAAAAATTCATTAAAATAAACGTAATTTACAATTTTTATTCCCCTAAATTCTCGAGTTAATTAATTTTAACCTATAAAAATCTGTGTCCTTAGCTTAGGTTGATTATACCTATAATAACTAGAGACCAGAAAAATTCGCGAGTTCAACGACCTGCAGGTTAGACTCTCCAGTATTGTGTACAAATATGCCGATATCAACCACACATTGGTTGTCTGCTGTCACAGTAGAAGGCGGCGATTGGACCAGCCTTCTCCAGGTGGTGTCAAACACCGTGTGGACCAATGGCTGAAGTTTTATAAACACACGTGTTTCGAATTCTCGCTTGCCCCGAAATGAATACGCGAATTTTTCAGGTCTCTACTAATAACTTTAAAGTATATGTAAGTTTATTAATTTTTGCTGGAAGGTTTTCCTTACCCCTCAATAACTCAAAGTGGCCGAAGAAAACTTTTAATATGTATTTTCTTAGAAAGGCTATCGGATTAAGATAACTTGAAGCTGGAGAATTTTTAAGTAATGTAAGGCCGCAACCATTAGCCATTACTTAAGGCTACGATTGGACAATAAAACAAAGTTTTGAGGGTCCCAGGGTGTGAAATGAAATAAAGATGAAGCATAGACGGAATACAATGGCGGGGTGAAAGAAAGTACCCCGAGAAAACCCGTCGGCCAGCTACCACGTCCGCCGCGTTAAGCACATGTGACACGGGAACCGAACTCGCAGTGTTTCAAGGTCTTCGCCTGTCTTCACAGCCGTTCTCGCAGCTGCGTGTGAACTGCTTCTTAAGTGCGCACTTTTTTTTTACACTGACTGTACCTTACGCTCTGCCATGGCGGCAGCGCTCGCCTTCTGACACACACAATCGCCGACCACTCCCTCCCTCTCTTCGTTCTTTTTCCCTCCCTCCGCCATGAACGAGGATACAAAATACACCAGCGTGATCGCCCCAGGTCTCAACACAAACCTGGCCGCACGAAAAGAAACCATGCTCTAAAATACGGCCGCGCTGCGGTAATAAAGACCACAGTTTTAATGTTATCATTAAGCAAGGCCTGGCTGGGTATCTCCCAACGGCCCTCCATGCTCCAGCCCTCCTTGCTCTCCGTAATTCCTACACACACTCTGAAAGTACTATTTTATTTTATATACCAGTGCTAGGTACTTCATTAAAAAAAATGAGTACGTCATTTCCTCATCCTAATAACACTAATTCATTCCGATGAAATTTCAACAAAGATAGCGCTCGGCCGTGTTATGAACATAGTTAATTGATGTTAGTTAACACTCCTGCTTATATGCCTTTCGGATAACTGGATTCTGTTTTCATGCCAAAGTAATCCTAAACTCGCAGTTAAAAGCAACCTAGGGGTTCAATGCTACAGTTGCTACGGGGATTGTTTCGAGTTCAGTCTCGCTGTTTTGATTTCGAAACCGTTATCTCTTTTCGATAGAAAGCTGTTCGAGTACAAATTCTGGCGTGTGGAATCGTGGGGTAAGGTTTTCTTTCTTGAGTCCCGAGTCGGTGGCGGGTGACACGAACAGTTTATTTATTTCGCAAACTGAACGCACTCTGGGGGAAAAAAAAGTGAATAACGAAATAAAAG
Source organism: Clitarchus hookeri (assembly GCA_002778355.1). Classification (NCBI taxonomy): domain Eukaryota; kingdom Metazoa; phylum Arthropoda; class Insecta; order Phasmatodea; family Phasmatidae; genus Clitarchus; species Clitarchus hookeri. The sequence continues at coordinate 947,774 of NQII01000299.1, read as the reverse complement.
AGCTTATTCACGAGAGACTGTGGACCGTCGTGGCCGTAGTCGCTGTGCTCGTGACTGAGTGAGGTGCCGTGTTGGTAAATCTTCGAACTTGCTTTTGGGAGAGCCTGGGTTTGAACCCTGGCCCAGCCATCCTGGTTTTGGTTTTCCGTGGTTTCCCGAAATCACTCCAGGCGAACGCTGGGATGGTTCATTACTACAGGCCACTCCCGATTCCTTCCCCGTTTCTGCTTCTCTGAGAAACGTGCTCAGTCTGTAACGACATCGCTGTCCACGAGACATTTAAGATTCCTGTGTACCTGAAGCTGTTTTGGACTTTCGAGGAAAAACAAGCGAGGGAGCGATAAGGGCGACACCTACCCGCATACCTATCGCCCCGGTGCATTTGCATGCAGAAGGTTCTGGAATGGCATGCAGTGTTCCCGTTGCACCACTGGATCTATGGAATTTTTATTAGTGCAGAGTCTGTAGAAAAGTTCAGTACATGCCCCTATACTAGTTTTGAGTGTCCGATTAGTACATCTCGTGATAAGGCAGTGTAAAGAGGCAGTTTGTAGCTACTCTGGAGAGCTCGGGAATAATGTTTGTGATGTGTGTGGCGTCTTAAAAAATAGTCTCTGTACCTCTTCTCTAGTGTATTTAATTTTCGTAGCTCAGTACGTACGACGCACGTAAAGTATTTTCGTAACTTGAAGCGTATTTCAAACGCCCTGCGACGCGCTTCATGTCCCAGGTACACAGTCCTCTTAGGCACTACTAAGACTTATTCTATTCAGGTTGGCTGCTGGTTGAGGATCGCTGAAGGTATGGCCGGGTGCAGGTGGATTTCTATAGTTTACTCTGACTTATTGTTATGCGGAGGCATTACATTACTCTGGAACGGCGGTGGTATTCGTATGTTGTTTTGGGGATACGGCAAAGTCGTATATTCAGCTTGGAACAGTATGTCAGTGAAGCTATGATATGCACCCAACTCTTCAGTTCATTGGTTGTTTTTAATGCTTCAGCTGGATATCTCCCAAAACAAGAGTCTTCATCCTGTTTATTGTGTACACTTCTTTGGTAAACATCACATACCTCATTAACCTCTTCTCCATCGCAGAAATCTCCTTTGATTCCCGCTTAACTCAAAAACGATTTGCGGTAGTTGGTTCTATAGGTCGGGAAGGTCTGGTAGAGAGGCAGAAGTAGTGCGTAAGCCTAAAGGATCTTCATTATTATTGTTTTGCGTAGTCTATGGGTCTTGATTTTCTTCATTCGTGCTGATGTCTTCATCACCTTCAGGCATTCCCTCTTCGGGTGGACGTGTAATCTGTGAAAAATCTACAAATGATTAGTTAAGACCTCGATTAGGCGTACGTTGAGTTATATTTATGTTGTCCCTTATGTAATGTTTTCCATTATTTCCATGCCTTATCTTTCTTATTGTTGCAGGTTCCGGATTTTGAGGAAGAATGGAAAAATGTAACGGATGGATTTGAATCAAAGAGGAACTTCCAAAACTGCGTTGGCGCTCTTGACGGGAAACATTTCGTACTTCAGGTCCCAATAAGTAGCAGAAGTTCGTACTTAAATATAAGGGAACGTTTAGCATAGTTTCTATGCGTATATGTGATGCTGATTAGCAATTTCTGTATATTGATGTTGGAATTCAAGGACAACTGTTGACAACTCCCAGAGCTGTGGTTTTGGAGGAAGGTGATTGACACTGTTGTCTAAAGGACCAATTTACTACTGAAGTAAACACAGGGCGATTGGAGTTCAAAAAAACAATCTAGTTTTATTATTCCTTGAACAAGTTATAATTCACTCACGAGCTTTAGAGACAACTCCTTCCCGTTTATACAAAGGGGGGGTGTAGGGGGGTAGTGCTCTTCACACACGCTGGATGACTGTACTTATCTGGTTTCCGGAACTGGCAGGACTCTNGGTGTAGGGGGGTAGTGCTCTTCACACACGCTGGATGACTGTACTTATCTGGTTTCCGGAACTGGCAGGACTCTGCATCTGATGTCGGCTGGCTCTTCCGGAATCGCTCCGCGCCTTCGGACTCTCGTCGGCTGCCCGTCGTTGGCGACCCGCTCCGCGCTCCTCGACGCCCGTCCGCTGACTGCCCGGGTTTTCTCGGATGCTTCCCGCCGTACGTCCCGTTTGACGGCCTCTGTTCTAGGTCTGTTGCACGCTGCTTGCTTCTCCTTGAGCGGACGCCCTACGGTAGGACTCGTCCCTCGCTCCCGTTCTCGATGTAGGGCAGTAACGGCCTGTTCCCTGCCCTACCACGTCCCGGCTGGAC
>NQII01000299.1:912888-945094 GCA_002778355.1 Clitarchus hookeri | reverse complement strand
GTGTGCGGCCCTCCGGCGCGCGTGGGTCCGGTGTTGCCCCTCGATCCTGGTTTACAAGTTTAAGCACTTCGTCCTGTGCATGCGGAAATATTTGGGTGGCCTCTTGGCTTGGCGTATGTGTGGTTCCCCTGCCTTGCCGCTATTCGCTCCGCACGCTCGCCCCAAAAGCTCTCAGGGTTTTATTGTGGTGAAGCCCGGGGTCGTGGGACCTCGGCGTATCTTGGGGCAGCTGTCCAGTGCAGCTGTGTTCGCGCCCTGGTGGCTTCCGTTGCCTCCGGATGCCGTCTGCACGTGCAGAAAACTTGGGTGGCCCGTCTTTGCAGCTGTGAGGCGCGGGATCCTTTTTTGGACACGTCCGCCACCCTTAATATTTATTGGTGTTGACAGCCTGCGGCTTCGCTAGCGCGTGTGTTCTGACGGCCAAAATACATGGACGCGGGGAGCGTCACTGTTACACGGAAGTGTTTTTATAAGTACAGACGTGTTCTCGGCACTGGAACAAGAACGTCTTAATCTTCCCAGTAAACATAAATTTACTTAGGATTTATCTGGACCTACCATTTTTAGTAGCAGCAGATGATACTTTAGCTATGTCTGGTCGTATTATAAAACCTTACTCAGGAAGTTTGCCAAAAGAATCAGTACAAAGGTCTTTCAACTACAGTTAAGGATTCGTAGTATTATAGAAAACGTTTATGGCATAATGAGTAGTATTTTTTGAGTAATGAGTAAACCTACGTTGCTTCAACCAGAGACAGCTAAATGGGTCATTTTAAGCTGTGCATACTTAAATAACTTTTTAATAAAAGACAGATGATCATGTCTGTACTCTCCCCTAACAGTGTTTGATTCGGAGGACGATGAAGGAAATACTGTTAATGGAACTTGGACGAATGAATGATTTGGGGGGGGGGATTATTTCAGTACTGCTTGCACAGCTCAGACTTGGCCTCATTTCCTCCTGGTGTAGTGTTTTCTATATATTTCATTTGGTGCATTGCAAAGCATTGCTTTTTGTGCAAGTTAGTACCTTGCTAAACACCAGACTCACGTGTTTCTTGTTCTCTTGCCATGATGATGAGTACACGGTTATATCGTCTAGCAGAGCTAAACTCCCTAACATAGTCAGTATTTCCACGAACACAATTTCTTGGCGTAGATGTATGCAGGGTTAGGTAATTGGGGATGCAAGCTGCTTAATGAAGGTCCACGTTTACAATATTATAAAGTAAAGTAAGAATATATTTAAACACCCGAATATCGCGAAAAGATATCACGACCAGTTGTATTTCATAACACTTTAGCTCAGATCCACTTTCGTGATTGGATAGTTTGCGTGCCAGGCGTCTTGGGTATATGCGCGGGAATCACAGACGTGCAGTATTGAATTTACCCGATTATGATTGGCCAGTAAGGCTGGAAAATGGTTTCTCACAAATACACGCCACCAAAAATCAAAATAAAATTGCTAGTACGCCTGTATATTATTGAAATCTATCGTGTGGAATTTTTTTCGCGAAATTCGGGTGTCACTAATGATGGACTGGAGCTACCCGGACAACGGTGGTGTCCACAGAGAGATGAAAACCATGGCATCTTCAACAGGGAGGAATACGCATACTACTTTCACACACAGCCACTATAATGACAACATCGATATGCCTAGTGCACAGTTAGCAAGCCTACAAAGTAAACGAGGTAGTGCTATTTTGTTCGTTAATGTTTTTGATGTACTTAAAATAGTCTTCTGTTTAGGCAGAATGTTGGATTTGTGACTGTTTGTAAATATTGTTTAGCTCTCTTGGAAAACTATGCAAGCCAGCTTTTCAGTGTAAAAAAAAAAATTTGATCACAAAATTATGTAAATATGTGTAGTGTTAAATAAAATATATTATAATATATTATCAGCACCACATTTTAAATCATGCATTTTAAAAATCACCTAACATATGACGTGTTTGGTTTTTTCCAAAATATGGCATCTATCAAAAGTGTTTAGTATTTCTGTTTACCCAGATGTAAGCATTTTATTTTGGTTTGAATTGAACTTTTACTTTATAATTAATATGGATAAACACAGAGAGAAAAAAAGGTGTTTGGTAATACCTACTATAGGCTGTTCACGGTAAAGTGAGCACTTTTGAGGCCCCATAGTTACTTTTTCCCTTCAGCTTATTTTTATCCTTCAACCAACTTTTTAAATAAATATTGACATGCAAGTAATAAACACAGTGTGTATATTCCACCGTACTCGGAAGTTAATGTCTAAGACTAAAATAAAATACCTTTATTGGCTATTATTCCAAACGAGAGGACTTTCAAAAGTTTACTTTGCCGTTAATTGCCTATAATAAATAGTTCTCATGGGAAATATTATTGAATTGAGTGCACATAAATGTGGTGCGTTGTCACTTTGGCGTAACTGAGAACTGAAGAAGGTGAAGCGAGGTTAGTAAGAGGCAGCGCCGGAATGCAAGAGTGGGGGAAACGGGAGATCCCCGAGAAAATCCGCCGACCAGCGGCATCGTCCGACACGATTCCTACGTGCGAAAATCCGGGGATTTGTAGCCACTGTACCACCACGGCCCTTCCAAGTAATCATGAATGATTACACAGCATTATCCACTTACCGGATGTACTGAACTTGTATGTTCCACTGGTTCAGCGGCAGGTGACACGAAATACCACCATCACTTAAGACCGCCGTACACGGAACGATCCTCCTTACGATATCGTATGCGTAGAGTCTTGCTTGCCGCTGGACGTGCTCGTCCACTAGGAATATCGATGCCTACGTGCAGTTTTGCTGGCTAGTCTACGTGTTTATTAGCTAGTTTCCGATCTCAGCCAATGAGAGCAAGGAAACTTATCACTTGGCTATTCACATGGAAACTTGATCGTTTTGGCGGTATTTTCGTAAGCTATGGACATGGAAAAGTTTAAATATATGCATAGAAGAAACAAATGTTTGTAGCCTATACAGTTTTTAGGTTATATGTGTACTCTCCCCAAATTCTTTAAAAATCATTGCCAGTAAACACCTGTTTTCGTTCTTTCCCTTGTCCGCAATGGTTTATTTCATCTACGTTTTTTATTTCCATGATTCAAAACTGAAAGAAGTGTAGTTACAGCAATCTTTCCTCGCCGTACAGAGTTGATAGCTTATTATTTTCGCTGGCTACCGGCGTTACTAGATGACACAGTAGTTCACAAGGAAACCAAGACCGTGTGTGGTAAAACCAGTGACGGACCCCACGAGTAACCTACGTACATAGTTCTCGTATAATGTCTTAGCGAAACTCGCATGAAATATCGCCCGTGTGCGCCGGACTTTAGGTTTGTAAACATCTTTGGTTCCAGTGCCATTATTTTCACTCTTCTTTATCTTCGTTTTTTCCCCTTCGATCTTAGGCTATGTAATTTTCTCTTAACTTCAAGCACGGGACGATTCATAACAGCAGCAACTGCGTTTAATGCACCAACTCCTACAGTTCGAGTTCTTGTGTTTACTAACTGACAACGTCCCACATAACAGTTTCCTCTTCATACAATTGTATACCATTCACAACGTCTCCTTTGCTCCAATCCATTCCTGCGTAAAAACCTACCTTTAAACTATATTGAAGAATCAATGTGAAATAACGAGATTGTTGATACAAACTAAACGCCTCGACAAAACCTAACCTGCAATGTTTTAAGCAATGTGTTTACCAAACCACGCGTTAACTGCGTTCTACTGCCGGCGCTGAGAACTATTTTCATGTCGAACATAGTCCTCGAGACTTTCTGGCGTTTTCATTGTGTTGGCGATTTCTTTTATCCTTACGAAAGTTGTGTGGCCAACGCTGTCCCCGACATTTCTACGCAAAGTCCCCTAACCTCAACGCGGGATTTTTCGTCCAACCACGTATATATTCGTATGTTGAGTAAGCGCCGAATTTATTAAACTTAAAAATTTACTACTGGAACTACGGTCAATGTGAAATAAAACGTATCCGCTGAAACACGTAGCAATTCCGCTTCACGTCTGTTAAGAGACTCGTAAACATTAAACCCGTTTGCTTTAAGGAGATACGGAAGTTAAGCGGCTACACCAAATATTGGCACGCGCGCGTAACATGACACCGCTCCAATGCCCGTAGCATAGAAATGTGCATTTCTAATTGATAAGATATGAAAAATCGTGGGTCTTCACGTGTGTTCATGAACCTTTATTCTTTGCGTCGGTATATTTTTATCTTTTTAGCAATCTTTCAAAACTAATTTTTTTTAAAAATAATAACGCGCATTTTTCACGTCATTAAGCTATTAAGGTCCCCACCCTCCTGGCGTCTAAACAGCGTTTGAGTGTTTTAAATCTGCGTTCTATCACGGAATTACTAAAAGTGGTCCCCGTACAGAGCTCTACGAACAGAACACACGTCACGTCAAACGAGAAACACTACATCGGACCGCTTCAACATAGTTGAAAGTGGCAATTTCAATCCGCTGTCTCTCAAAATATACCAATCAAACACATCCTTTAAGACGCTCGAGTCTCTAAAATCATTTTACATATTTGAAGTGTATTTTACATTTTTGTGATATGGTATCAAATTTCAGTCGAATGGAAACGGAAAAAAAGTTGGGGATAATGTGTTGATTTGTATTTAATATATATTTTTCAAACAAAAATCGAAACGGCACACAAATGGTACGTTTGTGTAAAGCTCAGAATAATTTTTCACGCCATCAGAATGTCATTTAGAATTTTCTTCGGAGTTCATAACCTAGTTCGTTTATTAATTAATTTTAAAGTTTTACGCTGAACTTAAAATCTTAAAACAGCTAAGTTAAGCCCTAAATGTAAGCGAAGTATGTGTAATACCTACTTAAAATTTAAAAAATTTCTAATACCACAAACATTTTAACTAAGTCAAATAATTTTCTTTCATTAAATTTACGGAATTTGTTCGAAGCGAGATTTAAAGTCAAAATCTTAATTATTAGGTAAAAAATGTGGCAAAAGTGTTTTCCTCCGCAATTTAGCTATTTTAAATCATGTTTAGATATATAAGAAATTTATTGGCCCACAAACAACAATAACAGGTCCTACATTGAACTCGATTACAGACTTTCCTACAAAAAAACAATAGCGTCACCGGTTAATATACTGTGAATAACTTGTAGCACGACGAAAAACCTATAGGTCTATGCCAATTCATTGCTTTGCACATAGAGGTGATGGGGCACTTCATGCTCGTGCTAGAGTCGTCCTTAACGCTCCGTTACTTCTGTGTGTCAAACGCAGAACATAATTCCAGCTGGTTTTAAGTTTGGCGTATGGACGTTCAAAGAAACACGTTGGGCTGAAAGAAGAAAGAAGACACGGCATTCACATGCAAATCATTGCAGTATTAATATCTAAGCTAGTGCGTGCACGGGAATTAGTTTTGCGTGGGTTGGCTGCATGTACATAGGCGCTTGGAGCCGGGCTGGAAGAGCCCGGGGCAGTGCTGCCACCTGGCGCGACTAATAAATACCACTAGCCTGTTCACCTATAGGCAAGGTCGGCGGCGCTTTGAGTACCTCCACTGTGCGTGGCGTGTGGAGATCAAAGGCCCCGTCTAGCTGTAGTTATCTCTGTCCGCCGTCCCAATGTGGCGCGAAATCGCTAAGGGCGACACTCGCACGCCTGTAAATTACCTCATCGTCTCTGTGCGCAAGATATTAACACAGAGTAGTTAATAACACAGAGGAGAAACAGCTGCTTTACACCGCGAACTCCAGCCGCACGCGCCAGCAAAATGGCGTCGCTGCCCAGAAAAATGTTGTAACTCCGTTCGTCAGTAAGCGCCTGCTAACTTACTCGCCATCCGACAGCCTAACCAATAGCGAACTTTTCGCAGTGTGAGTATAGCCAATCAGACACAAGGCTCATTTCCAGATTCTCGCCCAGCCAATCAGATAATGGGTACGCCCGCTTCAAAGGAACCGCCGTGGCATTTCGTCTCCGTTTACATATCTACTCTGTGGTATTAGACAGGAGTGAATTTTTGTTTTCGTACATAACGCACCGAAAGGTTATTTCACAATTATTTCTACAAACGCCAGCGATATGGCCACACCGGCCAGCAACGTGGCGGAACGTCGTTCGCCAATCAGCGCCTGGCATCCAATTTGCCACGATGGGAGTCTGACCAATGGGGAATTCCCGCAAGATACGATTGCCAATCACATCCAAGGCTCGTTCTCAGTGCCTCGCGTGGTCAATGAGCGGCCGAGTACGCTTACATGAAATGAACCGTCACGCCTGTTCGCTTCTGCTTATTGGGTGTTGTGTGGTGTGACCGAGTTTTTCGAACGGCGTTCATAACCACTGAAGATAAAGAATAATATATCGGGATACGCAAAACATTATACAAAAGTTATTTGCCTTAAAGTAAAGTTTACAATTACACGAACAGATTTTTGTTTAAATTATGCCGGTGGTGTTACTCCACGCCTTTAAACGAAACAAATAAGTGCGATAAATAGGAAAAAAGGATGACAGCTTCTGGGATTCAATGCGCAAAATCGATAAGATAATTTTAATAATTTGTTTATAAATTGCATTAAATTACTTAGCAATAAAATTCCGAAATATTCCACCTAGCAGTTCCTGGCAGCAACTGATTATATATAACAAATATGGTTAACATTACAAATTCTTAATCTTGCGTACTGCTTACAGATATGTCGTTCATGCGTGACGAAGTTACATGATGTAAATGCAATGCTGTGAAAAATTCTAAGATAAAATTCGGTTTGTGTGTATTGTGCTTAACTAAAATATGGCATTTATTCAACTATACGTTCGATTGAGAAACAATCTCTTTTTTTTTCTTTGCTGGTAAAATTCTTTTGAATAACCATATTTGAATAATAGCTCTGGTTACTCTAATTTTTTCGAAACGAAATACGTGAGCAACCTTCAAAATAAGAGTTTTAGTTAAAATTGTCTCTGTCGTTATCATATACGACTAATAATATTTGAGAAATGAATAAAATATCAGTGATAGAAGTAATAAATATTTTCGATTACGAAAGTCCGCTTAAAGGTGTTGGAACAGTTTTAACTTATTGGATAGGTAAGCATCCACTAGGCATTAATGAACGGCCACGGGTTNGCTTAAAGGTGTTGGAACAGTTTTAACTTATTGGATAGGTAAGCATCCACTAGGCATTAATGAACGGCCACGGGTTCCAATTTAGAGTGAAAAACTAGCATGCAAACAAGTGTGTAACGTAAAATAATCAACCTACGAATTGCTTTTATAACTAACCTTCCGATGAATTTAAATACAAATTCTTCATAGAGGTAGTTAAAGTTGCTTCGTGGCTTTTGTACGGACTTCAGTGAGCGTATTCACTGCTTCTTAGGCCTGGTAAATATGAGAGAATAAACTTTATTCGATTCTGTACGAGTACACNCAGTGAGCGTATTCACTGCTTCTTAGGCCTGGTAAATATGAGAGAATAAACTTTATTCGATTCTGTACGAGTACACATATTTTATGTCAGATTTGATATTGCGTGGCTAATACTTTTTTAATTAGAAAAACGTTTAAATACGGACTGAGGTACAGAATCAAAGGTGTTATTGTTCATACAGTAGTGATAACACTTTTACAAAACAAAGAACAGCCAGAATTAATTAAACAATTCTTCCAGAATTTCTCGTTTTATTTTCCATTATGATGGAGAAATGGGGTAAAGTATGATGAATAGTAAAAATTGGAAGAGTAGATGGAGATTCAGATGGAGAAAGGATAATCTTAAAAATGGCTGCCTTCCAAGTGGAACGAAGGAGCAGGTAGTTCTGTACTTGCTGGCTCCATCCAATATATAAAGAAAGTCTAATCAATATATCTGATATTCTGCATGCTTACACGTTTCGGGGTCGGAGTAATCTCTGTGATTACAACTGTATTTTAGTATATGGCACGTATTTTCTTTTGTGTATATTCAACTTATGTTGAGATACGTTAGTCGTTAAGATATCCTAATTTTGTTTAACGGGGGAATAGGAAATTGAGTTCTAAGAAGAAATTTAAAAAAAAATTGATTATATGTCAGATATTCCCCCTCCCCCCTTTCTACCCTTGACCCACACCCTGATTTTTTTGGTCACAGCAAGAACTTATAAACATCGGTGTAACATTGCCTATATATTTTCCAAAAAACATAATGTGGGGAAACTACAACCGAAGTTTCATTCACCACAAAAGACTAGAGCTANGCCTATATATTTTCCAAAAAACATAATGTGGGGAAACTACAACCGAAGTTTCATTCACCACAAAAGACTAGAGCTAACCCATGTATTCGGTCGTAAGAACGTAGTCTGCTGGTAGATGGAGTGAAATAACCTCTGATGTCTATTTTGCACTTTTAAACGAATGTGTCCNAGCCCATGTATTCGGTCGTATCGATAAATCGATAATGTATGAATTAGTAAGAACGTAGTCTGCTGGTAGATGGAGTGAAATAACCTCTGATGTCTATTTTGCACTTTTAAACGAATGTGTCCACCATTCATGACGCACTTCTCTTACTGTGCTGCCAAATTTCAACACTAAAAACAACTTTTCTTAACCATGGCAGTAACGTAAGAATGTGAGAGATATCTTCATTATCTGAAATTGGCTGGATTTTTTTGAATGCACTGTAGCACCTGTTACAGATTATTTGAAGNAGGTCCTTCACACACGAATGCACTGTAGCACCTGTTACAGATTATTTGAAGGGGAACACGGTTCTGTTGAGCAAAGCTTGGTTATTTCACATACACTGTAGCTGCTGTATACGTTCCTTTCAACCTCGCTAATGGCCGACTAGTTTCTGAACAAATCAAAAGGCACTTGAAGGATTGGTTACCTACTTAGAAGCGTGATTGTTCTTGGAATCGAGTTTGCCTGGAGGTATCACTCATTCTGTATGCAGGCACAATAACGTCAATCACGTCCAGATGCAATCATGACTTTACTTTATATTACTACTGCATCAAATCGATGTATACTTATACGAAATGTAAGTATACTACTTATGTTGGTAGAAGAGGGTAGGAAATTACTTAACCATATGGAACCGCTTAACCGATCTGAGGGAAAAAATCTATGTTTAAGTGGGATAAGTGACACTCGACAAATAAGGACGTATCTTATGATTTATTCAGTTCATTTCTGCCAAATTTAGCGCACACCAAAAATACATACTTAAAAAAATAGAAAATATTATTTTTTATAATAGTGGCCTTCTAAAATTATGGCAAAAGATGACTCCAGCAACGTTGTACCAATTTTAAGATACAAATATACTTAACAAAACGCTTTCGATGGAATAGACTTCTTGTTGAAAGGGAATGCTACCTTATGAACAGTGTTACATGGCCATGCATCCAATAAACTATTCAACCAACTGCCATCAAATTTTATAAGAGAAGCTAACCTTTAAAGTTTTAAAATAGCTTATTCTAATTTATGAAATGACAGGCTTAATATTTCGTAAATCTGAATCCATTTTACCAGCTTAGGTCACATTTAATATTCAGGCAGTACTTAACTGAGCATAATATTTTAGTCGTAGAAAGCGCAATCTTCCACAATTGCAGGAGTTGGCGTTACCCGAAAATAAGGCATGCATGCTCTCTCTCACTAACTTTCTAATTATAATGGCTGCCACGTTGTGTGTAAAACGTATAATAGGCCCAATAAATTACACCAGAAACTAAATTTTTTTTTTTTTACAGATGAGATACTGTTTTACAAAATGCTAGTATGCAGCCCCGTAAAATTAACTTAAAAAGTATGTTTCTGGAAGTAATAAACTTATATAAACTAAATATGGAATACGGGCACGTCTTATTTATAAAATAAAAATTTATGCTTGAAAATGTTTTCTTTCGATACAATGGAATAAATATGGATACGTTTAATCTTATAATACCTAAAGAATAGTTTCTGTACTCACTTGATATACACTTTATAACTTGGGCTGTAGTGCCTATCTAGGACGGCATACTTCCAAACATAAAAAAAAAAAAAAAAAAAATTAATTTTTATAACTTTTTTAAAATATTTTTGGTTGTTTTCTTATATCTAAGAAACTATAAACCCTATTTAAACAAACCTTGGCACGAAGCCCTTATGTGAACACAAATTATTCTAAGTTTTTATGCGTTGCCACTTATAGGTACTAAGAGAAAGTAGTTGCATAAATTTGCAGTAGGCTACAAGTTACTAGTATTTTCAAAAAGTTAAAACGAATCTCCTCTAACTTAAATGAAAAAAACAGTACAGAAGCACTAATAATTTACAGCTTCTAAGTACGGTTTCACAACTGAAAAAAAATCTGGCCACGTGTTTTGAAATAATTTCAACTTTCATAGGCTTAGACAATGAAATCAGAGAGAGAGAGAGTACGAGTGTTAATTTAATTAGGATTGTAATACAGTATAATACCGTAAAGGAGCTATTTTCAACAGATTTACATTTTTCATTTAAAACGCACCGTCTGCCTAAAAAACATTTTTTTTTCAAAGAAAGTACTGTAAGACGCGCAGGTACCGAAGCACTTATTTAATATTTAAGTTATATCTAATTTAGTATTAACTTAAAACTTTTTTGAATAAAAAGTTTTGTTTTGTAAAATTAAATTTTTAGATTGAGCTACTATTCCATTTGCTTTGATGTGATATTTGGCTTTTATTTTGAGTCTAGAAACAGTTTTTATAAGAAGTTATGTAAATTATTTGAAATAATGAGCTATAAAAGATATTAGTTATATTCATGTGTCACAGACATGACATACCAGATACATCTATACATTAAGTAACACGATATCACAAACTCCCGTAGTGAAACGAAAACTTGCATGGCCCATAACAGAAATCCTCACATTAATTAAGGAAAGATTTAATAGTTTTCACTGGGGAAGTAACGGCACAAAGCATGGTCAGACCAGACTTAATTAAGTTAAGAAAAAAAAATATTGTTATGAAAAGAAATAGGTTGTATGATATATTTGTTTCTGGGAATAGCATTACTCAACACTGTTGTAAAGTATAAAGAATCTCTTATAATTACGTATTTTATTCAGATTAACCCTGCCATAAAATAACGCTTGTCGCGAGCACTGCAGTCGTGGCGCTGGTTCACAGAGATAAATACGAATGATATTTCATCTTAAAGTCTCTTCATGAGAAATAATAAAAGTTTTTCTGTAGAAGTTTGTTTCGGGCGAGCTCTCCGATCTACACAGACACTGAACGACCTTAACAGTATTTTCACGTCAGAATCCTGAGTTAACATTCACTGATCTCGCGGGGAGAACGCTATTCAGAAATTCGGTTTATTGTTCAGAGACGTTTTAATTAATTAGCCGCGTCTCCTTCACCTGGTCGGTTCTTATCCTCGCCGCAGGGGTCCACTTTTATCTGCTGTAACGATACAGGAGAAATAAAGAATGTAGTTCTTTTCTTTTTTGGAGGAGGTACAAGGCCGGGCCATCATCATTGGCTACAGAAGGGAGGGTGCCCCTAGGGCGTCCCTGGGAATGTGTTGGGGAAGAAAAGGGAGGGGGATAAGGAAGAGGAAGAGGAAGAGAGAGAGAGAGAGAGAGAGAGAGAGAGAGAGAGATAGAGAGAGAGAGGGAGGGAGGGACCACTCGCCGGCTGGGTCATTATGAAGGAGGAGAGAAATATGGAGGTAGTTAGATTATTATTGGGTACACAAGTACGTGGCTGGAAAGTTTCGGAAAATGGCTCGTCTGGGAGAGACCAGGGAACACAGTGATGCCCGGAACGAAGTTTGTTGTGAGGAAGGTGGGGGGGAGGGTGCAGACCGGACCACCCACGTCGAGAGATGAGACTGGGCACAAAAAACCACGCAGTATCGACGAGAAAAGGGAAATAAGAAACAAAAGTTATTAGTAACTTCATTTTCTTCGATCCTTCACCGATCGATGTCAGATGAAAGCTCCTCCCCCCCCCCTTTCCCACTCGAGGGACCAAGCGTGTTTCTATTTTTTAAAAGATGGGGATGGTGAAGAAATTTGCTTCTCTCAAAAACACGGTGTCCATGCGCGGTACGAAATTTGCCCGTAATCTCATCCATGTGACTATTCCGCCATTCGAGTTCCACTTGCCATGTAAACAAAATTTACCAACAAAAAAAGATGGTTGCCATTTACAAAACTGAATTAATATCGCTCCCTTAATTAATAACTAACATAACTTAAGTCATTCGTTTTTCAAGGAACTAAAGTTTATACGATCGCAAGTGAAACTTATATATTTATGATATTTTTTTGATTGTATCTAAGAGCGAGGATATAAATACTTAATTCATAAATATGATATGGTCTCAAGGTTAAAAAATAGAGCGTAAAATGTGAGAGCAGTTGTTAACCGGTGATAGAACCACTTTCACGAATCGTCTACGATTTGTTAAATCAAAGAAGTGATGAAATTCGTCAAATGCAAACCATTAAGGAAGTTTTATTAAACTCTTGTATAACCACAACGCTCCCTGTTTGGCAGAATTACCACATTTAAGGGGAGAAATATATTGTAAATGTGATAAGCTATTTCATTTGAGGCAAAAAATTAATTCAATATTATTTTGCAAATCAACTTGTGAAAATCACAATTCAACTGTTTTTGACACACGCACAAATAGAATAATGGTAATTATCTCACTCAGAAATGAGATAATCTACACTAAAAAAGGTTATAAGCGTCCTCAAAATATCTATGGCATCACACACACACACACACTGTCATAAAATCTGGTTAATTACAGACGACTGAGTTATTTGTACACTTACAAATATTTGTGAAAATTGCTGTGGTATCCTTTGTAAAATGTTTTTATGACGCCACAAGAACAATTTTTTTTTTCCACATATTTAGAAAATATATATTTCAACTGACTAGGAATCATTATAGTAGGTTATAAAATGGCGATGCCAATGTTGCAAACTCTGTTACATTCTGTGGTAAGTATATCACATGAAACAAGTGAATGTATTTATGAATGACGTAATATTGAATAATAATTAAAATTGGGAAAAAGTTCTTAACGTTATTTAGAGTGTAGAAATCTTCACTACCTTTTGCCTTATCTTCATGAGAAAGATAAGCCAATGCGATCATGCCGCTATTTATATTTCCTCAACCTTACCTTACGAGTTTCTTAACCAATCAAACGCACTGCAATAATAATTTGTAGGTATGTTATGCCAATAATTGTCGTCCCAATGCAAACATTCATAAAACAATGTATTCTGCAATTACATAACTACAACTGTGCAAATGTACAATAAAGCTGCAAAGTCATTTTGAAGTGCAGTAATCCAAATCACTAGCCTAAGTTCTTCCCAAACGTTAACATTCGATCATTGCTCATTTAATACATACAATTAGCATACCATTAAAATACATAGTGGTCGTGTGGTAAAACGCTTGTGTTTGTAATATTAAGGAGTCTGGGTCGTTTCTCGGCATCATCAAAGCTTGCTTTTTCAGAGAATATATATATATCAGTTCTATCGTAATTATTTAGTGCAGTGGTTTTTGAGAGCACAATAAAAACTATTTTTATTTTCACGTCTCTCAGCAACGCGTAAGTTAAAAACAACGTGTAATTTCTGATCTTATAATTACATGTGTTGCATTTCCTACACGAAAACCTCTTGTAGTCCTACAAAATATTTTTTTGGCAACAAGGTTCCCAAGATCTTTGTAAGAAAATTACAAAAAATTATTACATTGCAAGGAAACGATTAGCATTTTTTTTTTTCAGTTGTTGAATATAAGGAATTTCTTGCGTTCCTTTTACTTGTGGCTTTCCCTGAATTTAAACCCAAATTACTCATTGCGCAACTTGAAATTAATTGAAACAATATCTTTCAGCTTTCATTTTATCATTTTTATTAGTTTATTTTCACAATTTTTTTNAACTTGAAATTAATTGAAACAATATCTTTCAGCTTTCATTTTATCATTTTTATTAGTTTATTTTCACAATTTTTTTATAATTTTCATGTTCTGAAATTAATAAAATTACTTTTTTGACATGTGGTCATGGAAAATTGATATATANAACTTGAAATTAATTGAAACAATATCTTTCAGCTTTCATTTTATCATTTTTATTAGTTTATTTTCACAATTTTTTTTATAATTTTCATGTTCTGAAATTAATAAAATTACTTTTTTGACATGTGGTCATGGAAAATTGATATATATNTTTTTTTATAATTTTCATGTTCTGAAATTAATAAAATTACTTTTTTGACATGTGGTCATGGAAAATTGATATATATTTTTTAAATAACTGAAATGGCATTAATGTCTACAAAAACATTGCTGGCACTAAGGAAGATAAACTATACATGTTTCGATATCCGACGTCCTTGAAGTTCATAGAGAATTAAATAAGATTTGTGAGATTAACTTCTTGAATTATTTTGAGCCATAATACAACAAGAAGTATTTGTGATAAATTATTTTTCGCAACTTTCTGGAATGTCAAAACTATGACTACAAGGATTTTAATGAAAACACTAACTGGCAGCAATTTCGCAGTTACAGTTGATTGGTGCATAAATAAAGTGATCGGGTTCCTGACAATGTTAACTTTATACAGGGCGGAAGGATATCAATAGACATAAAAGTAGATACTAATCACATCTTTCGTAAGTGTTTAACCGCAAATAGCCTGTAATCATATATATATAATATATATATATATAATATATATATATAGCCGTAGCAAAGAAAAAAAGTTTGGTTGTTTGACAATTTAGATGAGAGAGTAATTCCTTAATTGTGGTCCGATGTCCTATGGGGCTCCTTAAACTTGTAGTAAGCGGTCAGCGAGTCAGACTTATGTAGTTTACTTTTAATATGTGTATGGTGTAGTTATGCAGTAACTGTAACATTTTTTGTTATTAATAAAGCCAGTGTTTGCAAAATTTGTTGTAAAATAAACTGCTGAATGTAACAATTTGTATAGAGAAAAATAAATAGGTTGTATGCACTGAAATATTTTCTTCGCTTGTATTAAGAAACTATTTGGGGTCCAGCAAAATGTACATCATGTCAAAGGGGTTCTCTAAACCACAAAGTTTAAGAACCCTTGAGATAATATAACCGTCATTTGAATATCAAAACATGCATGTACACATAATTTGATAAACAGATAATAAATAGCAAAAAAAAAAAATCCCTAATATTCCATTATGTTTCAGTTTCCTTAGTTTGTACTGATGGCGATGTGGCTGCAGTCTGCCCGAAAGGGTTACCCTTGTTAAGGTGGTGGATTTTATCATTTATTTAATCAAACAAACGTTTTGTATACTTTATCAATATGCATAAATAAACAATATACTTATTTGCAAAACTTGGAAGTTCTCTCTTTCAACCATATAAGGGTCCTTCTGGATGGCATTACTTATGTGATCGTTGAACTTGTGAAATGGTGGCCAATAAAGTGTTGTTTTTATTTGAACACAGCACTTGCTAACATTGTGGTGTAAAACATTAAATGCAAAATTACTAATACTTCGCCAAGAGAAACCACATCTGTGGGCATATTTAATCCTTCATTCATCAAACAACCTGTGTAAACTATGGATATTCCGTGACGTTTCCATATGCCTATGTATTAGCTTCGGTTCAGTTTGGCATGTAAGGCCCCCCTTTAAAAATCGATTAACCTACTTGTAAAAAACTGAGGCGTAAATAAGCTCAGTAAAATAAAATTGTTTAATCAAATGCAACACCGCTGGGTCACTAATAAAATAAAAGAAAATTGAAATCCCAAATTAGATTCCGTATGTAGTCCCTAAATTAATAAATAATAGTATGTACTTTTTTATCTAATCGGTGCATGCAAAAAGTATCAGAGTGAAGACTCGTATATTCTACACTATGTCCCAAAAAGTCACGGCGTGACAAGAAATACACTACCGCTTAAATATCCACAGAGCCACTTAAGTAGGTCACACATAAGTCCAACATTTATTGAGTATTTCATGTTCCTTGCAATAAATATATGAATTTGAAACCCCGTTGCTCCTTTTTTGACATAAACTAGTGTTTCAAAATCAAGGAATCTACCCCACGGAATCTTGATTAAAGAAAGAGTTTAATATCCTGTGACTTTAACAAACATATCGAGACTTTACTTCCGGCAATTTTTAAGTTATTGGTAGTTATAAGCATACATTTTTGTCAATGTAAAAAGAATTGTGATGGAGTTATAAATCCTTACAAGTGCGAATTTGTGGAAGTTTTTACGTACACAGGTAGGACCAAGAAACATTTTCTAAGTAGGTCTGGAGTAATAACTGTTTGATGCTGCTGACAAAAATCTGTCGTAGAAAGCTTTTAGAGGTAACTAAGATCCCAACACCAATATGATGCCTTAAGAAAAAAGCCCTAGGAGACGAGGCTGATGCTGTATACATCTCCGCTACTGAGTTCGACCGGAAGTGAAACGAGGGCATGAATATCAGATGTACAGTTAGGAACCATCGAGCAAAAAAAAAAACTCGTTTACTAGTTAACGTTTTTACAGGACTGCTCTGTTAGGACAGGCAAGCCATCGCTCGTATATTATTTTTTATTCCGTGTGAAGGGGACATGATATAAATTATAGAGCACGCAGGGCCAGTCATGTAAGATTTATAATGGTCATCCGTAATTACATACCAATGAGATCCTTCTACCCGAACACGAGGAGAATACTAAACGAACCAGCNTTATAATGGTCATCCGTAATTACATACCAATGAGATCCTTCTACCCGAACACGAGGAGAATACTAAACGAACCAGCTATGTAGAAAATAGAACTTTAAGAAAGCGAGGCATATTTATAATTCCACATTAATATGGAGGTACACCCCTCCACATATATACCAGTTTCAGGTTTTTTCATAAAGAAAACATTTCTTACAGCTACGACTGTTTTGGTAATGAGAGAATTGCGAGTCCCCCCGGCATATAATTTTTATTCGTATCGCAAACAAAGAGATGTTCAAAAACCAAGGTTGGTATTTACAGATACTGTAAGATGGACCTACGNTTATAATGGTCATCCGTAATTACATACCAATGAGATCCTTCTACCCGAACACGAGGAGAATACTAAACGAACCAGCCATGTAGAAAATAGAACTTTAAGAAAGCGAGGCATATTTATAATTCCACATTAATATGGAGGTACACCCCTCCACATATATACCAGTTTCAGGTTTTTTCATAAAGAAAACATTTCTTACAGCTACGACTGTTTTGGTAACGAGAGAATTGCGAGTCCCCCCGGCATATAACTTTATTCGTATCGCAAACAAAGAGATGTTCAAAAACCAAGGTTGGTATTTACAGATACTGTAAGATGGACCTACGNTTTTATTCGTATCGCAAACAAAGAGATGTTCAAAAACCAAGGTTGGTATTTACAGATACTGTAAGATGGACCTACGAAACAAGACATACGGATAGCTAATAATATATTATCACCTTAAGCATGCCATAAACAGCAGGTAATTCGTAACATTTTGGATGAGACCGTAAACACTCGCTTCACAAATACTCAAACTCAACATTTTTAACAATTCCGATTTAAAATTATTTACACTTAATTAAATAACAAATAAACTTGCAATATATATTTACATGATTTCATTTTATTTCGTATACTAATTGAAAAGATTAGTTAGTGGTTAAAAAAGCTATTTGTTTGATGATTTCTAAAGCGAACACTTGTTTCTAGTAAAAACAGATTGTGGTGCACAATAAAATATATTAAAAAGTCATAAAAGCTATTTAGTGCTCACTAACGCATTTTTTTATTGACCAGATGTAAGTATATTGGCTGCCACCAAATATTTAGCTGGCAGTAATAGCATTTGTGTCGTCCAGAGTAAAACATGTTGCTGCGACTGCATAACTACATCCGTTATATTCTTGTACGCATGCGCGCTGGTGTGTTGGAAGTGGACACCTTCTGGCCTGGCCATGACGCCACATCAATCTGTTTTGGTCTCCTTTCATCAGGTTACGAAAGAATTCATGAGGGATATTCTTAAGAAATTGGGGATGGATTACGTGACCTCTTTATCTCAAGTAAGTAAATGTTACACACAAATGCTACCAGAAATTAAACTTTCCCGTGAGGTGAAGTGTCCAGACAGGGCTTGGCGCGTGTGCCACTTGTTAGATTTGTGGTATGTGAAAGCTCCAGTCAAAAAACTGCAACACCGGGGCGAGGTGACGCAGTGGTGTGCACACTGAACTAGCATTCAATCGAGAAGGTTCCTGGCCTGGCTATCCTGATTTCCGGCTTTCAGTGGTTGTCTGAAAGGCATTATGTTGGTTCCTTAAGAACTGTGGCCACGGAAAAAAAATGTTATTTTATATTTGTACCACATATTGTTCAACTTGCTGACATTATCTGCGACNTTCCGGCTTTCAGTGGTTGTCCGAAAGGCATTATGTTGGTTCCTTAAGAACTGTGGCCACGGGAAAAAAATGTTATTTTATATTTGTACCACATATTGTTCAACTTGCTGACATTATCTGCGACTACTCTTTCCTCAGTTTTTTTTTTTTTTTTTAAGATTGCATGGTTGTTGCAAATTACATGTCAATGTCAGAATTTTACTGTTTTTCTATGTACACATAAAATAAACCAAACAATTTGCAGATAATTTAACAAGGGCAACTACGAGGTATTCTTTAAATTCATTAAAAAATATATTAAGAAAACGTAGTTTTACAAAAATCCACGTAATCAAATATATGCAAGAATGTCCTTATTTTCAGAAATTTTTTGAAATTGCAAAAACGTTCCTTTTTTATGGACGTCTTGAAGTAGCTCTTGGCGCCTTCTTTCAGTGTGAATTATCTAATTTCTGTACGTTAAATAGTTTTCTTTATTTGTACATTTTTAAAACAGTATAATTTTGGTTTTGACATGCATTTTTGCAAAAACCAACGGCTCAAAAAAACGTTTTGCTAGGAAAGAGTAGTTACTATTTATGTATAAAATTTTAACAGTATGTGCAACAAATATAAAATAACAAATTTTTTTCGTGGCCAACGCCCATAATAAACGCCTTAACTGATTCCTTCCCCGATACAGCTGTTGACGATACGCTGAACCTTACCTACCTTAAAACCTGCAAAACACTTTTGTGAGCCCCACTAACCAGTATTGCTGCAATACACTGAAAAAAAAACTATGTGGCTGCTACAAAATGTTTTGTTGGTATTCACACTGCCAAATAATTTTGTGGCGATCACAAAATATTTTGTAGCCACCACAAAATAAATTTCTAGGGGCCACACATGTTTAGTGGTGACAACTAAAAAAATTTTGTGTTCACCACAAAATAATTTGGCTTTGTGTATACCAACAAAACATTCTGTAGCAGCCACAAATTATTTTTTTTTCAGTGTAGAGTAGCATCTACCAACACACTGAATTTATTGATGAGTGAGTGAGCGAACATATTTGAGCGGTCCGTAACAGCGAGGTCTTAAGAGCCGATTAGGGTGAAGCGAGGTGAGTATGGAGCAGCGCCGTGATGAAGGGGCGGGGGAAACGGGAGATCCCCGAGAAAACCTACCGACCAGCGGCATCGTCCGGTACGATTCCCACGTGCGAAAGTCCGGCAGCAGCACCGCCGGGAATCGAACCCAGTTCACCTAGGTTGGAGGCGAGTAATCTAACCACTACACCACCGTGGCCTCACCTAAATTTATTGGTGACTAAAAAAAAGTAGTTTTTAGGTTGTCGCAAAATATTGAAACGACAAAAATATTATGTTGATTGTAAAAATTTTTTTGTGATGTCTATATCAATGTATGAAAAATAAATTTACCATTAGTGTTTTCTCTATACGTTTATAGCCTACGCTTACGTAGTAAATCCGCGAACAATTTCTTATTGTGTACGTAGACTCCGCCCCAGTCGAATAGAGCTGCCAAAGGAATAAGTATGGTGTGCTCCGGGGAATAAATAATTGCAAATGCGGAGTCGTAGGTGCGTACTGGCTCCATATAAGAATTCGTCAGCAATCCACACACGCTGCGACACATACGTAGTGTCATTCATTGTATTTGTGAGCCATAACTGCAACACGTGTAACTGACAGTGCTGAACTGTGCAAAGAGATTTAGAGATTGCCAAGGCAGTACCTTCAGCAATAAGCATTTGCAAGTTTATTGCACTTTTCCAGATCGTTAACGCTGGCTAAGTTTATTGTTTCAGCATCGAGGTTACGTGAGCGAGGTTGGGAGAGAAAAAAGATTAGCCAAAGTTGTGATGAACACATCGCAGATTACATGCACAGTCGAATCACATTATAATGACCAGCTGCTAGTATCCAGAGTAACCACCCTTCGCAGCACGGACAGCAGCTAGANTTTCCAGATCGTTAACGCTGGCTAAGTTTATTGTTTCAGCATCGAGGTTACGTGAGCGAGGTTGGGAGAGAAAAAAGATTAGCCAAAGTTGTGATGAACACATCGCAGATTACATGCACAGTCGAATCACATTATAATGACCAGCTGCTAGTATCCAGAGTAACCACCCTTCGCAGCACGGACAGCAGCTAGACGAGCTGGCAGCGACTCAGTCAGGTGCTGATAGGTCGCCACGGGTATCTGGAGCCATGCTGTCTACAGTGCGTCCCACGACTGTTGAAGGGTGCGTCGGAGTGGACAGATTGCGAACACGACGATCGAGGTGGTCCCACAGATGTTCAATTGGANTTGCATGGTTGTTGCAAATTACATGTCAATGTCAGAATTTTACTGTTTTTCTATGTACACATAAAATAAACCAAACTATTTGCAGATAATTTAACAAGGGCAACTACGAGGTATTCTTTAAATTCATTAAAAAATATATTAAGCAAACGTAGTTTTACAAAAATCCACGTAATCAAATATATGCAAGAATGTCCCTATTTTCAGATATTTTTTGAAATTGCAAAAACGTTCCTTTTTTATGGACGTCTTGAAGTAGCTCTTGGCGCCTTCTTTCAGTGTGAANATTTTTTGAAATTGCAAAAACGTTCCTTTTTTATGGACGTCTTGAAGTAGCTCTTGGCGCCTTCTTTCAGTGTGAATTATCTAATTTCTGTACGTTAAATATTTTTCTTTATTTGTACATTTTTAAAACAGTATAATTNTTTCAGTGTGAATTATCTAATTTCTGTACGTTAAATAGTTTTCTTTATTTGTACATTTTTAAAACAGTATAATTTTGGTTTTGACATGCATTTTTGCAAAAACCAACGGCTCAAAAAAACGTTTTGCTAGGAAAGAGTAGTTACTATTTATGTATAAAATTTTAACAGTATGTGCAACAAATATAAAATAACAAATTTTTTTCGTGGCCAACGCCCATAATAAACGCCTTAACTGATTCCTTCCCCGATACAGCTGTTGACGATACGTTGAACCTTACCTACCTTAAAACCTGCAAAACACTTTTGTGAGCCCCACTAACCAGTATTGCTGCAATACACTGAAAAAAAACTATGTGGCTGCTACAAAATGTTTTGTTGGTATTCACACTGCCAAATAATTTTGTGGCGATCACAAAATATTTTGTAGCCACCACAAAATAAATTTCTAGGGGCCACACATGTTTAGTGGTGACAACTAAAAAAATTTTGTGTTCACCACAAAATAATTTGGCTTTGTGTATACCAACAAAACATTCTGTAGCAGCCACAAATTATTTTTTTTTCAGTGTAGAGTAGCATCTACCAACACACTGAATTTATTGATGAGTGAGTGAGCGAACATATTTGAGCGGTCCGTAACAGCGAGGTCTTAAGAGCCGATTAGGGTGAAGCGAGGTGAGTATGGAGCAGCGCCGTGATGAAGGGGCGGGGGAAACGGGAGATCCCCGAGAAAACCCACCGACCAGCGGCATCGTCCGGTACGATTCCCACGTGCGAAAGTCCGGCAGCAGCACCGCCGGGAATCTAACCCAGTTCACCTAGGTTGGAGGCGAGTAATCTAACCACTACACCACCGTGGCCTCACCTAAATTTATTGGTGACTAAAAAAAAGTAGTTTTTAGGTTGTCGCAAAATATTGAAACGACAAAAATATTATGTTGATTGTAAAAAATTTTTTGTGATGTCTATATCGATGTATGAAAAATAAATTTACCATTAGTGTTTTCTCTATACGTTTATAGCCTACGCTTACGTAGTAAATCCGCGAACAATTTCTTATTGTGTACGTAGACTCCGCCCCAGTCGAATAGAGCTGCCAAAGGAATAAGTATGGTGTGCTCCGGGGAAGTCCGGAGTCGTAGGTGCGTACTGGCTCCATATAAGAATTCGTCAGCAATCCACACACGCTGCGACACATACGTAGTGTCATTCATTGTATTTGTGAGCCATAACTGCAACACGTGTAACTGACAATGCTGAACTGTGCAAAGAGATTTAGAGATTGCCAAGGCAGTACCTTCAGCAATAAGCATTTGCAAGTTTATTGCACTTCTCCAGATCGTTAACGCTGGCTAAGTTTATTGTTTCAGCATCGAGGTTACGTGAGCGAGGTTGGGAGAGAAAAAAAGATTAGCCAAAGTTGTGATGAACACATCGCAGATTACATGCACAGTCGAATCACATTATCATGACCAGCTGCTAGTATCCAGAGTAACCACCCTTCGCAGCACGGACAGCAGCTAGACGAGCTGGCAGCGACTCAGTCAGGTGCTGATAGGTCTCCACGGGTATCTGGAGCCATGCTGTCTACAGTGCTTCCCACAACTGTTGAAGGGTGCGTCGGAGTGGACAGATTGCGAACACGACGATCGAGGTGGTCCCACAGATGTTCAATTGGATTGAGATCGGGGNACTGTTGAAGGGTGCGTCGGAGTGGACAGATTGCGAACACGACGATCGAGGTGGTCCCACAGATGTTCAATTGGATTGAGATCGGGGCTGTTTGAGCGCCAGGGAATAACTTTGAAGTCTTGATCGTGCTCTTCCAGCCACTTGCTGACACGTCCAGCCGTGTGGCAAGGCGCATTATCGTGTTAGAAGATCCCATCCTCCCGAAGAAAGACAATCATCATGCACGGGTAGACGTGATCGCTGAGGATGGATTCATAACCAAGTCGATCAAGAGTGCCTTCCACACGGATGAAGGAATCAAGAGAATACCACGAGAACATTCCCCAGACCATAACACTGCCCCCACCACCTTGTGTTCGTCCAGAAATGGATGCAGGATGTCGGTTCTCCGACGTTTCTCACCAGACACGCTGACGTCCATCCGTTCTATGCAGCTGAAACCATGACTCGTCGGAGAAGGAGTTTTCGTCGATGCACCTGTGTTAGTATGGGCGCAGTCGGCGTCCGTCTACTCCGGAACCCCATTCGCAGAAGGGTTCGCTGAACTGTTGTGGTAGACACGTGTCTGGATGCCACCTAATTCTAGTGGCCAGTGAACTGTTTCACTATAGCTTGTCGGTTGGCCTTCACGCGCCGTCGTAGTCTACGTTCACCTCCGACATTAATGACGCGTGGAGCTCCGCAGTTCCCACGATGGTTATTCCCAATGTTTCCATTCGTCCACTCACAATACACCTTTACCACAGAGGCACGTGAACAGTTCACAAACGTCGCTGTTTCCGAAATACTGCCCCCTTGCCTCGAGAGCCGGCGATCATCCCTTTTTGCAACTCGGTTAAATCGCTTCCATTACCCTAGACAACAGGAAGCGCACTGTGTACAGCCAGTCTGTCGTTCGCAGTATATCGCGCTTCACCAGCCCACGTCACGGGCCATACGTCATGGGCTACGCGCTGCAGATGGCACTTATAGCAGGTGGTCATAATAATATGATTCGACTGTGTATGAAGTCACGAAATGCNGCTACGCGCTGCAGATGGCACTTATAGCAGGTGGTCATAATAATATGATTCGACTGTGTATGAAGTCACGAAATGCCGTGATTTCGGGTAATCTCTAAACTACATAAATAGAAGCATGCTTCATCAAAAGTAAAGAATATGACGTCTAGAATATCATCTCCTTTGACGGTAGAACATTCCCTAGGTCACACATAACGTGTTTTCACAATAGGTGCACAGAGATAGCTCGTACCATATAAGTGAGTTAACCACCGATTCCTAATTTATGTCTGTATTAAAATAATACATTTTACGATATAGTGCAAAAATTAATATAATAATTTTAATACTTAACTGACTTTTTTGAGAGAACGCGTAATATTAAAAATTATATGAACCTTGAAGAAAACTGGAATAATAATTCTCGTGTTAACAAACTTGTTATATAAAAATTATTTTAACTGAATAAATTTATGCCTGAATGTCATTGATATTTCAACGAAGAACACCTAGGCACACATCTTCATATTCGTAGGAAAATAATTTTAATACCTTTTATGTTTGTAATTTAATTTACATCTTAAATGTTGCCTCGTTTAAAAAAGAACTCAATTAACCCCCTCACGCCTAAATTAAGTAATGTGTTAATTAATTTTCGTTCGGCCGCAAGGCGGACCGTTGTAATACTCGTACGGGAATAGAAAAAGAAAGGAAGGAAGGAAAGTTTCCCAATCAATAATATGTTAATACAGGAGACGGCGGACAGGCCAGGTAATTTAAAGGAGATGGTGTAGGCCGGAACAAGTCCTAAGGCAAAGGTAGACGGGGGGGGGGATACTGCTCGGTGCGCGCAAGTCAATTCAGAAGATAAGAATATTTTTATTTGTCGGTAATCCTGCTGCGGTGATCCGCCTGCACGTGACATCGTGAGTTAGTGACAAGCCGTGCCTGATGCAGGTATTAATTTGCCTCCTATCTAGACCAACATCCAATTAAGAAAGTTTATTCAAATAACTGCTTATGAATAGCTTTTAACCCTTCCAGGCCCACATTATTAACTTACGGTTTCAGGAGTTGCAAATAAAACTTTTGTTATGAGTGCTATACCTACTTAAGCCGACACGCCGCTTGCTGAGTTATCAAAGCCAGTGAGCTGTAGGCTTTATGTTCGATGATCAGAAATATGAACCAGTCGTAACTTATAGCAGCAGCGCGGTTTACGAATCAGGTTACCGAAAGGAGGATGATGGGACACTGAGCCTTGCAGGGTACAGTGCAGGCTAAAAATGACCTATTATGTTCGTTTTGTACACAATTGTGTACAGTGGGTCTGAATGAGTTAAAAGTTTCACGTTCGAAGTCTAGTTTTTTGTTCGTATTTTTATACTTTTCTGTTGGGTAGACCTATCATATATACGTTTGAAAACTCCTGCACAAGGCATTTAAATTAGTACTGGGACGTTCAGGAGACAGTCTTTGTAATTATTACGCAATAAAATGGCAACCCCCGATACAGCTGTTGACGATACTTTAAAACCTGCAAAACACTTTTGTGAGCCCCACTAACCAGTATTGCTGCGATACAGTGAAAAAAAAAANACGATACTTTAAAACCTGCAAAACACTTTTGTGAGCCCCACTAACCAGTATTGCTGCGATACAGTGAAAAAAAAAATACTTTGTGGCTGCTACAAAATGTTTAGTGTTTGCCTTGGGCTTTGCAGTGAGCAAGATTTTTTTTCTAAATTCTGGTTTTGGACGCTTGCTTAAATTGTAGTTTAGGCTTAAANGTTTTGGACGCTTGCTTAAATTGTAGTTTAGGCTTAAATAATTTCTTGCTTTTCTGTATAGTTCCAGGTGCTTTAACGTGTTGTATATAGTTTTTGTCTGCTGACCAATCATTTACTTAAAGTTTAATTGTCGCTACTGTGCTACCACGACTTACGCGTTGGGCGTAGTCTGTTGAAGTGTTGGGGAAGTCCACTAGTGGCGGATGCCTAAGGTTTTCAGACAATAAAAAAACCTGCTTCGAGAAATTACATTTATTTATGAATGTACTACGTCAAGAAAGTTTAAAATCAAAATAAATTAACAAACCTGCAACTTCTGCATAAACGCACCTAAAAACTTAAATTAAACTTTAGTAAAATAAGTTGCAATCACTGAAAGTGGCACCTAGTATCGGGCGGACTTAACTTAGAGCTCCCAGCGCCGGACATCTTCAAAACATCGTGCATCGATCGCATATGTAGGCATCTGAACATTCTGGGATGTTTGCANACGATACTTTAAAACCTGCAAAACACTTTTGTGAGCCCCACTAACCAGTATTGCTGCGATACAGTGAAAAAAAAAAAAATACTTTATGGCGTCTACAAAATGTTTAGTGTTTGCCTTGGGCTTTGCAGTGAGTAAGATTTTTTTTCTAAATTCTGGTTTTGGACGCTTGCTTAAATTGTAGTTTAGGCTTAACNCTTTGCAGTGAGCAAGATTTTTTTTCTAAATTCTGGTTTTGGACGCTTGCTTAAATTGTAGTTTAGGCTTAAATAATTTCTTGCTTTTCTGTATAGTTCCAGGTGCTTTAACGTGTTGTATATAGTTTTTGTCTGCTGACCAATCATTTACTTAAAGTTTAATTGTCGCTACTGTGCTACCACGACTTACGCGTTGGGCGTAGTCTGTTGAAGTGTTGGGGAAGTCCACTAGTGGCGGATGCCTAAGGTTTTCAGACAATAAAAAAACCTGCTTCGAGAAATTACATTTATTTATGAATGTACTACGTCAAGAAAGTTTAAAATCAAAATAAATTAACAAACCTGCAACTTCTGCATAAACAAACCTAAAAACTTAAATTAAACTTTAGTAAAATAAGTTGCAATCACTGAAAGTGGCACCTAGTATCGGGCGGTCTTAACTTAGAGCCCCCAGCGCCGGACATCTTCAAAACATCGTGCATCGATCGCATATGTAGGCATCTGAACATTCNCCCAGCGCCGGACATCTTCAAAACATCGTGCATCGATCGCATATGTAGGCATCTGAACATTCTGGGATGTTTGCACATGCTTCATGAGCCCACCCACGGCAGCTGGAGCACTGTATCCCGTCTTCGTCGTGGTCCTCTAAGTACACTACGCAAGTAGTTCCTATGTCAGATATTTGAGTTAACGGTTCCTTGTTCTTTGCTTTATCTCCAGTTTTTCCTTTGGCCTTTAAACCTTTGGTTTGTTTCCCCTTCTCTTGTAGAGCTGTTCTAAACTTATTTCCCATTCNTTTGGCCTTTAAACCTTTGGTTTGTTTCCCCTTCTCTTGTAGAGCTGTTCTAAACTTATTTCCCATTCCTTTCTTTGTGTCCTTAACGTTCTTTTCATTCTCTTTTTCTTCAACAGCAATTTTGTATGGTGATGAAGTTAGAATTTCACATTTTTCACATTTTCCCTTCCGAGCAACTGATCGTGTTTCGGCAGCATCTGGCAATGGNATGAAGTTAGAATTTCACATTTTTCACATTTTCCCTTCCGAGCAACTGATCGTGTTTCGGCAGCATCTGGCAATGGTGACAAACTATGGACAATCTGGACAACATCTGGATCAAAGCTAGTCGATGGCTTGGGACTGTTGATTGTTGGTGCTCTCAGCTATATGTCAGGATGTTTCTGCATGAAATCGCAGTAAAAATGCTTACCAGCAGCACCTTTCTCTTTATTAAATCTATGAATAATATTCAAAGCTTCAGCCAAGTCAAAAGCTAATTTCAGAAACTCCGTTCTCATCAGCGGCAGACATCTATTGGACAAATCTTTTACCTGTTCCACTAAAACTTCTTCGTACTCGGGTGAGAAGATGTTAGTGAATCTATCGATCTTTGGTTGCAACGTTACTTCTTGTCCACGNAAACTTCTTCGTACTCGGGTGAGAAGATGTTAGTGAATCTATCGATCTTTGGTTGCAACGTTACTTCTTGTCCACGTTACAATAATTTTTTTTTATCATGTAGAGTGCTTTTTGGAACGTTGTAGCGCAACGAAGCTTCTTTCAAACTCATTTCTTTGGACAAAACCTTGTCTATCGCAGTTTGCAAACTTTGTTGGTCCCATTTTCCTTTCTTTTTCATCTCTTCCATTTCGATTTCTCTCCGTTCTTCTATCCTCTAAAACAACGTACAACAATTTTTATAAAAATATATAATTATGAGAAAAAAACAATTTGTTTACTGTCCAGCGATAAGGGACGACTTTGTGTCCAGTACCAGGGGACAAAGAATTCCCAAAATTACGTGTTTCTACCAAAACTTGTTTGGAAATCAACAAAATCTTTCACAAACTTCGAATATTTATGGAACACTACGTGTAATAATAATTACCATAAACATTTAAACACAAAAACATAGCAGTAACACTCACTTCGATCTTACGTGGCGCAGTGTATTCCCGCCACAAGCAGCAATCGACCGTTCCCACCTTGGCCTCGCGCGTCGCTGGCAAACCGCGTCCCGCGACCGTGTATCGCTACGCTCCCCCGCTCCCCCTTACATACGTTTTTGAAACGAACGCGTTGCGACTTGCCGAGATAGTACGAGTGTCCGATACTAGGTGCCGTCCGGCGTTACGGGACTTCCCCCTAAATGAGACTTTACTGGGCCTGAAGCGCTGCCCTCCTTTAATTAAATTGCTCCACTAAATACCTTGAATTTATCTAGTCATAAACGTAACTACTTGTATTTTAGAAATTTTTTTATTTTACTCTGCTCGTTTTTTTCAGTTAAACATTTTTTTTTTGGAGTAACGTAATACTTTTGAATAAGGAATTGCGCAACAATGTAATCTTTTTGTATGAGTGTTTGAANTAATCTAGTCATAAACGTAACTACTTGTATTTTAGAAATTTTTTTATATTACTCTGCTCGTTTTTTTCAGTTAAACATTTTTTTTTGGAGTAACGTAATACTTTTGAATAAGGAATTGCGCAACAATGTAATCTTTTTGTATGAGTGTTTGAAGTATTTTCTAGTCAACGGAGTTTCGTTTTGATATTTTTGAAACTTTTGCACTACTTGGTTTGTTTGCCAGTTAAATATTTATTGTACTTTGAGCTACGCAATACTTTGAAAGAGCAATTTAATCTATTTGCATGAATATTTTAATCTACGTTTTTTTTTTGCATTGTGAGCCTTTGACGTTTAGAATTTTACATGTCATATTTTTGGTAAATGTTTAATGCAAATGTTCAATCCTAAGGTGCTGCTAACCTTTGAAATATTCTGAAGTTCCTTGGCTTCATCCTAAGAATGTGATTCGAAATGCAAGATTCTAATCTGTGAGAGTAAGTAAAAATGCGATAGGCTAAAAACAAATCACAGCAGATTAAACATGCGTTTATCAGGTCAAATTACAAACCATTTTCAAAATTATGACCCTCCTGTTCAATACAAATGCGGCATCGCCGGAAAAAAAAACTCTCTTGCAAGCGTCGAAACGCCATTCGATTGTTTTTGGTGGTTACTTCAGCATCTTGCAGTTTTATTGTTAGTTATTCCAAACTGCGGCATTCTGTGGAGTAAACAAGCTCTTTGTAATATCCCCACACAATTAAATCAACCGGGTTCAGGTCGGGAGACTTAGGAGGCCAGGCTATGGGTCCGCCACGACCAATCCATTTTCCTAGGAACCTTCTATTTATACAATTCCTACGCACAAGGCGTAGTGAAACGGTGAAATGTCGTGTTTCCGCGGGTCTCCAAATAAACATCCTCTAGCAGTCGAGGCAGATCGTTAGTTAGAAATTGCAAATGGGATTCGCCGTTCAAGCGATCTGGTAGTTGGAATGGGCCTATTAGCTGGTCGTTTAGTATGCCACGCCACAGATTAACACAAAAAGTTCTTGAAAATTGGATTCTCTTGTCAAGTGTGGGTTTCGAATACTCCATGAATGGTAGTTACGGACATTAAACACCCCGTTGCGCTTAAAATGAGACTCGTCCTCTTGTCTTCGTAACGTTTCTTTGACAAAACTGCACTCTTCTGTTGTAATCCTCTGGTCGCAATTGTTGGGACATGTCTGACATCGTACGGACGATATCCAGCTGCTACCTCTGATTTTGAGATGCCGTTACTGCGACTCACCATTCTGACACTCGTCGATGGGTCTCTCTCCGTTTCTTCGACAACTGAATCTATCACATCCGGATCCCTCATAGTGGGTGTACGGCCAGATCTAGTCCCTGGTACGCGACCTTCCATGTAGGCGTTATGAACAATACGTATCATTCAGTGTTCAGGTCCAGCTCTACGTTCTACATGTTCCCTGTAGGGTCCTGCTGCATGTAGTGGGTTTCCCTTCGCATAACCGTAAAAGTAATGCATTCTGCGTAGGCACGTGATAAAAAACGCCATGGTCATTCACACGCAAACTAAATGCTGGTATAAACTTGGTGCTTTACAGTCCGTAGTAATTACAATACGCAAATTTCTTACGCAATTCACAGTTCAGTACACTGTACCACGTTTACAGTCGTCATACTAACACAAGCGCACTTCAGCGCCTGCAAAAGAATTATGAAACAATGCTCTAACCGTTGTAGCAGATGGTAAGCAAGCGACTGACTGCGAAACAAGGACTGGTATACACAGTCTGTCTAACGTACATTTAAATTCCAATGCAATCACAAACAACCGAATGGGGTTTAGATGCTTGCAAGAGTATTTTTGTAGTTCGTAGTACACCCATTTTCTAATGTTTTTAATTTGTTTTTATCACGTTTTCACTTACTCCTACATGTACTTTTACAAGAAAAATCCTTGGAAACCCATTTCCCAAGGAAAACCTTTGTAAAACTACAAAGAGTTATCTTGAAAAATCTGCAAAGCATGTACTGTATTTGTAATATTACAAATGATATAACATAGTATTACAACTTAAATTACTGAGAAGTGTTCATAAAATTATTTTTTTTCTTCTATAAAACAATTATGATAAAATAAAAACATGGAATAACTAAAAAAAATATTTCAAAATATAATTTCCAAAAACATTTACACTTTACCACCACGGGAACCAGAACACACACCCCTTGAATTATTAGCCGGCACCCTTCACCACAAGACCAACATGACTTACGAACTTATTTGCAAACTAAATATACCTACAAGTACCTACAAAATATTAATGAATTTATTTTGTTAGAAGAATAGGTACATTTATTTCATTTTAAGAGTTCTGTTGTTGAGTTAAGAGAGTTGGACGGCTCTTAACAACGAGGTCTTAAGAACCGATTTAAGAGTTCTTTATAGCTAGTATGCATTAACCGTTCATAAATAATACGGTCACATTTTATTGAAATTGTTGTTTTATTCTGATTATTTCAGTTGTTTTAAATGTTTTACGTTATTAAAAATTGCAATACATTTATTTTTGCACGCAACTACATTATATCACCCCTAGTTTTTGCACAAACAGCTATATAATGTTTTACGTTGTTGAGTGTCCGTCATTTTGCTAAAGCTCGTGAATACGGGTCAGTATAATACAGACATTTCTTGAGGTCTATTACAAACATGGCCCTTGTAGTTTTACAAACAAGTAGTTTTACAAGAGGAATCTTTGTACTCTTACAAGCATTTGTAAAATTACAAACAATTTCTCAGTAAAAATTACAAGTTTTTTTTACAGTGTAGGGTAGGTATCTGACGTATGTAAAAAACACGTTTGATGTGAATTTTGTTTTTAAACGTCACCAAATGTTATGGACAAACTACGCTTTCCGATCCTTTCTGTTTTTTTCGACATTTTTCTCGGCGCCATGCTAAGAAAGATGAAAGTAAACGTCGCTGAACCGGATTGATCATTCAGTCAGCTAATCCAAAACAAATATTCAAGCGTCTATCACATTTGTTCATGTCACCATGCCAATATTTCTCGTGGAACTGCGAGTAAGGCACAAAACATAGAAACAAATTCATAGCCCCTCTAAACTATCAACATTTGCTTAATATACATAAGGGATGTTTCAGATAAGTTTTGAGGTCCTCTAACTCCTTGCTTCGGCTTGACACTACTTCCTGGGACATCTTGTGTGTGTGTGTACATATATGTATATATATATATATATATATATATATATATATATATATATACACTGAAGAGCCAAAAAAACTGGTATAGGCGTGCGTATGCAAATAACAGAGGTATGGAACCAGTCAGAGTAACGCGATGCGGTCGGCAGCTAGATCGGTTACTGCTGCTACAATGGCAGGTTATCAAGATTTAAGTGAGTTTGAACGTGGT
>NQII01000299.1:873541-912535 GCA_002778355.1 Clitarchus hookeri | reverse complement strand
GAGAGAGAGAGAGAGAGAGAGAGAGAGAGAGAGAGAGAGAGAGAGAGAGAGAGAGTGTATGTGTGTGAGAAGTGAATGGAGAGCAGTGGTGCTTCGTGACGAGAGTGGTTTCTGCATTGGACAAAGTGATTGTCATGTCGCGTTCGTATATGCACAGGTGAACGGAACAATCCATCGTGTATTCGCACTCGCTATTAACCGGACCCACACCTGCGTCTATGGTATGAGGGGCCTTAAGCTACACGTCCCGATCGCCTCTGTTGTTCATTGAGGAGAGCACGACGAGTGCCGTAGTACATCCGTGACTTCGTCCATCTTGTACTTCGACCGTATCTCGACACACTGCAGGAACCAGGAACACTGTAACGACCACCGCACTGTTAAGCCAAGAAGTACAGCGAGCGTGAGATGCCGTGCCCCAGAGAGACATTCAGCATTCGTACGACATGTTACATGCAACAATTGCCGCATGTGTGGCCGTTCGGGGTGGCTACGCTCGTTATTAAGGTGTGCGCTGTATTTGTTGCATTTAATGTTCTGGATGTCCCGTCGACTTGTTTTGATCAGTACAGCATACAATTTCATTATTCTTGTGTGCAAACGTTGGAGCAGATATACGTTTATTCCTACGATTGTTCTTAAAAGCATCTCCACTTGTGTACGTTCAGTAAAAATCTTCTTTATACAGAAATCATTACGTAAATAAATTAGTTAATCCTCAAAAGCTTTTTCCTGGCTGCTTGCTAATACGAGCATATAGCGAATAATAGTACGTGTCGCAGACTGTTTGGTAGTGAGCCACTGAAGCTACAGCACGAAATTTTGTCGTGTTACTGATGCGCTGAGCTCCGGTTTCATTTACTTATAATTTTTGTCAGTGTCAATGACTGTTAATGTACACCTTTTGCATTGTCAAGCTTGATATATATACAGGTTTTAATAATTTTTCGTTTCACTTTTTTTTCTTCCCGCGGGCATGTTGCAAGATGAGTTTGAGATGAACTGACCTAAGAAACTGGATGTCCATTTAGCGTAATGTTATTTATAATTGCAATTCCCCCTCTTGGGTTCACTAACGTTTGCAATAACAGCTGAATGTGTCGACTTACGCATGTTCTAAAATTCCAGTTTAGCAAACAGCTTGGACGAGAATGAAAATACGAGTTATCGAGTCATGTTTTTTTTCTTTTCACGGCAGAAAAATTAGTCGTTATTTTGATGTGCATGTAAAGGAAATGAAATGAAGTTTATATCAAGTCTAGTGAGCTTGGCGGCCACTCCACGAGGTCTCGCCCGACTACCCATCGATCATCAAAATTGGCTTTTTGGAAGTGACAACCATTCCAGGCTACCGTTTCCCAGAAAGTGTTTTGACTGTCGGAGACCTAGAAGTGCTGAAGCGTTTAGGATGCCCAAGAGACTGCTGTCGCACGCCTCTTCGCCACTGTGCGCAAATCACTGAACTGGCGTGTAGTATTTTCGTCACCGCCTCATGAAGGTTTCAGTGGTGGACACGTATTTTTTGGCGTAGTAATACAAATTAAGTGTGCTTCACATCTCCATACTACTTTAACTCTTTGAGGACTTTGCCCGGGTCTAGCCCGGGCAAAGGCAGAATTACTGATTTTTTTATCATTTGAGGGCAAAACTCGTTTGGATATGTTTTCTCTGCTTCGCTATTATTTATACCGACCTGACATGAACAATATCTTAGAACAATTGTAAATTTCATGAACAAAAATGTTAATTTTTATTCAGTTAAAGAAATGAACAGGGTGGACTTGATATCGTGATAAACATGACAAGTGAATGTATGTGGGGAAAAAAAAAGTTCAGCTCGCCATTTTATTGGCCAGAAGCCAGCTAATAACGAAACTTGTTAGTACGGTAGGCATGTCCGGTGTAATTTAGACCAGTAGGACGCTTGTAAGTGGAAACTCACAGACCGATAGAGGCAGGACTCTTGTAGTGGAGTGCATAGACAATTCGCTTCTAGCTAGCCGTGGCTGCATGTAAATATGCTCAGACCTCAAAGTGTTAGATATCATTAGCCGGAGTTTTCATATCTACAACTGGCAGTAGAGCATTCATTTGTGCCGTTTTACTTAATTAAAAAAAAAACTACATAGGCGAAAAAGAAAACGCAAACTAGTTTTCGGGCGTGAAAAAATTATAATGTTCTATTCGCAAGCAAATTTTACTCAGAGATATTCATCATTTGCCAAAATAAAAGGTTTTTTACTAAAGCCCTGCTCATTTTTTGGTGACTTGGGTAGCCAATAATATTAAGACTGCTGGCATGAAGAAATTTATTCATTATTTTATAGGGTCTATTTCTACCGAACACAGTTCAAGCTGTAAACATTTCATGTATAACTAATTAATTTTTTATTTTATACTTTTTTCGCGATTACAAGTAGAGTTGTGGTTTCGGTGTATTTCAAGGTCACAAAAAACTAGATCACTTAACTATATACATTAGATGGTTTTCACAGATCTGCTTGAATAAATTCACGTAATAACACAGGGAAAAGTTCTTGCTTTCAAAAAAAAATATTTACTTTAAGAATATTCACGCAACATTTAAATTGCCTTTTCCCCTAAATTTTCACAAATAAGTTTTTTATAAAAACGTTTGGAATATATTTTATGATAATAGTTTTAAAGTTATTTTCTGGTACATTTTATTTGAAAAATTAAGCTTTTGATATATTCTTACCCTTATAAGAAGACCTCGTTACTACATTTTTTGTTGTTTGTAGGTTTTTATGCCTTTATAACACAAAAAAAAACTCATCTACTGCGAAGAGTTCGTATCTCCAGGAATGTTTGAAAATAATCTCCAAACAAAAAAACGGAAACCTTTTAACTCCATTATGAGGTTTAAAACAGCAAAAAACTCTTAAAGCCATTTCTTATTTTAATGCAAATTTATCATCAAGTCTGGGTTAAATAGCATACTTATCTAAATTATTAATATCAGTTTAGTTTCAAACAGCAAAAAATTTCCTTAGGAAATTATGTCCTCCCCCTCCCCCCTCCCCTCAAGGTTAATGGGTAAAATACCAGTTTTTGGAGTTAAGAGGTTTTATCATGAGGATAACGACATGATAATGAAAAAATTATTATAATTTTTTTCATTTGGAAAAATTTTTGTTGCAAAGTTTAAAGGTTATTTATTCGTAGTTTACAAATCTAAAAATATTCAATTTTCCTTCCCAGCGTAGGAGCCGCTGTTAATGTAAAGTCTTCCATAAAGGCAGAGTTCGATTCCCGGCGGGGTCACTACCGGATCTTCGCATGTGAGAATAGCGCCTGGACAACGCCGTTGTTCGGCGAGTTTTCCCGGTTCCTCTACCATACATTTTGCGTTGCTCCATCCACCTCACTTCACCTTTATTGGATCTCAAGACGTCGCCTTATGGAGCTGCCTTCCGCGCTTGAGGCCGAGAAGCGAGGGAGCGATAAGGGCTACACTGGCATGCGCATCAAGTCCGCCATCGCCGCTACGTGCAGGGATCTGAACCGGCGTGCAGTGTTCTCGTAGTGCTGAAAGTGCCTATGAGACTTTAAACGCTATATCATTTTATTGGTCGAAAGTCTGTGGCATCGGCCGATTAAAGGCCCTTGAATATTTTTG
This sequence comes from Clitarchus hookeri, assembly GCA_002778355.1. Classification (NCBI taxonomy): domain Eukaryota; kingdom Metazoa; phylum Arthropoda; class Insecta; order Phasmatodea; family Phasmatidae; genus Clitarchus; species Clitarchus hookeri. Next base: position 908,895 of record NQII01000299.1, on the reverse strand, counting down.
TATGTATCTGACGCATATATTTTGAGACACAGAGCTTTGAAAAGACTGTTTTATCTACGTCAGAGCGCTCTGAAATAATCTGATGTGCGTGACGTCTTGAAAGCACACAGCAGATCTCATGTAACGTGTGTGTTCTTTTCGTAGATCGGCACATTGGACGCACGTGAAGTAGTTTCGTGGTAAAACGTGTGTTTCAAACACACTGCAACGCAGTTCAATCGCCAGGTATGGCGGGGGCCTTAAGAGCACTGGTCACCAAAAAAAAAATCCATTATTTTATATTTGTACGAAATACCGTTCAACTCTTAGAAGTTACTTCCAAGTACTCTTCCCTGGCATAAACCATTTTTAGATCGCATAGTTTTTGCATCGTGGCACGCAGAATTTAAAGTTTAGTGTTTCGGGGACGTACAAATAAGATAAGCAATAAATTACATTTCCAGAAAATTTAACAAGGGCGACTAAAAGATAATGTCTTTAATTCATTTTAAGGTATGCTTATTAAAATTTATTTTACAGAAATTCACGGACTGCTACAAATTCAAAATATGCAAAAATTTCCTTTTTTTCGAGCAATTAAAAAAATTGTGAATGCATTTCTTGGCGTAAATTTAAAGATTTCTTGAAGTAGTCGACGGTATCTTATTTCAATATGAATTATATTATTCCGGTGAGTTAGTTTTTATTATTTGTAGGTACGTTCCAATAACGCTAACATTGTGATCAGTGGCGGATCTAAAAACCCGATAAGGAGAAGGTTGCCTGAAGAGTAGGGCAGTGTTATTACGATCAAACTACGTGATCACCAGTAATCACAGATTTTTACAGCTACATATAAATGACAGTACTTTGTTGAAAGGTTATCAAAATACTTTTTAAAAATCACCTCTCTCTATACTAGGCAAATATATTTATACTGGAATTGGGACAACATAAATGGTTTCAAGAATAATCTCTTTATGCCAGTTTAAAACAAGTTCCAAGGGAGGATCTCATGCCCCCCCCCCTTACCCGCAAGCAACAACACATTTTGGATCTACCACTGATTGTGATTTCGACATGCCATTATGCAAAAAATATGTGGTCTGAAATTTTTTCATGCTTGGAAATAGTGCTTTTGTTGTAGGTAGTGTCTACAAGTTGAATAGTATTTCGCACAAATATAAAATAATGCATTTTTTGGTGAGCAGTGTCTTTAAGAGTGCATGTGCCCGATATTTTTTTTGTTCACATTAGAGTCACAGCGGTAAGGGCGACAATAACCCGTGCACCCTGCGCCCCGTCGTCCCTATGCTCAAGGCGCTGAACCGGCGTGCAGTGATTCCGCTGTTACGATTTCCTGTACAGATTACATATGCAACAGCAGGGTTTTATTACACGCGATGAAAGCCCATAGAATAAACTATGACTGTACCGTTTTACATTTCTCCTACCTCTTAAGGAAACTGCGCAGGCACTCTCTAAACATACGATTTTTCTCTTAGAATACGCTTACTGTGGTAAAAACGCAAATGTAAGGAGCATAGATATGTTATTTTATTTTTTTTATCTTATCTGGCAAACATTCATATTCCCGGAATATTTATTTGCCGAGATTAAGGTGAATGCGCAAACAACGAATCTACAGAAAATATGGCCTGGACATTCCCGCTGTCCACGGCAGCGGGGCGACACCTGCCGTCGTCTGCGCGGACGTGCTGCGTGACTTGACGACAGCCGTCCACGGCGTGCAGCAGCCCGGGGCGCACTTCTCGCACTAACTGACACGCGCACATCCCGGGGACGGCACGTGTAGGAGGAACGTGTACCGCCCGCGGTAACTGGTAACTCACGTGCTGGGGCCTACACGCACGTGGTCTGCCCAACGGCCGTCTCCTTGGAGACACTCGGTGGCGGCAACTTAACTACGTCGCTATGCGCATGTTGAATCATCTGCTTTCTTGCTGATTTAAACTTTTAAAAGCTCGCGTCAACGGCATATTTAATATTTTTTATTTATTCTTGATTCAAATTTAGGGTGATTTATTGAAAACATGCGACAATAGAAGCTTACCCATCATTACGGACATGACATACGAAGTATTAATGCGTATTTATTCAACAATTAACTTAAAAAAAAATGTATATATTAATTCATTCCCACCTTTTAATGACATCCAGGGTACACCTGTTAACAATCAGGTACAAAAATTCGCACAGAACCATGAAATGTAATGCTTCTATAATGAAACAGTTTCAGTTAAGACCTTGATCCTTCTGGTACGACACTAAAATGAACCATTTCTGTATAAGGGGTGAAACGGCCTCTTAAGGCTCCCGCCTACCTGGAGCTGTTATCCACGCATGAGGCCAGAGGCGCTGGAGCGATAAGGGTGACACTGCCACACGCATCGAGTTCACCATCGCCACTAAGCGCGAGGCCTTGAACTGGCGTGCAGTGTTCTCGTCGCACTGTGTGCACATATGGGACTTTCAACGGTGGTCCTATTGTTTTATAGGTGGAAAGTCTACAGGAAGGTTCAGTGCAGGACCCTTCAGTAGTTTTGCATGTGTGTGATGCGTATATTCTGAGATACGGTGCTTTGAAAAAGCCGTTTTTCGCCGTTGGGAGTACTCTGAAATGGCGTTTCTAACGTGCGCGACATTCTGAAAGTACTTAACAGCCCTCGTCTGAAGTGTCTGTTCCTTTCATAGATAAGCACATTGGACGCATGTGTAAAGGTTTCGTGTGAAAACGTGCATTTCAAACACCCTGCAATGCAGTTCAAACAAAAAAAATTATAAAAAGCAATGATATCAGATTATGGGAGTAACAAAGCGTGCGTCCATCAGGCAAGGCGTTGTCATCCAGTTAGCTCTGAATGTAGCACTGCGGAATAAACTGCTGCTTGTGATAGTAACGTCTTTTATTTTTTTTTCCTGCTGGGCAATTCCGTGAGATACTGTAACCTATTTATTTTTTTTAATTTGTCCACAAGCGAATTTAATATCGGAAAAATAATTACAATTGTAGGTAGTACAGACAATTTGCCATACTTTACTCCCATTGTACATTCTACTGAGGGACGCCTCCTTTGTAGTACTACTGCGAGTTTTTTTTTTTTTTTTTTTACTATTTCTGAGGCCTTCCAGGTAGCCCTACTTCAAGTACAGTGTGTCGTCCGCTTGCAAGTACTATTTCTCCGTTACAACCACTGCATCAGCGCTGCGGGGGCCGCGGTGGTGTATTGGTTAGGCTACTCGCCTCCCACCTAAGCAAACCGGGTTACATTCCCGGTGGGGTCGCTCCCGGATTTTCGCATGTGGAAATCGTGCTGGACGATGCCACTGGTCGGCGGGTTTTCTCGGGACTCTCCCGTTCATTCATGCACTGCTCCATACTCACCTTAATCACCCTCATCGGCTCTCAAGACTTCTACGTTAAGAGCCACCCAAATCTCTCCACTCAATCACTTGGCGAACCAGTAGCGACGTTTCGGGAACTGGGCACCTGTTCCCGTCTCCAGGCAAACTGAAGCGGGTATTTCTTCAAATCTCCTCTGCTTTTTTCCGTGGTGAAATAACTCTGCGATAGCGCATGTCCGAAATAATTTGTAATTTAATCACCAGTTTAATAAAAATCAATTGGCACCGGTGAGGGATGTTTGAACACCTGCCTAGCCGCGAGTGTGGTCGAGTTCCGACGTCGACAGTCCACACACAGGACATGTAGGCCGCCGGCGGTGGCGTCCCGCGGGCGGAGCGAACACACGCTCTTTCCGGTCGTCAACTCGTCGACTCTCGCTCGTCGAAAACTCGACACGGGCCTGATCGCCGAAGGGGGACCCCGCTTCATGTTTCTTCGTGCGCCTTTCGACTCGCCACTCTCCCGTAACACGACTCCACTTCCTCGCCGATTACATCCGACACGTTCATCCGAGACATCGCGCACTCTGATAACCCCCTCTCTACCGCGAGCTAAGCGTGGACAGATTACAACACGACCTCGCTTAGTCTCGGCGTATGAAAGACATGCGTTCATTCCCTGCGGCCTGACAGTGTAGCGGATAATGCAAATTAAGCATCGGACTAGTACAAGGCACGCGCTGTGTCCACAAGCTATGGAAACTAACGCACATTGTCTGTCGTCTTCAGCGCTTGTAGGATTTCATTTGGTAGATATACAGTTCTGATTGGCAAATGTGTGTAAGGAAAATCCCGTTGGTGCTTTAGAATCGTTTATTCCTTTACATACCGTAAGTTATGCAGATTGTAGTGCATAGACCTAAAGTCGTTAGGAAGGCTTACATTTAATTGCTGTAAATTACCGATACAGTATTTCCTACACANTAGTGCATAGACCTAAAGTCGTTAGGAAGGCTTACATTTAATTGCTGTAAATTACCGATACAGTATTTCCTACACAAGTACCAGAGAGACTCACATTAATATTCAGGCACCTGGCAATTTCTGAAGAATATATTTATAGAAATTGTATTTATACATATTGTCTAACAAAAATAATATCTTCCAAGTTAGTACATTTTTACCAACCAGTGGTCCATAAAAAAAGCCGCTTTTGAACACCAAATACATCACGTAATTGTTAATTACTTACGGCACTGCATACATAGAGTCACTTTAATATTCGGACACAATGTCAACAACTATACTTTTACTGGAACCACGCGCCTAATACCTGGCAGCAAATCCTTTGTGGTCAATAACTACCTGTAAACGTTTTGGCATACTTGCAACCAGCGTCTGGGATATACTGAGAAGNCAAATCCTTTGTGGTCAATAACTACCTGTAAACGTTTTGGCATACTTGCAACCAGCGTCTGGGATATACTGAGAAGAAATTTCCCTCCATGCAGTCAGCAGTGTCTTCTTTAAATCGTCTTTGGAATTTGCAGGCATGGTGTGAACTTTGTCGTCCAGTTTATCCCACAGGTTCTCTATGGGATTCAAAGCAGAACTCTTGAGGAGGGATTTAACGCACTTTAGGGTAATTATGTAGGAGCCATTCCCTTACAGAACGGGCTTTGTGCTTGGGAACAATTGTCTTGGTAAAACTTAAAAGTATCACTGAGCCCTACTTTTTCTGCGCTTTTGTGTAACGATCCTTTCAGAATGCTCAGATAAACTTACTTCGTCACTATCCGATCAATAAACGCTAGTTAACCAACTCCGGCAGAGGACATGCATCCCCAAGCCATCACATTCCCGATGCCATGCTGTACTGTGGGCTGAAGGTTCTGAATATCGAGCTCCGTGATTGCGAGTCGCCACACTACAAATTTCCCATCGGACCCGCACAGGTTGAACTTCGATTCGTCCAGCGAGTAACAAGTCTTGCCACCAATGTACTGCTTATGAAGGTACAAGTTTGCAAAGGAAAGCAAGCCTCTAACGCTTGCTCACCTTACTGACGAAATGCTTTCTCCTAGTTACCCTTCCATTGTACCCTTCTTTCCTCAACACGGTCGAATAGTTTCGGGATGTACTTGCTTACCTGATTCTTCCCGAAGTTGTGCTGCTAGTTCAGGTGAACTTATTTATGGGTTCTGCTTCTCCTTGCGAATCACTTTACGTTTGTCGCGTGCACTCAATTTCTCAGGCTTACATTTTTTGAGCCACTGACTAAATCCCGTCTTCTTTCTCAAATCCCTGCACTATGTCAAACACTGTAATTTTGCTTATATTAAGAAGTCTGGAAATATTCCGGTAAGATCGTACCTTTGCTTGGTGAAATGTCGCCAGCTGCCTTTGCTTGAAGGTTGTGTTAGACGTTTAATGGCCCACTGCTCTNGTACCTTTGCTTGGTGAAATGTCGCCAGCTGCCTTTGCTTGAAGGTTGTGTTAGACGTTTAATGGCCCACTGCTCTACTGATGCTCGCAACTACCAGGTATTTACTCCAACGGCTTTACACGCAGTAAAACTAAGCCTCAACAACGAAAACGAGGATGAGTTGTACTATAATGTGTTTCTATCTCTCTCGATACAAAACAGAATTTAAATATCGATGTCCGAATATTAAAGTGACTCTGTATGTATGCAGTGCAGTAAATAATTAACAATTGCGTGATATGTGCGACGTTCTGTAGCGGCTTTTTTTTAATGAACTACTGGTTGTGAAACTTTACTAATTAGGAAGATATTTTTGTTGCACAATATGTATAAATACAGCTTATATATATATTTATTTTCAAGTGTTTCCAAGTGTCGAATATTAATGTGAGTCACAGTACGTCCCCTAGCAAATATGAAATAAGAAGTATATCCTGGTTAACCGGTGTTGATAAAACTAATATATGTTTGCAAGATGATACGTAATGAGTGAATTTAAAATATTTGTCAATTATTTATGAATCACACCAAAATTTATTTTAATGCGAATGAATAATTCAATCCTCTACGGTACGAGCGAAGTGGAGCGGAGTTAAACATCACAGGACTCACTTTCAGATGGACCGAGCCATCGTGGTTTCGGTTTCCCATGGCTGCCCGAAAACGTCCCAGGCGACTGCTGAAATGGTTCCTTAAAATCAGCCATGGGTGACCCTCTCTACGTTTCTGCTCGTCTGCAATAACATTCCTGCCGACGAGACGTCCCCAAGGGTTGGTTTATGATTCAGTAATGAAGAAATAAAACTATGAACCGGTAAGAACACGAAAAAAAAAAACAGTTTGCGATTGATCTAGCAATTTTAAAGTCTAGCTAATCAGAATCGTAGCAAACAAAAGCAGACGATACAGTCAAGAAACTCGACTTTGTGATTATTTATAGTGCGGTATATGGCGCAATTTATGGTTATTGCTTATATAAACCGTTTAGAAAAACTAGCGATATCTTTTAAAAAAAGTGACGCCGACAGCAGCAATGAAAAAGGTTAAATAAAGGCGAATTCAGTACCCTCCTAGAATAACCAAAACATGGCGAGGAACAGTTCTTTAATACATGAGAATACTGTCTCCCGATTTAATAATTCACTGAATACGATTTTAAAACACGACATAACCTAAATTCAAGATAACGAAAAGCAGTTTACCGCCAGCAACAGCGGTCGCTGTGCTCTGATTAGCTGTTTTGTCTTGACTTGTACTTAAGATATAAAATATAACCATATCTTTACTCAAGCCAAGAACCGAGAGCGCACCCGACCCGTACGGCGTACATGCGGCTTGCACACTGCAGCCATAAACTAATACGCTTTAACACATTGAGTCATATTCTAAGCGCAAAGCTTCTGACAGTTAACAGTTGCAATATATTATTGGCGTAGTAGAACGTGTCTAAAATGGTTTCCTTGTCTATTTTTAATTTACGATTTAATGTTTACAGTAGTAATTCTGATGCAAGTGTATAATTTCTTGGANAGATGTCCGAATATTAAAGTGACTCTGTATGTATGCAGTGCAGTAAATAATTAACAATTGCGTGATATGTGCGACGTTCTGTAGCGGCTTTTTTTTAATGAACTACTGGTTGTGAAACTTTACTAATTAGGAAGATATTTTTGTTGCACAATATGTATAAATACAGCTTATATATATATTTATTTTCAACTGTTTCCAAGTGTCGAATATTAATGTGAGTCACAGTACGTCCCCTAGCAAATATGAAATAAGAAGTATATCCTGGTTAACCGGTGTTGATAAAACTAATATATGTTTGCAAGATGATACGTAATGAGTGAATTTAAAATATTTGTCAATTATTTATGAATCACACCAAAATTTATTTTAATGCGAATGAATAATTCAATCCTCTACGGTACGAGCGAAGTGGAGCGGAGTTAAACATCACAGGACTCACTTTCAGATGGACCGAGCCATCGTGGTTTCGGTTTCCCATGGCTGCCCGAAAACGTCCCAGGCGACTGCTGAAATGGTTCCTTAAAATCAGCCATGGGTGACCCTCTCTACGTTTCTGCTCGTCTGCAATAACATTCCTGCCGACGAGACGTCCCCAAGGGTTGGTTTATGATTCAGTAATGAAGAAATAAAACTATGAACCGGTAAGAACACGAAAAAAAAANGACGTCCCCAAGGGTTGGTTTATGATTCAGTAATGAAGAAATAAAACTATGAACCGGTAAGAACACGAAAAAAAAACAGTTTGCGATTGATCTAGCAATTTTAAAGTCTAGCTAATCAGAATCGTAGCAAACAAAAGCAGACGATACAGTCAAGAAACTTGACTTTGTGATTATTTATAGTGCGGTATATGGCGCAATTTATGGTTATTGCTTATATAAACCGTTTAGAAAAACTAGCGATATCTTTTAAAAAAGTGACGCCGACAGCAGCAATGAAAAAGGTTAAATAAAGGCGAATTCAGTACCCTCCTAGAATAACCAAAACATGGCGAGGAACAGTTCTTTAATACATGAGAATACTGTCTCCCGATTTAATAATTCACTGAATACGATTTTACAACACGACATAACCTAAATTCAAGATAACGAAAAGCAGTTTACCGCCAGCAACAGCGGTCGCTGTGCTCTGATTAGCTGTTTTGTCTTGACTTGTACTTAAGATATAAAATATAACCATATCTTTACTCAAGCCAAGAACCGAGAGCGCACACGGCCCGTACATGCGGCTTGAACACTGCATCCATAAATGAATACGCTTACACACATTGAGTCATCTTCTAAGCACAAAGCTTCTGACAGTTAACAGTTGCAATATATTATTGGTGTAGTAGAACGTGTCTAAAATTGTTTCCTTGTCTATTTTTAATTTACGATTTAATGTTTACAGTAGTAATTCTGATGCAAGTGTATAATTTCTTGGAAGGTTTTTTTCCTTGTCGAGTGAATGGCAATACCGACGTATGCAGTAATGTAAGAGGTACAGCAACGTCAGATTAAAAATAACGATCCTGGAGCTCTGAAGCACGTTGAAGAACTACAAATTATATAACTTAACATTTCATTCAAAATTATATTCTACTTTAATTAAGTCTATTCCTGTTATTCGCAGAAGCTAGGCAAGCACTTAAGTCAGTGAGTGACGCGCTGGTAAGGTGAATATAGAGAAAATACACCAGCATTTTCCCGGAATGTGGATGGAAAATTTTTTTGGAACACCGTCTGCAGATAAATTTATCAAGTTGGAACCAGCGACATTCCAAATGCCAAGTAGTTATGCTGCTAAATTACAAAACACGCTCGATATTATNCTATCAAGTTGGAACCAGCGACATTCCAAATGCCAAGTAGTTATGCTGCTAAATTACAAAACACGCTCGATATTATTCTCGATGTTACGTTTTCGAGAATTCAGAGTGGATGAGTACACACAGACGAAATGGCGTTGCTGTTACTTTGATGTGGGTGTACCCAATTCTCTTAGTATTTGCGTGAGGCTTTGTGAACTAGCCTTATGCCTGACTGACTACTGCATGCTGTAAAAGGTCGCATTGTTACGCTCGAACTACCGTGTCGGGCACAGGGCGTGTGTGGCCGTCCCGCGGCGGTGGGAGTAGTGAGTCACCACTACCTGGCCGTCCTTACGTCACCTGACGGGCAGGATGATTGACAGTTACCTGGACTGCTGACAACCCCCCCCCNTATTGAATGAAACTCCTGGTAATCTTCTTCCTCGGCGCAACCCGACATGTAAAAAAGGTTCTGGGCTAGGGTCGACAGAAATATAAATACCTCTGCAGCCGGAGAATTTTTCAGTCTTTCATGTAGCCAGCTGAAGTGCCATAATCTGGAGAAGTCAGGTGCAGAGAGGGATATAATCTGAGAGTACGGACGATGGCAGAAGAGAGTGTGTGATGTGAACGGACGAGGGGGCTTGGTACCCGACAAGTAGAGGCTAATGCGCATAGGGGCGTCCGGGGTGCTCTAGAACATTCCGAACTGGTTGAATCTGGACTGAATTAAGGCGGTACTGTATGAGCATGTGATAAGGACTTATTGTAAATATTGTAATGGTCAAATATGGACATACAATTTATTAAATAATACACTGTTTATTGGGACTGATATAAATTACTTGATTGCATTAATTTCTGTGNATGGACATACAATTTATTAAATAATACACTGTTTATTGGGACTGATATAAATTACTTGATTGCATTAATTTCTGTGTGTTGATGGACTATTATAAAATTTGTTGTAAATAGCAATTGATAGTGAGATATTAAATTAAGAGTATTTTATTTGCAGTGCTTGTAAATAAATTGGGAAATTATTATTAAATGTTTTATTTATCAAGACCGCTATCCCTTAAAGAACTTGACTAAGCCCACTGACTTTGAGAAGTTGTAATAATATATTGGCTGGGCCGCCGGGCGCTGATTGGNCTAAAGAACTTGACTAAGCCCACTGACTTTGAGAAGTTGTAATAATATATTGGCTGGGCCGCCGGGCGCTGATTGGCGAATAGAGTTCAGACATGTTGCCGGTCAGTGATTCCATTTTGTTGGTGCATGCGGCCGGAGTTCGCCGTATACGCAGCTGTTTTACCTCTGCAAAATAACCTGTCGTGAAGTGTTAATGTAGGCACACTTGACATAAACATCTTAATGCAGCAATAATTCCAGTAACGGTCAGAAGTAAGGTCTTTATTATATTGCAAGAGAAATAAAGTGCAATGCTACACAGCTAAAGAGAACTAGTTTCGCTGATCATTGTGTCAGCATCAAAAAAACTTTATCAAAATAATGATTTTGTGCTGTGTTCAAGAAATGATCCCCGCCCTCTTCTTCTTTCTCACCGCCCATGATATTTAATGTACATTTCATTCTTACGAATCTTGCACCACTTTTTCTGATGAAACAGGACACGTACCGAATCAGTCAGTGAAAACTATGGATCGCTAGCGTATCTTGGGGAATCTGAAAATAAATATCACATCGCTGTAAAACTCGCTCAGTCGTGCTTCCTCAATAAACAGGAGGCCGCGGTGGTGCAGTGGTTAGACTACTCGCCTCCCACCTAGACGAACCGGGTTCGATTCCCGGCGGGGTATCTCCAAGATTTTCTCATGTGGGAATCGCGCCGGATGATTCCACTGGTCTGCGAGTTTTCTCGGGGATCTACAGTTTCCCCCGCCCTTACATTCTGGCAATGCTCCATACTCACCTCACCTCATCCTCATCGGCTCTCAAGTCCTCGATGTTAACAGCTGCCCGAATCTCTCCGGAAATATTACGAATTTGAAACAATTAACGAGTTATGAAGTTCTATATGACTTATGTTTAGAATTACTTNTCTCTCCGGAAATATTACGAATTTGAAACAATTAACGAGTTATGAAGTTCTATATGACTTATGTTTAGAATTACTTACTGTCTGTGTCTATAAGTGTGTTTCTTGAAATTTCACTGTAAAACAGAGATACTAAAATAAACGCACATTGTGTCGTGCATATTAAACTTGGGTACTTGACATTAGAGCATTATTTTAAGGGGATTCGAAAACTACGTACTTCGACGTATTCCCAGTTGTCAGGACAATACAGAATGTTCCAAAAGTTTGGCAAAATAAGGAAAACCTGAATCTTTGTCTTGCGTTTGTTTCAGATTAAAAAAAAATGGTTGCCTGTAAAGTCGGTTTTACGGGCGAAGATTTTACGTGACAACGTAGTGCTGCGCGNTCTCTCCGGAAATATTACGAATTTGAAACAATTAACGAGTTATGAAGTTCTATATGACTTATGTTTAGAATTACTTCCTGTCTGTGTCTATAAGTGTGTTTCTTGAAATTTCACTGTAAAACAGAGATACTAAAATAAACGCACGTTGTGTCGTGCATATTAAACTTGGGTACTTGACATTAGAGCATTATTTTAAGGGGATTCGAAAACTACGTACTTCAACGTATTCCCAGTTGTCAGGACAATACAGAATGTTCCAAAAGTTTGGCAAAATAAGGAAAACCTGAATCTTTGTCTTGCGTTTGTTTCAGATTTAAAAAAAAATTGGTTGTCTGTAAAGTCGGTTTACTGACGATAGTTGAACGTGACAACGTCTTAAGAAAATACTGATGGAATGGTAGCATTTTTCAAAAGAAAATTTTAATTTCATTTGTTTAATAGATTTGTATGTATATAGAGAAGGAGGTAATTGGAAATCACAATGAAATTGATCAAGTGAGATTTATTTGTACGCATAAATACAATTATGTCAATTTTTTTTTTTCGCTCGTTCCGCGCTCTCGCTTGCACTTCAAGCCTTACATGGAACGCCTCAGAGCGAGGTAACGCCGCATGAGTCATGTTTTTTCGTGCGTGCAGCCGGCTCTATCGAATTATAAGACGTTGTCACGTCAAAAAAATGGTTCTGTGTTAAGGGGTGCCAATCCAGATAATTTCGATGTCTGGTGGTATAAGTCGGAGATAAGTAGCTTCTGAATTCAACATATCTACTGCACCGTGAACGTGTGCCCATAATATTCTCTTGAGNGAAGTCGGAGATAAGTAGCTTCTGAATTCAACATATCTACTGCACCGTGAACGTGTGCCCATAATATTCTCTTGAGTTTTGAAGTTAACTGCAAAATTTAAAGAAACAGGTTCCGTCGAAGAGAAGTGGCGTAGTGGTATCCCACGCCGGTCCACCGAAGAAACTACTCCAATCGCCATTCTTATCCGATTTGCACACAGTCCCTAAAAGTCTTCCTACGAATGTCCGCTGAAACAAGTGCGCTCAAAAGCAGCGTCCAAATAATTGTGACGGTACATAAATGGCCCCCATACAAACTCCACATTATGCAAGAGTTGATTGAGAATGATCCTGATCGAAGAATTGAGTTTTGGAATGGGCCTAACGAAAATGTGACGAGGCCCCAGACTTTTCAAGCACCGTGAGCTATTTGTTACGTTTCTGGTGAGGTTAATCGTCAGAACAGGCGGTAATGGTCAGAAAACAATTCTCACAGGATGGATCTTGCAAAATAACAGGGCACCGAGCACTTTAGGTGTGGTATTTAAAAGGATTGGATTATTGGGTCTTTCATTTTCCACACAACAGTGACAGATGCTGCATACTTTAACATGCTCGGCGAAGACATTTTACCCAGTGTCCTCAACGAAGAGGCGATTTTTCCCTTTCAGCACGATGTATTATGAATAGGAGCTGTATTTGCAATTAATAGGAGCCAAGCTGTAAGAACCTGGCTTGGTGGGCGATTTCCTGGTAATTGGACGAGATGTTGAGGACCAGTGGAATGGCCAAGCACGGAGCCCAGACCTCACCTTATTGGACGTTTATCTCTGGGGGTCACTTGAAGTCCGTATTCGGTCTCGTTTTCATCTGCAGGAGTGCATTTTTCAAGCGTGCACTGTAAAAAATAAATTTTAATTTACTCCTACAAATTTTTGGTAATTTTACAATATTGTTTTGTTGTACAACTNGCACGATGTATTATGAATAGGAGCTGTATTTGCAATTAATAGGAGCCAAGCTGTAAGAACCTGGCTTGGTGGGCGATTTCCTGGTAATTGGACGAGATGCTGAGGACCAGTGGAATGGCCAAGCACGGAGCCCAGACCTCACCTTATTGGACGTTTATCTCTGGGGGTCACTTGAAGTCCGTATTCGGTCTCGTTTTCATCTGCAGGAGTGCATTTTTCAAGCGTGCACTGTAAAAAATAAATTTTAATTTACTCCTACAAATTTTTGGTAATTTTACAATATTGTTTTGTTGTACAACTTCGACTGTGTAATTTTACGATGACTATAGGTATATGTGTAAACTTGTATTACATTGTAGAGGATATGTGATCGTATAAATAGACATAAAAACTTTTGGTTATTTTACATTTGTGTGTGTAAATTTCTAAAATGAATACAGTATTTCTGATATTACACTAATGTTCATATTAATTTCAGGAATAATTAAAAATCTTTGTTTAAAACATGCAACCTAGTGGTAAGGAGTTTAACTACTTAGAACTACATCTGTGTGTTCAGAAAGGAAACCTGACTCCCGCTGATGAGATATGCGTGCTGTTTACATATAACTGTGTATCCAAAATGTGGACCACAATTGGACTTCAGATAGGAGGTAATTTTGTACAACTTTGTTTAATTACGAAGTTATAGAACGGAGTACGCTACAATAACGTGAAAACTGTATAACTACAATACATAGTATGTGAATTAACATAACGCAGTTATAAAATAGCTGACACTGACGGTAGAATTACTTGGTAAAACAGTAAAAAAAAAATGTACAGAAATAGTGTAGGTACAATTAAAGTGAATGTGTGATTTTATTTTTCTATATGTGGAAAAATNATACTGACGGTAGAATTACTTGGTAAAACAGTAAAAAAAAATGTACAGAAATAGTGTAGGTACAATTAAAGTGAATGTGTGATTTTATTTTTCTATATGTGGAAAAATATACACACACTGTGGTGAAATTCGAATTACGATGACTTCGCCATGGAGAAAAATGCGAACGTTGCAGTTTATTTTCTGCTACATAGTAATTGTAATTTTACACGTTTATATGTCAAATTAGTAGTAGAGTNACGAACGTTGCAGTTTATTTTCTGCTACATAGTAATTGTAATTTTACACGTTTATATGTCAAATTAGTAGTAGAGTGTGCACGATATTTTACTAATTTTTTGGATAAATTTACTTGGACGCAGAGTAAAAAATAATTGACATATTTCTGTCTAAAAATACAGTGACTTCTACAGAGGCACTTCTGCCCCATATATTTGTGTAAAATTATAAAGGTTTACTTTTTTCTACGGTGTGTGCACATATCACACCAGACATCACTGAACGTGTTCTACTAGATTGGGCGCTCCGGTTGCGTCTGAATTGCATGCACTGGAGGACATTTCACACACATTTCATAGACGCTAATTTCTGCAATATTTCAGACTTTTGTCCCATTCAGAATAGAAAGAATTAGATAAGTATGTCATAACCACAGTTTAAAATCGAAAGGAAAATATTTAGGATCAGGACGAAATTAGGCTTCTGTCATAACTGATTGGATAAACCAGTATATACCAGAAACCTAATACTAAACTTATATTGAAAATGCATATGTAGATACAATTTATAAATTATTTTAATGGTGTATCATAATGAAACTATTCAAGTTCAATCAGAGAACAAAAATAATAATTTAATTTTACGATTGCAGTATACAAAAATAATTGTTTTAATTTACAGCAATGTTTTTTTTTATAATTAGGAACATTTTTCTATATTTGCACATTTGTAGAAATATTCTTGGTGAATCAAATTGATGAACCTAAAATAACAAATATCTAGCATTTTTCTCCACGCAGGATTTAACCAACAAATCACCTGTTATTAAACAATCTTTACCGAATGAATCACCACAATAGATCAAAGTAAAGATATGGTCATATTTTATTTATTTTAAAAACTGTTACTTGGTTTTAAGTTAAGGAGAAAACGGTTGTTTCAGTGTAGCGATAAAATAATTTTGTTATTCTTAAAATATGTTATCTTGGCTCACCACTATTGAGTACAAAGCTGCAGTGAAAAATAAAGACGTGAAAAGCAATTCCCCACTTTTTAATTGGTTCAGACTATCTCCTTACACTTATACATGAAATAATATTGGCGAATAATTAATATGCACTTTAGTGATATTTTCTGACCGAATTCTGTAATAAAGGACATCCATCAAATACTATACTTTTTGTGAATGTACGATAAATGAATGAAAATCAAGACATATATTATATATAATATATATATGCGCGCGCGTGTGTGTGTGTGCGCGCGTTTGTGTGTACATACATAACTTAAAGTCAGGTTATCTCTTCTACAAGGTTTTACTAGTATATATTTAACAGTAGTTTAGAACTCGGGAACATAAATAAAAGCCATANGTTATCTCTTCTACAAGGTTTTACTAGTATATATTTAACAGTAGTTTAGAACTCGGGAACATAAATAAAAGCCATAACTACGCCAGAATTTTTAAATACCTATCTAAGGGTTCGCTCGTATGGCATTAAGTGGAGTGGAGAGGTTTGAGTAGCCCTTAACAACGAAATATTGACAGGGTGAAACGAGGTGTGTATGGAGCAGCACCGGAATGAAAGGGCGAGAGGAAACGGGAGATCCCAGAGAAAACGCGCCAACCAGCGTCATCGTCCGTACGAAAATCCGGCAGTGTCTCCAACGGGAATCGAACCCGGTCCGCCTTGGTGGGAGATGAACGTTCTAGCTGCTGCGCTACCGTATGGTATTAAGTATTTGTACCGAAACTTGACAATTATGATGAAACACACGAAAGTTATGTCTTACAATTCTAGTCCTACAATATAAAACCGAATCTATAATCAGTCAGGGAAATACCAGTCACTGTAAGTCAGTTAAAAGTGTGTCACAGACTGGCAAATAAGTCAACTAAGCGAGGAATCACTGTCACGGTGTGGTATTTGTTGTCATGTCTGGAGACACGACATAGGGCATGATTTTAATTTCCTTGTTCACTTGTTGATGGGGATTTCAATAATTTTTGTTCGCAATAAATTACGTAATATTTTTTGTCGATATGAATTTACATAAATTTCACTTATATTTTACGAACAATTTCGGAGGTGGGTGGGATGATACCTCCACCCAAAAATTTAGTATATCATGTAAGCTTACGATTTTCAGTTGATAAATATGGTATAGAGAGAGCACGCGAACATTATTATATTTTGAAATTTTTCTCTATTGTTATAATAAACTAAAACATTATTTGCAGCTTCCCAAAGTGACAGCACTCCAGCAATTACGTTGTATGCGAATTTTGTATGCAGTAAAATTGTGGTTGGCCGATAGTATTGGGAGCGTAACATAGCCAGGAAAATGATTTAAAAGTTTTAGCACTTTCTAGTGCCGACGTATGTTTCTTAATGTAAGGAGTGTTTATTCAATTCTGTCATCATTATCACTGTAAAATGTCCTTTGAAGTTCGCGCAAAACTAAGTTAGCAATAACTTATTATANTCAATTCTGTCATCATTATCACTGTAAAATGTCCTTTGAAGTTCGCGCAAAACTAAGTTAGCAATAACTTATTATAAATTTTCGTGTATCAAAACACGCGTTCGTAAACAGATTAACACCTAGATGAAAAAAAAAAATGGAAAATTCAACTGATTCAATTAAAGAGGTGCACCTGTATTTTGTTAAGATGGAACAGAAAACGTCTAAAGAATAAACACATTCAGGACAGTTGATCAGGATAAAAACTTCGTCCTCTTATATGTGATTTAAGCATGACCAAACACGCTTAGACAGAACATTTAAGACGTATATACTATTTCTAGTGTATTGAAACCGTGACATACAGCGGTGTCGGCTAGAAAGGTCTGGTGCCATCACAAGGTAAAGGAAGAATCTGGTAGCCTTAATGAAGCAGTGGTGGAATAAAAATAGGATGGGGAAACGGAAAATCTTCACAACCTTCGTTTTAAAAATGGCGGCTCTAAATCGCGTGCCTAGTTCTATAAACTTTGCGTTTAAAATCCACGCGAACATTGCAAACCTGCGCCATTTGAAGACCGCAAGATCCCCGGTATTATTCCCCGAGACGCCGCAGATGCAAGACCTGGCCAAGTTTTCCCCCATCCGTCTCGGACAGGATCGTGATTTAGGGTAACTGGCGCCGGACGCAATTTGTCGATCAAAACCGTGGCCCTCGTGCGATCACCCCGACGTTCGGTTCGCTTATACATCGCTTACAGATTTAACGTTCGGCTGGTGGGGTGGACTTGGCAGATGGACTGTTCACGCATGAGATACTCGCCCGATTCACTCAGCTGCATCTGTTTATTACCTTCCTACGTTCTTCGACCACTTCTTTTTTTTTTTTTTTTTTTTTTCTCTTTCCTTACAAGTATTCCCCCGGAAATCCGAATAGCTTTTCGGGAGAATCTCGNATTTGGAAAAAAACATGCCGTTTCTTTCCGAGTCCGTTTACGAGTCGCATCCTCTTTTATTTTTCCATTTTAAATATAACTATAGCGTTTCGCCGGTCATAAACATGGGGCTCATTAGATGTAATTCTTAGCCCCGACTGGTCCTCCCGCCTAGCCGTTTAGTCGCATTACAAACGACCAGCTCTTAGCATACTAATGCCGGCGGCCGCAAGCCGCCTCGTGAATACACAGGAGGCCATCCGCCGGGAGTAATGCGAGGCCATAGAAAAACTTTTTTTCAAGAACAAGAGGCGACCGGCAGGCTGAGGCTGGGGTTATGCTAATACGCGGGGAGTGTTTCGCCCGAGCCGCCATTGTGGAGCACGTGCGTGCGTGCGAGTGGGGATTGCCCGGTCATCGTGAGCGAGTGTCGTCGTCGTCGTCGTCGTCTGGGGCTGTCCAAGGACGTCCTCAGCTCCGCAGGTGCGAAAAACAACCCGAGAGCGTATCGCAGCGGTGTCTTTGTTTACAACGCGCCGAGCTGACTTGCCTTCCCCACTCCGGCAGCGCTGGATAACAACTTGTGACGCCTACACCGGGATATCACATTTATAACGNCTGACTTGCCTTCCCCACTCCGGCAGCGCTGGATAACAACTTGTGACGCCTACACCGGGATATCACATTTATAACGTCTGCTCGTGATAAAGTGAGCACGTTAGAAATCAAGCTTAGAAAAAAAAAACACTTCTACTAACTGCGTATATTTTAATGTGCGCACTGAGTGACATGCGCCTAGTTAAGTTGGTAACGGTGGCAAGGAAGTATTTCCATATCTCAACCTCGAATAAAACGTGTTTGGTAACAATTTGTTATAACTTAAATTATCTATTTAGCTTTTTTTTTTGTGCATCGAAATGTTTTTACACTTTACTTTTCTAATAACTTCACATTTTCACTTGACCAACTCTTGAATAAAGTTACGAGGCCCATGGCAATATTAATTATAAATAATGCGGAAGAATACACAACGCGCAACAAGTAGATCTTCATCAAGGCTTTCAAAAGTGCTCAGTTCCCCGTGAACGGCCTATAGACAGTTTCTCAGCATTTTCCTGACGAGTTACAAGTTGTGAGAAACACAATAAAATGTAATGTAAATCACCTGAAATAACAGGCTTAAACTGCTATAACTATAGTATATTCGTGGTTTCTTCACACTTTTTGAATAAAACATTTGAAGAATCACCCCATGTAGAACTTGTTCAGTTGTTTCCTAAATGTCANGCGGTTTCTTCACACTTTTTGAATAAAACATTTGAAGAATCGCCCCGTGTAGAACGTGTTCAGTTGTTTCCTAAATGTCATGTGTCACACGCGTTTTATACTTCTGTTAAGATAAAAGGCTCTCATTATGTTAAATTGAAATTTTACTTATGTTTTATTTATGAATAATAATATTGCATGTCATTTGAATAAAAACAGTGAGAATATATGTGGGTTGGTAATTAATATAAATAAATAGTTCACATGTTAAACCGAGTGCGCACGAAAGCGGTGCGTTGTCACTCTGGTGTAATTTTTTAGACTNCTGACTTGCCTTCCCCACTCCGGCAGCGCTGGATAACAACTTGTGACGCCTACACCGGGATATCACATTTATAACGGCTGCTCGTGATAAAGTGAGCACGTTTGAAATCAAGCTTAGAAAAAAAAACACTTCTACTAACTGCGTATATTTTAATGTGCGCACTGAGTGACATGCGCCTAGTTAAGTTGGTAACGGTGGCAAGGAAGTATTTCCATATCTCAACCTCGAATAAAACGTGTTTGGTAACAATTTGTTATAACTTAAATTATCTATTTAGCTTTTTTTTTTTTGTGCATCGAAGTGTTTTTACACTTTACTTTTCTAATAACTTCACATTTTCACTTGACCAACTCTTGAATAAAGTTACGAGGCCCATGGCAATATTAATTATAAATAATGCGGAAGAATACACAACGCGCAACAAGTAGATCTTCATCAAGGCTTTCAAAAGTGCTCAGTTTCCCGTGAACGGCCTATAGACAGTTTCTCAGCATTTTCCTGACGAGTTACAAGTTGTGAGAAACACAATAAAATGTAATGTAAATCACCTGAAATAACAGGCTTAAACTGCTATAACTATAGTATATTCGTGGTTTCTTCACACTTTTTGAATAAAACATTTGAAGAATCACCCCATGTAGAACTTGTTCAGTTGTTTCCTAAATGTCATGTGTCACATGCGTTTTATACTTCTGTTAAGATAAAAGGCTCTCATTATGTTAAATTGAAATTTTACTTATGTTTTATTTATGAATAATAATATTGCATGTCATTTGAATAAAAACAGTGAGAATATATGTGGGTTGGTAATTAATAGAAATAAATAGTTCACATGTTAAACCGAGTGCGCACGAAAGCGGTGCGTTGTCACTCTGGTGTAATTTTTTAGACTTTGTTGAGCTTTGTTTGCACGAGGCGGAGGAATAGCCTGAAAGTAGAACTTTAGCAGGTCTTCAGAATTGTACCCATAGCACTCATCTGGCTCCGGGCCTGCAAAAGCCAGTTGTCCACGAAAGTGGCACGGAATAGGATTCTGGCATGGAGCGGTGATGGAATTCAATTGTGTGCGAAGTGGGAGTACCCCGAGAAAACGCAAGTGTCCACGACGTTACCCACACGTAAATATTTGGAAGCGGTCCCGCCGGTAATCGATCCTGCGTCGTCTGGTTGGAGGCACACCTTAGCCACTCTGCCACAGCGACATCCTAATAACAACAATGATAATACTAATAATGCAACATGGCAATAAACCGAAAAACATTTATCCTTGCCTCCGAATTTTTTTAAGCTCTTAGTTTAAGGAAACCGTTTCTCACTGTCTTTTGAACTGCCACTAGAAGGTAACCGCACAGATAACACTACACAAAATTAACAACAAATATACTTTATAATAAAATTTATTTGTGAGTACTTCACTACGAAAATTATTTTTAAAAGGTAACTACGAAGTTCTTAATTACTAATGTTAATCGCGAAAAATATTTTTCGCTTTGTTATTCCGCTATTTCCTAATGGCGAGTACTGCATTCCTAATTTATATTTTACGTACTACATACTAATTCGGAAGTGAATTTAGTGTGTAATCAAAACGAAAGAAAACACAAGAGGTGCATAAAATATACTAGTGGTAAGCACAGCCAGAATGTTTTATTTCAGTTCATATTTCAAATAAATAAAAACATAAACGGAAAATAGAATGTTTGTTGTGAAGAGTATGCCACCTATCATCTTGAAACTGGCACACGCCAATAAACGTTGATACATCACAAACCAATTATTTTGAAAAACGCATTAAACTTTTTGGATTTTTGTAACGTAATAAATTTCGTTGGAAAGAAGTCGGCGCAGTTTGTGTGTGTGTCGGTGACAGTGTAAACTGCACTAAAAGCGGAACGGATGGCCATATAAGCATGCCATCAAACTTCTTATCATTTCAATCGGCCGTCAACTTCCAGGTTTATGACGACGTTTACAACAGGTTCGACCATCAACCCTCCCTTCTTTTCTTTTCAAAAGAGCGGGGAACTTGTAAGGAGAATATTTTTGGCTAGAAAACGCCCATGAAATTGAATAACGTGCGTAGTTAAAGTAGCTGTTTTAAAACACACTGAAAGATAGTAAATAAATAAAAGAAAAGCATCCGGTTTATGACTTAATTTCAATCTTGAGAAGTCGCTCCTGATAGTGACAAATTTAAAAAAAGCGAGAGAAAAAAAGTCTGTCCTTTTAGCAAAATTTTGCTCTGGAACATTTACGGCATAATAAAGTTACAATTTTACAGCAGCTGTTTTTGTGAATATCGGTGACATAGCGTCACGATTAAAGCAAGTTTCAGCTGTGATGGCAAGATTTAAACAGTTCTTTGAAAGGAGCACCGGTGTTTACTTTTCGCTTATGTGTCCTTCCGCCATCAGCTGACGGGTCAAGTAGCAGTTGTATTATTAATTTTAATTCTATCATCAGCATGCAGATACTACTGCTAAGCAAATGTTACTGTGTTTATAAACGAACTTCTGTCTATAAAATATCTAGGTTACGGAAGTAACAATAGGAACACTTGCATAAAATAAAACATTTTTCAGAAAATTATGTGGAAGTATAATGGTATAAAAGGAAATAGGTTTAAATTCTGTCACAGTTCGAAATATACGTGGATGCAGGCTACGAAACACAATTTTATTACGCAGCAAGGCTTGCAGTATTTTTTATAGAAGGCGAATTTTGTTTCAAGTTTTTGAGACGTCGATCCATCTTATCATGCATTAGCCGTTTGGACATTACAGCATATCGCATCGTCGAAGTAATACGGCCACAAGCTAAACTAGTCATTGCCAGGAAAGTATTTTTAAGTTTGAACACTGCTTTTAAATAATCACATTTGAATACTTTTAATTGCGGGNTGTCATTGCCAGGAAAGTATTTTTAAGTTTGAACACTGCTTTTAAATAATCACATTTGAATACTTTTAATTGCGGGTACAAAGACGTAATCCAACATACAGCCTTTTCACTGGGTAAACCTAAGCATTATGTTGGCCCACTTTATATTACCATATTTTTCTTTCAAGAAGGGTAAATTTGGGAGTTCATCAAAACATCGTCCCTTGACTTTCTTTGTCGAAAATAGAGTTATGACCTTATTGTATTTGGAAGACTGAACCATGTTTTTTTCCAATGTTGAACTGAACTTAATTTCGCAATTTCTGAGCTGTGGCGGTTTTGCTTTGACAGTGCGATGTATGCCTGTATAAAGCCAAGAACTACTGGGAATTTGGGTTAATTAAATTTGTAGTGGGTAGCCCGAAAGTAGAACTTAGGCAGGGGCTACAGAAAAGTTGGAAGCAACCATGAAAAAAACTATTCCATCGTATTTGCACTTTACACGGTCCTAGTGCCACTTGTACAAGTTCAATTACGGAATTGAGTACCGAGTTACTTTACGATACGCTATGTTATCAGAAGGCACAAGCAATGACGACTCAAGGCTCACTAAAGGCAACTGTAGCAGAATAACGGCACCGAGTAACATCCAAATGATTCAAAGCTAGCTATGTCCGCGAGGTTCTCTGGCGTCTCATCTTTCTTGTTGACCGTACGACCTGAAACTAAATACAATAAAAGTTTTAATTACTATTTTTTTTACCCGACAGCTTAGGTTTTTATACTTAACTATCGAACCGGTCCGTCTTCGCCCGGTAACAATTAAGTTTTTACAGCGATACTTTGAAAGACAAAAATGGTTACTGTGGGTCATCCTTAAAGATAAACGTATGCTATTGCGGACTTTTCTGTAGAATATTTTAAGAGTTAAAATTTTGTAGTAAATTAATTTGATGTATCTCTTATGGTTCAGTCAGCGCAAACCATGTAAGCACCCTAAAAGCTGTTTTTTTTTACGACGTTATTACAAACGGTTCGACATTTCTCTACTATTCTTACATTAAATATAAATGAATTATACACCAAAACCTTCCTCACGACATTTTCTAAATGATGTTGAAAACCGCATCAAAATCCATCAAGTAGTTTAGAAGTACTAAGCGAATACACAGACAGACGCGGATAAACGACTTTGTTTTATACTATTTAGAGATAAAAAAAATAACCTAACATTTACATTTTTTTTTTTTCGAAAACCGTAGGTATGAGGATATGAAGGGGGCGCAAAGTTCTTCCTGGAAGCGTACATTGATCTTGAAAGAATATTGTACATGCCACGAGGACTAATGTCCGGTTAAACCACTGAATCTCAATACGAGATCACACCCGGTTGTGATTTTCGATCGACACACCAGAATTATTTCACAATTTGAGGTGAACGAGTGATAAGATATTCATTTAAACTTAATGAGGAATCTGTCATCGTAGTGGTTCGAAGATGTGGTCCGAGAACCCAAGGAGTGTTTACAGAATTACGTAGGCATTTGCCATTTTTAAAAATCGTTCCATTAATATTATTTAATTGCTTCTTATGGCAGCGTAACTAAGGAATTAGTTGTAAAATTTATACTGAGAATAGAAAAAGTAATTTCCTGAACTTGAAATATGAAATGAGGTTAGAAAATATACACAGAATTGTATTAAACAGTAAAATGCGGATGTGTAACAAACATCCGAAAAACAAATACACAAGGAAAAAATATGGAAATGCAGATCAACACAATCATAAATTATTTTGTAAGAGCCAAGTTCTCCATGAAGCCATAAAATACTAACGAAATAAAATATAAGTTTCATTCACTCTGGAAAGCAACATTTGTAACCGAAGCGGGGATCAAGAATCTCAAAGTTGGTTAGTGCAACACTTGTAAGATGGATTCTCGGTGGAACATAGGATCGGTTTGGAACTAGGATCGCTCGGAGTCACTGCAACCACCGGTCATATGGTCGCACACACGCAGACGTGGACAAACTGACGGCTCGTGTGCATCATATTCCCACCCTCTAACCCATAAAATCTTGCGTGGACCGACCCCTTCCACACACCTTTTCCCCCCGTGCAAGAAACGTGGCTGCCGCTGATGGCGGCCGTAATTGGTTGTAATTCTGTCCTAGTGACAGTTCGTGCGAAGCAATTGAGGAAGACGTTCGACAACCCAGCCCCATCGGCACAAATGCATTCCCCCGTTTCTTTCTTTCTTCTTTTCCCCTTATACTCTCTCCTCGCCCCTCCCCCTCTCACCATCGTGGTCAAGAACCTTGCTCTTCCCCTAGCAATATTTCTTCCCCCGCTCATTTCGGGAATGAATAAATTACGTTTGGTCCAGGCGCGTTTAAAATTACGGTGATTTTTGTTTCGGTTCGGAGCCGGCACGGCAAAGTGTGCCCTGCGGCCGTGGGCGATTCTCCGTGTTGATAGAGACGTGTATCGACCGTGCGGTCGAGCGACCCTCGACCATTTTGAAACCAAAGCATGCCGCGCGAACCTTCAGTTGCAGGCGTCTTATCGAGAAGGACCTCCCCGACTGCAGAGGTGACATATTTCTGTTCGCGATGGAATGGCGTTTGAAACCGCCGACTGTTGCTGAAGATTGCAGTTACCCAGCGTGCGAAACGGTTAGCGCGACTGCGCTAAAACTAATGTTCGGTTCGGTCAGCAAAATCCTACGTATTGATATGCGGCAAAAAGAAAATAATAAGTTGACCCAACAAAGTGTGTTTCATTAATCTATATTTCTAAACGGGCAAAAACATTTTTTTTTAAAATTTTGGTTAACTAACAAAATATTTTGTGAGAGCAACTTCTTATACAGTATATATTTGGTTATTTACAAGCAAGTATTTTGCTGGCTGAAACAAACATTTCAATGCAGCTATAGATAGAGTTAAAAAAAAAAAGTATTTCACTCGTAACAGAAACCATCCGTTGGCAATACTTGTCAGATATATTCCCGCAGGAGAGTAGTGCGAACCCAGGAAATCTTTTTGGATGGAACACTATGGAGCATTTTTCCGTTGCACCAAAAATTACGTTTATAAACTGCAACACTACACAATAAAAAAGTTGCATTTTTACGGAAATTTTTTTTTTTAATTTAACTATTTGCAAAGAATTTTGCACCAACACTGCAAGTAAAATTATTTTAACTTTACACTAGGCATTTACAAACGTAAATTTTTCTGCTGCGGCAGTGCTGATTAATATAATTTGAATAACTCTGCGTTTACAGTGTCAAAAAATCTTTGTGGAATTTGAAATTTATGTAAAATGTTTTTTNATATAATTTGAATAACTCTGCGTTTACAGTGTCAAAAAATCTTTGTGGAATTTGAAATTTATGTAAAATGTTTTTTTCAAAGTAGGCCTACGCCAAGACCTGAGCACTTGGCAATCAAACTTTTATAAAAAAAATTCCCTATTTGTNGTTTTTTCAAAGTAGGCCTACGCCAAGACCTGAGCACTTGGCAATCAAACTTTTATAAAAAAAATTCCCTATTTGTTTTTTTTAATGGATACCCCGAATCACATTCTTTTGGCCAAGTTTGCAGAAATGTAAGAAAACAAAAAATATATATATATTTCCATAAATTAAAGTATTAAAAGAATAAAGTTTAATTTTATAGCCAATTAATCAATTTTTTATGCTAATAAACGTTTAAACCAGCTAGTTAGCAGCACATTTAAAATCCCAAAAATTTATGAGCATTAAAAATGGCGGAACAATTGCAAGATTAATTTTACTTTTGGCGGAATGATTCAAAATAGACAGAAAATTTGACCTTACCCAAGGGCTTTCGAAAGTTTTGAATAAACCGCGAACATCTTATAGTAGTAATATTCGCCTGCGATTGTAGAAGCTTTTTCTAGACTTCTAAGACGATATATAGGATTTACTGTATTTCAGTGTTAATGCTATAACATTGTGCAGCTGTTCAACTGCTACGCCTTTGAACGTACGAACGTAATACTTCTCTGAATTTGCAAATGTCTTCGTGGTTACAAATGTTTTCAATTTCCACTAAAATAATTTTTTACTTTGTACTAGCAAAATTTTATTCTTTTTACCTGTTACTTGACACGTGTTTTCTGTTAAATATAGAACGTGCTTGCAAAATACGTATCGCGAACAAATTTAACAGAGACGTCAAGTCGTTTTAAGTGTGGTGGGTTTTATTTGCATTCCCCGCCAGCGGGAAATTACTCCCAGAAATCGTACAAACGGGACGCGAGCTGTGAGATGATAATTGAATTTCTTTCCTTCCTTCTCTCTTCTCGCAAATGGTCAAGTTGTCAGTTACGAGCGGGCTGTACATCTCAACAGACCAATTAGAGTGGAGTATAATAAACATTTTAAAGACCACTGAAACCCAAGTCATTTTCACTTCAAAACGGGAATGATCGTGAAAGAAATGCATGTCGATACCTAGCCCTTTTCACAAACATATAACAGTCACTTACAGTAAAACAGGCTTCAGGAACCGAAAAACGAAAAATTGCGAGTGTAACAGGCTATACAAGAATTTCTGTTAAGAATCACACAATCCCTAGTAAATATGGGCTTATTTTCGCGTAGGTTTATACATACTTTCTCCGACAGGATATTTCTTTCCTTCGATGACTGAAAATGTATCTGTTACTAGNTTCGCGTAGGTTTATACATACTTTCTCCGACAGGATATTTCTTTCCTTCGATGACTGAAAATGTATCTGTTACTAGACGTCCTTCACTGCCATAAGCCGTATTCGCAAGCATTACGTACTGAAAATGTGGTATTTTAACAATTAGTACACGCAAGGGAGTCTGCAAGGTAATTCTCGTATTTTTGCAAAACATTTTGGAGACTTGTTGCCAAGAATATTTCTGCTACACTACAAGTGTATTAGAGCAAATTTTACTGTACGTTTTGCTGTGGAAATGTAAAGCTACTGTATATTGTAACTACTAAGTTCAGTAGACTTCATGTTTGTTAAAAAAAAACATGGAATTTTTTATTAATTTAGTATGTTTTGTATATCTTTGTGTTGTGAACACAGAATTTCACTAGTAGTCGTACAAAAAAAATGTTGGCAACCAGTTTCCATAGAAATTGTTTGCAAAACGTATAAAATGTTTTACTGTCTCTCCTAAAAACGCAATAAAATGACTTACCTTGATCTTCATAAGAATAGGATTGGCAATTCGAGTTGATATCGAAACAATTGATAAGTGATCACATTAACTTCACGTAAGCACGTACATTTAAATGCACGTCTCAGATGTTCATTAGTATTACCCTAACATTGCTCCCGACGCACGGAAAGACCCGGCGTCCACAGCAGGCAGGTCAGATAGAGCTTCTTTGCAGCTTGGATTATTACGCTGGCTCCTTTTCCCCACCTCGGTTTAAAATTACGACTTGGCTTTCTAGCAGCACAACAAATTACTTCTTGACAAGATAATAGAATGCCTTTTTATTTCCCTTTTTTAATTTCGAAAGGGGAAAAAAAAACGTATTTCTGTCGTAACTCTGAATGGAAAAGGAATCAAGCTAGATAGTCTCAGCGTGACTGACTTTAGTGAACAGCTATAAAAGTTTCTGGACTACATTATTATTATTTTTTTTTTAGACCAGGTGATGTGAATGACCCTAATAAGACTTGTAAGACGCATCCATTTACAAGAATGATAGNTATTTTTTTTTTAGACCAGGTGATGTGAATGACCCTAATAAGACTTGTAAGACGCATCCATTTACAAGAATGATAGTCTCATCGCTCCCGAGTATATAAAACGCCCTACACCAACTTTTAATAATCTGGAATAGTGTTATAAGAGATTGATGATATATTATTTTACTATAAATAGTATTTTCACGTGGGTGCACTGATTACCGGCTGGTTGACCTTGACGTACGAATGAGACAACTGAAGAGAGCCTCCACCGCTGGATTCAAGGAACCAAAATCGATTACTTATCATGCCTCACGCCCGCCCATTAAAGTATCAACGCCTTAACGTAGTATCTATCCAGAGTGTATTCGTTCGCGTCTGACAAGTTTCAAAGTACGCGAAACTATGGCCAGTGCTGTGCAAGTCCAGCCTCTAGCACAAATACAGACATCGGCTTTCCCTGGGCAATGATATTGGTTGCTGCTGACACCAACTATTTTATAATCAGTTGTTTCTTGCACCATGGATGTACTTAACACCTGTCCATAGGTTCCACTGAGTGCTAGGATCTCAAGCCTTGAGGTAGGACATGCTCGGTGCGATCTGGTAAATCAGATCGGGGCTACGCTCGGCGCGGCCTGATGAACAGGTCGGAGCTNGGTTCCAAAGTGTCAGCTATAAGAAATTCGTAAGTACTTTTCACCCCAAAAATGTCTTCTTTTGTAACACCTGAAATAAAAAATTAATGTGGTACGTTAAGGGGTTAGACGCGTCCGAACTTGCTTGACGAAAGCAGGAACCATCGTTTAGAGTGTCTTGAAACCGGTGTTTAGAATGTACATGATATATCCTGAAGCCCGGTGTTGTTTCTTGCAAGTTGCCATCCACCTGGTTTTTGGCGAAGCCATGCATCGTTTCAGCCTCAGTTGACACCGCGAAAAATCTTAACTGACAGCATTCTAGTCGTTCTGATTTTTCCAATGCTATTTAAAATAACTGCCGTGCTCTTTTTCAGTCATAAGGAAAAAAAAAACTATCGATGTTGCCTTTTTTTTTTCTCAGGAATAACCTGCCTTTGTCAAGAAGAGCAACGGGACTGTTTCAGATCAGAAGGGAAGAATTGTGGTGGGAAATGTCTTGCTCAGACTACCTAGTGCGATGTACAGCATCATGAGTTATGACATACTTATATTCTTAGGCTGATTATAGTGAGTTAGGTCACTACCATATGAATACTACTTCGTCCCTAAAATTTTTGAGTGTGTCCATTTCGGTTTACTCGCCTCATATTTCTTTGACACCAAGATCTACACCATGCAAACTGCCAGGTTCAATACAGTATTTTAATTCAACTATTATCGTGCTACAACGCGGTCATCACAAACTTTGAGTCAAATTGCTTACACCTGATATATGTGATGCTCATTGACGACATCACTAAAGATGGCAGCTCAGGTAATCAAGTGTTGGCTGCGTATATAATCGGAAATATCCAAGAGAGACTTTGCCGGNCACTAAAGATGGCAGCTCAGGTAATCAAGTGTTGGCTGCGTATATAATCGGAAATATCCAAGAGAGACTTTGCCGGCTCTTAACAAGGTCTTGAGAGCTAAAATATCCGAGAAAGTCCTCTGTAAACGCTATCCATTACAAGGTGGCAGTTTATAGTACTCCGCCTGGCCGCTCACTTCGAAGGTACTGGTTGTGTTAGCCACTAACACGGGCATCATAAGCAGGCAGCTTTGCGAACCACGTCCTCTTCGCTAATCCAGCGTTAATAAAAAAAAACATTTTAAATAGTTTTATTTAATAAACGGTTTTACTAAATGTTCGAAAATATTTTATTCTCATTTTNCACTAAAGATGGCAGCTCAGGTAATCAAGTGTTGGCTGCGTATATAATCGGAAATATCCAAGAGAGACTTTGCCGGATCTTAACAAGGTCTTGAGAGCTAAAATATCCGAGAAAGTCCTCTGTAAACGCTATCCATTACAAGGTGGCAGTTTATAGTACTCCGCCTGGCCGCTCACTTCGAAGGTACTGGTTGTGTTAGCCACTAACACGGGCATCATAAGCAGGCAGCTTTGTGAACCACGTCCTCTTCGCTAATCCAGCGTTAATAAAAAAAAACATTTTAAATAGTTTTATTTAATAAACGGTTTTACTAAATGTTCGAAAATATTTTATTCTCATTTTAACCCGTTTGGTTACACATTAATTTCTGAGTTCAAGTATTGCAATACCGTAATTTTTGGTGTTGCCTGTACTTGCGTTCAGCACTTGTATTGCAGCCAGTGAACAACGTTCTGCGTGCCAAATTATATCGGCATTAAACCATTCACGTCAAAGAGGTGTAGAAA
This sequence comes from Clitarchus hookeri, assembly GCA_002778355.1. Classification (NCBI taxonomy): domain Eukaryota; kingdom Metazoa; phylum Arthropoda; class Insecta; order Phasmatodea; family Phasmatidae; genus Clitarchus; species Clitarchus hookeri. Next base: position 878,488 of record NQII01000299.1, on the reverse strand, counting down.
ATTCCACAAATCAGATTGGACACAAGGAAGATTGGACACTAGTGCCATGCTGTGAACAGTCCAGTCATAAATATTGTTACATGCTCGCCGCTTCTCGTCGCTTCCTTTGCCCCGTCCTGCTCGCGAGAGCGAAGGAATGTGTGGAGGACAGGCGATCGGCGTTCTAAGAAGTGCGCGGAGATTTACAAAGGCAATTCACCGCCTGCCGCCGTGATAAGCGCACCGCGACTCGTGCGCTTCTGGCATTGGGCGGATTGAATTTCTGGTGTTATCTCTAAAATAACGTGCTGGTAAATGTCCTTACCTCACTCGGCGAGACTCTGGGCGCAGGGAACCTTCTATATTTGGCCAGCGAGACTCTGGGCGCAGGGAACCTTCTATATTTGGNGACTCGTGCGCTTCTGGCATTGGGCGGATTGAATTTCTGGTGTTATCTCTAAAATAACGTGCTGGTAAATGTCCTTCCCTCACTCAGCGAGACTCTGGGCGCAGGGAACCTTCTATATTTGGCCAGCGAGACTCTGGGCGCAGGGAACCTTCTATATTTGGCCAGCGAGACTCTGGGCGCAGGGAACCTTCTATATTTGGCCAGCGAGACTCTGGGCGCAGGGAACCTTCTATATTTGGCCAGCGAGACTCTGGGCGCAGGGAACCTTCTATATTTGGCCAGCGAGACTCTGGGCGCAGGGAACCTTCTATATTTGGCCAGCGAGACTACTTAAGCTGCAACGGGCTTCCGAGCCAACAGTTGAGAGTTTGGAGGATTGTGCGGCATTAAAGGACAGGTGTGATGATACAGCGAAGCGACGAGCCAGCAGAGCGCCGAGTGGCGGCGAGAGTGACCAGCGGGAGTGAAGTCCGCGGACTGCGAGCATCGGTACAGTGAAGTGTGAGAGACTGACGGGTGGGGATATTGAACTGGATGCGTGAGAGTGAGACACTTGGAATGATGACAATAGAAATATCGAACATGTGTAAATAATGTGAGTGAATCACGTGACTGTAACCAATATAAAGACATCGATAAGGACTTTTAATTAAGATTGAGATAGACATTAAATATTGCGCTCACTGGGAATAACAAGAGTAATCCCGGAAGCAAATAGTTTAATGCTGTAAATAATATCTGTGTGAATAAATTAAAAAAACAGATTCAGTTTTTATTATTAAGGCCTTTATCCCTCATGAACTTGTATACGCCCCTCTGACATCTTTTAACAATATCATTCATGTGCAGCGTGTTCACATACATAGCAATAGCCACATTCCTTTATTTTTATTAATTTACTGAAAAAAATAACATAGTAAAATGAAATATATTATTTGGAAAAGGTTACGTTATTACCAAGGAATTGTGGTGACTTTGAAACAGCATTGACTTTACGCTGGTACAGATATTTACATATTCATCCATTCCTTTTACATTGTTTACAGTATTTTTATGAAGTTATAATCTAATGTATTTTATTTTCCTCTCCCATGTGCGGAAGTAGCCTTTTTTCTTTGGTCAGCGTACCCGTTACTTTTAAACTTCAGCACTATTTTTATGCCATAAGTCTCTAAATAATCGGCTAAATCAGTCAGGAACTCAGGCATAACATTTACATAAAACACACAAGTCAAGGGTTTATACAAACATAAATCATCATACCGTTAAGTAAGTTTTTATGTTGTCCCTCGAGAGAGTTCAAGACATTAAGTTTAATTTTAGGGGGTGAGGAGAGGAAGACGTAAATTATTAGAACCACTTCACTTTGCAAGGTTTATAACCAATCTAAGAATCAGGAACTAAGATTTTAGCCATCATTAGCGCGCAGGAAGCTTCCAATAATATCATTAACTATACTCGAAAGAACTATTAATTTTCGTCTTCAGACATGGTCCATGATAATGGCTGCCAGAACAGGAAAACCTGTTCCCACCAAACTCAAAGGTATATCCACATCCGTCCCGGGTCTTAAATGTTTCAATACCTAACACTTGATATCTTGAGTGGTATGATTACAAATCTTAGATAAGTGTAATCAGATTTTTTCTGGAAATTTACATTAAGTGCCTTCGTTATGTATGATGCAGTGTAAAATTCCAAAACATAGGTTGAAGTTTTGGAAGACACTGGTCTCGAACATTCATAACAACCATAGAAAGTTTATAATTCCTAACGAAAACTTTATGGCCCGTGTTTTTTATTATTTTGTTCCCTAGTATGTGTTCATATTTCATCTGCAATTTCTCTCTGCTAGTAAATAAAAAATGCATGACGAATACAAGAAATCTACCCACCGCCTTATTAAAGACCAGCTTTTGAGGCTACTGCCTGGTTGGAGACTGGCAGAGAGAAAGGAGTGGGTTTTACATTTCAAATGAATATAGGCGTGTCTCAGCCACCGTCTACGATATCCCTTTCAAACTAAAAACACTTTGTGAATCTTTGCTCGAGCCACATTGCTACATAAAGTTTTCATAACATGTTAAATAACCTGTAAATTTCGGGTAAATTAATATTTATAGACTCTACAAAAAACAGAAACTAATTCTTACTACTTCACTCCAACTTGCTCTCTTGTAGCATGGTTATTCTATATAAAGGTCAGAAAGTTTTTTTTTTGTGGCTTAGACACATCTACAATTATTTAACATGTAAAACCCTATCCTTTCGTTGAGCGGGTCCTGCACTAGGCAGCACCCCTGAGTTATTAAAGCAATAAATGAATTTAGTCTCCAAGTTCCATCCACAAATAAACTGCATTATGTATCGGCAGCATGTATGCGCATAATTCCATGTTCTGAAATTAGTGTAGTAATTTATCACACGGCTCTAAACAGTTTGTTTGATGTTTGCACTTCAGCATCTCCATTTACGTTATTACCATGTACGTGAGTGGTTTCTCTGCCAAAATCCTGCTTTTAATGCCTTCTGAGGACAAGAATTGTGTGTTTACTCAAACTTTCCACTTCGGTGCGAGTATACAGAGAGAATGTTTTATAATGCACGCCTGCGACGCAGAGTACTCAATAATACAGAGGCTAAATAGCTGCTAATACAGCAAACCCCATCCGCACACGCCAGCAAAATGGCGTCACTGGCCAGAGAAATGTTGCTACGCCACTTGCCAATCCGCTCCTGGCAACGTAACTCGCCAGCCGGCAGCCCAGCCATTAGGAGAAATTTTTCAGCATGGAGTAGCCAATCAGACACATGGCCCATCCCCACAGCCTTGTGCAGCTAATCAGAGAATGGGTACGCCCACAGCCTTGTGCAGCTAATCAGAGAATGGGTACGCCCACAGCCTTGTGCAGCTAATCAGAGAATGGGTACGCCCACAGCCTTGTGCAGCTAATCAGAGAATGGGTACGCCCACAGCCTTGTGCAGCTAATCAGAGAATGGGTACGCCCACAGCCTTGTGCAGCTAATCAGAGAATGGGTACGCCCACAGCCTTGTGCAGCTAATCAGAGAATGGGTACTCCCACATCACAGGAACCACAACGCTATTTTTTTCGTTTCTGTTTTGTGACGGTGTGCATGAAAACACCATACAATTTTTCACCCTCTATATTGCTGAATTACGTGCCCTACAAGGGATATCAGCTGGGTTATTCAACATACCTGTCTGTGCCCCCATTCGACGCCCGGCGGTGCGGGACAGCAGGTCGAGGCACATGGCTTCCGCACCGCGATCAACTGGTCGACCGGACGATGACGGGGACCCCTCACCTCATCTACGACCCTTCCTCAGCACCTGGCCGGCGTTGCCTGAAGACGGGCGGTGTGACGCTTCTATTACGTCATCGGGTTGTGATTGCGCCGCCAAGACGATCAGGATCAGCGCTACCTTTATGGAGTTTCCTCAACACCCGGCGTCATGAACTCTGGGGGGGGTGGGTGGCTGGCTATACTGCATATACCCTGGCATGAAGACTGCTCTAAAGAGAACATGGGGTGGGTTTCATAGAGGTAATACTTTAAGAGATTAATATTTTAATGGGCATTTATTATATTTGGACATTTAGGTGGTAATTTTACTTAGGCCCAATATTATTCAATTGTAAAATTTTAATCGCAATTTTTTAATCTTTTTAAAATTGTTCTTATAATCTGATATATTTGTGTATTGAAATTTTTGGAACATTTTGCTGAGAAAAAATATATTAGCCCTCAATTATATGGTTAAAAATGAACTTGTGTCAACTATTCATTTCTCAAAACTGGGGATAATTCATCTTCTCATTCCTATGGGATGGATTTCTTTACTTGTGTTTTCCAACGTATTTGTTATATATGCGCAAAGTTTTAAGGAGTTAATTAGTCCATACATTGATATGGATGTTTTGGATGGAGAAGGATGCATTGGTCACTGTCATGAGGTGGTTGGGTTTCCTCTGGGTACTCCCGCCCCATGACAGATTATAGGATGTTCCACTCGCCCTCGTCCTCTGATGTTCACTCGTAAATAAAGAAAAACTAGTAGTAATTAAATAAACTGAGCTACGGACATACCTCGGCGTGTGAGAAGCACGACGACGCCATTGGAGGTGGCCCAGCGACGCCACTGGAGGAGGCGTCCCAATCTTCCTATTCCTTGCTTGGGCTTGCGCGTACGTATGGATGAATGACTCGTACAGACGTGTGCGTTCAGTTCGAGATCTTTTCCCTGCTCTTGTAACGCACCTGATAGTAATTCGTGTTTGTACGGGTACACTATGAGTCGGTGCTCAGCGGGGCAGCGTGTGTTTATCGTCCGCACGTCCTAAAAAAAAAAAAAGGAGTACGCAAAGGCGTGTCAGAGACAATTTACAGCACAGTTTGGGAGGCGAAAACCGCCTGCAAAGTCGTCCATCCAATATTCGGTGAAGAAACTGGAAACAAAGGGAACATTGTTGGATGTACATGAAGGAAAGAGAGAGAGAGAGAGAGAAGAAAAGAAAGAAAAGAAAAAAAAAAAAA
>NQII01000299.1:851962-869092 GCA_002778355.1 Clitarchus hookeri | reverse complement strand
AGAAAACAAGTGCGTCTCGTGGCCCCATTGTCTCGCTCCCTCGGAGAGCTTTATTTAGTACTCTCACTTTTCGTCGCCCGCACGAGCTCTGGTACACGCATACTTGGTCTGCCGTCGCATAGGATGGCTCAGCGCGTATACCCGGTTCGCCATCAAATCAGATGTCAGCTTGTATAATTTGTTCGTCGTCACGTCGAGCTGCTGGTAACGCATACTCTTTTTCACGGTAAAGGAAATTATTTTTAACTCTCCACAGAAAATAAAACCGTTCTGGATCTGCTTTTTTGCCGTAGGCATTTTTCTATCTCATCCGAAAGTAAAGACCTCAGATCGCATTCGATAGTACTCTTCACTCACCACATGTATGTAATGTCTTAATCGGTAACGTAGATTGAATTAACCTAACATAACTATTGTTCAATTTCTCCCTCACGTGCCATTAGTATCCCCAAAGAAATATATCAAACACGTGGTTTCCTCACCTCATCAGATTAATAAGAATAATCCAAAGCGTAAAGTTGTATCACAAACAATTCAAAATATCTGAAAAGAAAATTTTTGTGGACATATAAATTTTTAAGTAATGTCATAATCAGTACATTAATAAAATAATGGTGATATNGGGAGGGGGGGAGGGGAGGGTTATGCACTAATGTTACTCTACAGAAGTGTGTCCCATAATCATAATACATGAAACATATCCATCCGTATTTGCAAACTGTATCTTAGTATGTCAGGTGAACATTGTGATGCAAAACCGCGAAGTTATTCGTCGCTATAAGCAATAAAATAGCTGTACTTCTTGCTGATAACGATATCTAGGTCTTTTGTACTTGTAACTTAAACTACTAGCAACTAGTATCTTTACAAGCGATATTTCTTCAAACGCTTTACCAGAACGGAGAACGGAAACATTTCATGTTCGTTACTTACTTGTAAATACAACATTTCTCACAGTTTTCAAATCTTTGGTAGAGATGTAACATACAAAAATTGCAATAAAATTCCGAAATGTTAACGGAAAAAATTCTTAAAACAGAAATTGATAAGTTAATTTTAGAGTAGATTTTTCTAATTATACCATAGTTTGACGGAGATACTCACTGATTTAAAAAATGTAATAATATTGAAGATCAGAATTTCCCACTAACATTGGTAAAATACAGCTGAATAATTAGGTAATGTGTTTAATGTGTTAGTGAAGTTAAACAGAATTATCTTACTAATACTGCAAAATTTGACAAATTATATTTGTATGCTCCCACCTCCAATTAGGCCGGTGTTTATTAAATACGCGTGGTTTATGATGGGAAATAACTACTGGCGTCATGCAATATTACTCTTTCCAAACTTTTTTTCGTTGCTTATTGATTCCGTAATTCAATCAGTGGGATAATCAAGAGGAAGGGGGAGAGGCATATGCGAGGGAGAAGAGTGAGTGACTTACAGCTACATTTAACATGTACTTTCGTCTAAAAGAGGCCTACAAATTCATGCTTTTCATAAAATTCGCGAGAGAAAAAAAGTTCCTTCGTATCGCCAGCTGGCTTCAAAATTAACTACGTCACGCAGTTCGGTTCTAGAGTATTGGTTCAGAAGGTAGAAATAGCCAGTAGAATGCGAAAGAAGGACGACATCACCATGAAGCACAGACAGAAAATATCGAGTAATTCCTATTCATAATCGAACTGTCTGTAATAAATTAATGCTTTGTCGATTAAGCGAAACAGGGTACGCAAAAATAACTTTGTAATAATCATAATCAAATGATTAGCATCTAAGATATTCTTTATACAAAATAAAATCTTTTCCATTAAATTTAATGTACAGGTTTTTCAATGCGGTGCATTTTTCTGACATGGATTGTTTGTACAGCAACTTTGGGTGTCACTGGTACCGTTAAGATAACAGTGTTCCAGGTGTTGTTAGAAAATCGATGTTAACATATAGACAGGGGCAGTGATATTTCGCGAAAAGATTTCGAGACAAAATACAGTCCAAAGCACTGCAGGGTCGTGCAGCTTCTTTGATTGGCTAAAAAATGTTCTGGCCCGTGTTAACCGTTTGCGCACGAATCACGAAGGTTCAGTGTCGGAGTTACATAGTCCTGAGTGGCTTGGTCAAAGACGGACACGGCACTAGGAGCCAATGGAGGTATGATAACAGCCTAGGCGTATATATAGTATTGAAGTCTACTGTGTGCTCCGATTTTTACGCGAAAAGTCACTGGCCCTACATATAGACCATTGATTACTATCGGTGGGAATAAAAATGAATGGATATTTATTCATAAGACTTTTTTAAAAGCCACTGAGTAATTTCTACGTTTGAATTAAATTGTAGACAATGACTTCAGGGGCTCCATGAGCAGCTAAGTATGAATGATTATATTTGTAGAATAGCTGAGCATGTTTTGTGCTTATGCTGTACAAGTTGGACTTAACTACTGTTCTGGTTAGTGCCACAGAGTAACTGTTTTATTGTTATAATTGTAGCTGAATTTCGTTTCTATTTGCGTAGTTTAAATAAATCAGAGAATTAACTTTATTTAAGATCCTTTTTTGTTTAAAATTCAAGATCTTCATCCTGTTAAACATCTCATTACTCTCAAATTCTTAACAGTATTTGTTTCTAGAGGGGGATACATTTTTTCTTCTCCGAACACACTTCAGATTGCTTTCTTCTTATTTGATTAGTTGTTTCCTTTTTTTTTTAGCTCGTTGTGCTTCCTTCCTCGGTGCTAGATTTCAAGGACCAACTCTACACCCACATATCATGAGTTGAGTTAGAACTACCATAATACTCTCTTCAGAATGTAATTGCTTTATTAATTTATGTAGCCAGCTGTTACTGCAGTAGCACCAGGCAATTAATTCGAGGAAACGAAATCGAAGCTCTAGGTGGTCCCGGCATAAAGGCGGAATACTAATCACATATTGTGTATACTCATCCCTATAGCTTTATGGCTCAAGTCGGTAACCCGTCGGCTATCTTTGAGAGTATGCAGACGCGCTCATCGCAATGGGGCCGTACGTGTGTGGGCTACGTTCCAGTTACACTTTTATTTATCGTGTTCATTGCATATTAAAATTATGAAACGTGTTCGGCTTAGTAATATAAAAAAACATGTCAAATACAGTCCAGAATCATACATTTGAGCACATTTCACATGTGTAAGTAGTCTCATTGATAGTACTTAGGTTACGTTCTTTCAGATTATTATAAACCTATAATCAACGCTTCAAGAGATCGTAAAATAAAGTATTTCATTAAGGAAATACTAGTAGTAGTTAACACGCAAAACAGCATAATTGAACAACAGCAGGGAATAAGAATTCTTTACATTTAATTTTATATGTACCTGTAGTTTTTCGTATCCATCGCGCAAAGATAGTCTTTCCTTGAACATCAAAACATAATCGATGGCATATTTGTCGCCTGGGACGCCAAGCACTAATGCTGTGATCACAATAGCGCGACAAATGCAACCCTAAAACCATAATTCGCGTTAATGTGAACAAAAACATTCTATGTATGCCCCAACTAGTTTATTTATACTATAAATTGACCTCTTGTGCGACAGTCATTAATGTTTATTTAAAAAAGTCCATTAACGGTTACTTCTAACTTTTCTGAAGCACTGATAAATTTCTACTTTCAGGATATTCCCCCACCCCGTGCAAACAAAGCCAAACTAAAGCTGAGAAATTACAGCAAAGGGACAACGCACCGCATTCGTGCACAGTCAGTTCAATAATATTTTGCGTGAGAACCATTTCTTACTAAGCATTACCAACACACCTATTTTCTCCCTTCTTTTGTTCGTATTAGTTATAAACAAATATTATAATTTGTCAATAAAATGTGTAAAATTTTCAATTTAACCAAAAATCATATATTTTTATGTTAACAGAAGTAAGACATTGTGATACGGGAGATATCTAGGAAACCACCTAACACACCATACACGGGGTGATTTTTCATAGGTTTGATTCAAAAAGTGTGAAGAAACCGCGAATAGACATACTTTTTTTTTCTTCTCATTTCTCTCTTCATCCAACATTTTATTCCCATGCCCACCCGTAATTTGTACGTGAAATACGGTCGTCGTTACACCTAGGCCTAAAAATGCGTTACTTTGCTTATTAAAATGGAGGATAATCGCGCAGGAAAGAACTTTTACGCTAAGAAGATGGCGGGTTATACACATTTATAGACCCGTCATGTCCGGGACGCGATCAAATTAGACTTATTTTCTATTCTTAAATCTTGTCGCACGGGCGATTTTTGTCGAGTTGACGTCACAGAAGTCTCGATGCTGATTGGTTGGAAAACTACTCTATTCGCATCACGCCCATCGTGTTGTGTCTGTCACGGTATTGTGATCCCAGCATAAATAAAGGATAATATCGACATGGTGTGGGCGGAAAAAGTTGATATCGGTCCAGCTTCCTCAACGCGTAAAACGCATAAATTGAGAAAAGCACTCTAAATGTTTGTTTTAAATTTATATTTAATTATATATGGCACACTGGGCCACTGGCCGTTTGACAAATGTACGAGTCGCGTTACAAACACTGCATTACGAAAAATATTGAATTAAAACATTTTTTTTAAAAAAAAAAAAAAAAAAAGATTATAAATGAAGTTTCAGTATGCCAACATAAAACATTGCATTAAGAACAAACATTTTTAACTATGCAATAAAAATTACAATGGAATGCCTTACAACTAGCATCATAATTTATATAATTTATTATAATTTATTTGAATCAACAACAATAGTTATTCCAGCCTAAAGAAAAACAAAACGGGGGATAACTGAGTAAGCTATAAGAAAAAGTACAATAAAAACAGAATATATAGCCTACATCAATAAATACCAATTTTAGAACTAAGTTTAATATTAATGAATCAAATAATTATGAAAGTTGTGCTGTCATTAATATGGAGTTATATTTCCTCTTATAAACTCAAAATAATTTTTTTTAGATCATCTCGCAGGTAATTTACCAATATAGGGGAATGAACATATACCAAACACTATCAGCACGATCCTAGGAACAAAAACAAATTTATAATACCACATCTTACAACTTATATTTATGTGCAATTGAAACTTCTCAAAAATCGTTTTACTGACCCGTGGCTGAGAGGTTAGACTGCTCGCCTCCCACCAAGGCTACAGGGTCAATCCCCGGCTGGGTCAATCCCCGGCCAGGTCACTCCCGGATTTTCGCATGTGGGAATCGTGCCGGATGATGCCGCTGGTTGGCGGGGTTTCTCGGGGATCTCCCGTTTCCCCCGCCCTTTCATTCCGGCGCTGCTCCATACTCACCTCAATCAACCTCATCTGCTATCAAGACCTCGCTGCTAAGAGCCACCCAAATCTCTTCACTCACTCACTTTTCCTGGCAGCTGAATGTGACTGTTTCACGTAATTGGATGTGGGAAACGTTATTTGTCATACAGAGCACGGAATAATCAGCCACATATTACGGACACGTCGGCAATCGCTGGCATGTTGGGTATAGTGTAGTGAAGAGACTTGGGTGGCCATTAACAACGAGGTCTTGAGTGACGATGAGAGTGAAGCGAGGTGGAAATGGAGCGGCACCGGAATGCATGGGCGGGGAGACAGGAGATCGCCAGGAAAACCCGCCGACCAGCAGAAGCGTTCGGCACTACGGCGCGATTCCCATGTGTGAAAATCGGGAAGTGACCTTCGCCGAGAATCGAACCCAGTTCACTTTGGTGGAAGGCGAACGCTCTAGCCGCTAAGTCACAGTTACCGCACGTCAGGTATAGGTCTTTCACTGTAAACTGAGCACTTTTTGAAATCTCTGCTTAAGATCTGCTTGTATGTACATATTCTTTACCATATGTCAAAATCAACATTGCAATGGGCCCTCGTCACTTTATTCATGCGCCAGACAAGTGAAACTGTAAAAAATATTAGAAAAGTAAATATCTTAGAAATTTGCTTATTGCTATACTCATATAAATTTTTAAAAAACAAAGTAAAATAAATAATTTCAGTATTAACAAATGTTTAACTAACAATTTTAATTCAACGTCAAGACAAGGAATTGATTCCTTTCCATCTTTATAAGCTTTACTGGGCGCATGTCAGCCTATGTTAAAGGGCCGTGGTGGTGCAGTGGTCAGGCTACTCGCCTCCCACCAACGTGAACCAGGTTCAATTCCCGGATTTTCGCATGTGGAAATCGTGCTAGATGATGCCGCTGGTCGGCGCGTTTCCTCGGAGATATCCCGTTTTCTCCACCCTTGCATTCCATACTCAGCTCACTTCACCCTCATCACTTCAATTAACATCATTAGATTACTGTTCCTGGTGTTGCAACTAAGACATTTTTTAATGCCAGCTGTACTTAAGATGTCAAAGAAGTTGTTTCGTCATCACATCCAATAAGCTGTAGGCTGTGTGTTCGGCGATCAGTGATGTGAACTAGACAAAACGCAGACCAGTAGCGCGGTTTGCGAAACAGTTACCCACAGGGAAGGTCATTGGGTACTGAGCCCACAGTGCACAGAACCTGCCATATACAGGATGATTCTAAAATCATGGGACAAACATTGAGGGGTGGTAGAGCTCACTTAAACAAACAATTATTGTATAGGAATATAAGGGGCGAAAGTGACGCGTTGAGGCACAAAAACAAAAATAACACATGAAATGCAACACATTGTTTATTTACAACGTCGCCGCTAAATGCCTTTTTACAGCAATGTTAAAAATAATTGCTCGAAATTGCTACCACCGACAGTAATGCAAGCTTGGTAGCGTCGGTGGAGTGATTGGCGAACAGATTCAAATACGCCGGGTATTTCACGCACGCCACCATTGTCAGCCAATCACGCCATATGTAGAGGTCGCCAAGCATGCGTGACTGTTGGTGGATGCATTTCCAGCAACTGTTTTAACATTTTCTGTACGGAATCACTCGTTACGTATGCTGCTAATGGGCATTGTATGTTTCCGTTAAAGTGTTATGTTTTTGTGTTTGTGCCTCAACGCGTCACTTCAGCCCATATATTCCTATACAATAATTGTTTGTTTTAGTGAGCTCTACCACCCCTCAATGTTTGTCTCATGATTTTAGAATCACTCTGTATAATCTTCCTGTGTAACACGTAGACAATTGTTTACGATGGGAATGAAAGGGGTTAAGAGCCACCCAGATCTCTCCACTCCTCTCCAGTCAGCTCAGCGTGTCCGTTAAAACACCTGCAGGTAGGAGCAGTGATATTTTACAGAGGTTGATTTCAAAAGTGCTCAGTTAACCGTGAACAGGCTATACGTCATAGCCACGGAAGGTATTTGTGCCAACTGCTCTGTCGGGTCGGATCGAATTTGCGACCGCGTGAACCCGGGAAAGAAGTTCAGTCGCAGCTCCACGTGCTCAATAAATCTTCGCTTGGCCGAGGGCTGCGGGTGTGGTTTGTTCAAGCCTTTCAAGTTCACCGTGGCCGCTATACCGCATTACTAGGAACAAGGACTTCGACCTCTACTGAGTCACTTCCCGCATCACTAAATGAGACGTGGAATGCTGTCCGTTTCAAGATGATAAACTGATATCAATATTTATTACGGAACAGTTATTTTACAAAGGTCTGAGGTGACCAAACTTAACTTCTGCAAGGGCCTCGGTGGTATACTAGTTAGACTACTAGTCTTCCACTTTGACGGACTGAGTTCTATTCCCGGCGGGGTCACTCCCGGATTTTAGCATGTGGGAATCACTGCTCAGCGGGTTTTCTCGGGGATCTCCCATTTCCCCCACTCCTTAATTTCGGCACTACTCCATACTCACCTCGCTTCACCCTCATCGACTCTCAAGACCCTCGAGACCCTCGATGTTAAGAGCAGCCCAAATCTCTTCACTTGCTCACTTAACATCTGCAAAGTGAAACGATGCACTTATAAACAACCTATACTTTCCTCGCGTCCACAGTAATAAGCGAATTTTCTGAATAGTAAACAAATCGTTATGGGTAAACAGAATTCGTCAAATAATTTTCCCTTTCGTATTCCATTGCGTACAAATAAATAAACCAAATTATCGCTATTCTAGAAATTTCTGACGAGTTTTACTGGCTGGCAACGTGATGCGAAAGTAAATCTTCACCGCATTGCAAAATTTCCTGAAGTAGACAGGAAACCAGAATAGCCACATACAAACATACAAACGAAATTTTAAGAACTCTGTCTCTATGAGTAACAATGTCTTTACTTCCACTTCACCTAAAACTTACCAGTGAAAATCACTGAATTCTCTAATCTGGCATGCATTATGGATAACAGGGCAATATGTATTCATTTTATACAGTCGCCTTTAGCATAGTTAAGTTATTTTTTCTCAAAAGCTGCAACTATACGACCATTTTCCTTTACAGGTAGCGTACTAATGTACAACAAATTCTCGAGAGCTTAGGTGTGAATTATTTTCTGATTTATGCCGTTATATTTTTTAACATGTAAACTTATTGTGCTGGCTAATGAGATCATCCTAGAAAATCTTAAAATATCTATTTGGCCAGTTTTATATCAGTCTAAGCATTTTCCGTGGAACTATATAGGAATATAGTAAAATATGCCTGGTATTATTATACATTCGATAAAGAAATGCAGGTGTCTTGCCAGATTACATCATATTATACACTGAAGAACCAAAAAAACTGGTACACCTGCCTAATATCGTGTAGGGCCCCCGCGAGCACGCAAAAGTGCCGCAAGACGACGTGGAATGGACTCGACTAATGTCTGAAGGTAAGCAGGAGNATGCCCCAGCATTGAAATATGCGCCAATTTGAGAAAGGGTTGCACGTCTGTCATGTTTAATGATTCTCGTCAGTCGTCGTTTGTCCCGTTCGTTCACGATTATTTTCCGGCCGCAGCAATGTCGAAGATTTGATGTTTTACCGGATTCCCGATATTCATGGTACACTCGTGAAATGGTCGTACGCAAAAATACAAATTTTATCGCTACCTCGGAGATGCTATGTCCCATCTCTCGTGCGCCAACTATAACACCACGTTCAAACTCACTTAAATTTTGATAACCTGTCATTGTAGCAGCAGTAACCGATCTAGCAACTTTGCCAGACGCTTGTTGTCTTATATGGGCGCTGCCGACCGCATCGCGTTACTCTGATTTGTTCTGACGCATTCTGCGTCCCTATATTTTATTCGTCAGAACACACACTCTGGCGAAGCTCGCGGGCGTACGACCCCAATAAGGATTAAGGGTTTTGTGGACGTGCCGGCAGAGTGACGCCAGGAGCCTCGCAGCTGCAAAGGCACCCTACNAAGGATTAAGGGTTTTGTGGACGTGCCGGCAGAGTGACGCCAGGAGCCTCGCAGCTGCAAAGGCACCCTACCAAAGTTTTCTGCACGTGCAACTGTTCCTGCACGTGCAGACGACATCCGGAGACAACGGAAGGCACCAGGGCGCGGACACAGCTGCATTTTGCAGCTGCCCAAGGGACACCGAGATCCCACCACCAGCTGCGCCTGTCCCGGGCTTGTACCGCAATAAACCATGAGAGCTTTTAGCGGACGTGCGTGCAGAACGGGACAATAAACTTCCAGGCCAGAACCAAGGGACGACGCCACGCCGGCTGCGGACCACACGAGCAGCGGCCACGTGTTTTATGACCCGGAGGGTCGACAAGCACTCCGGACACGTGCAGAGATGGGGCAAGTTGAATATGGTGATGGACGCTACAAAACCACACGAAGGGGGGAGCAACAGGGCAGTCAGTGGAGAGACGTCGAATCAGTCAGTCGCGGATCGAGCAGTCAGTCAGTCAGCCGGAGTCAGTCGAGGATCGAGAATGCATCACGACGTCGACCTCAGTCGGAGGCCGTCAAGCGGGACGTGCGGCGGGAAGCATCCGAGAAAAGTCAGTCAGACTTCGTCAAACGCAGAGTCCTGCGTTGGACCCGGGAAGAAGGAACTTCGAAGCCAGGCGCCGAGACGCCCACCAAGTTCGAGAGCAGTTCCAAGCCGCCAGCCGAGGGAATTCAGCGCTGCAGTGTCAGATAAGTAGTTCTACACCAAGTGCGAAGAATCTTCCCCCTCCCCCCCACGACGCCAGTCGCGGCGTCAAACCATACGTAGCCTACATAGGAAAAGGGAGGGAGTTTGTCTCTTGAGTTCATGTACCAGTTAACCTGTTCAAGCAACAATAAAACTCGATTATGTGAACTCACACAAAGCCAGTGTAATTGATTAGTAAATTGGACCTATAGACAACAGTGTCGACGTATTCCTACGCCCTATCACTGAGGGCTAGCATCATGTGCTGGCGCCTCACGCCGCAGAGCAGAATCAATACCTACTTCCAAACTTCAGCATTTGGCAGGTATCAGTTCCATACCTCTGTTATTTGCATACGCACGCCTATGCCAGTTTTTCTTACCCTTCAGTGTATATCGCAATAGAATATATTTAAAAATTGTTATTAAAAAGGTCGTATGTGAAATTTGTGCTTCCATAATTTAGAGGATACTCCTAGAAAAGGTATGCACTACATAGTTACTTCTTTCAGCATCTCTGTATAATTCCGCCTCAGGTAAAAATAAATATTACTGTCGATTGTATTAATACGTTTATCAAGTGACGCCGAGAATAGAAAGAAGACGCTTGCTGATGGCTGTGTGTGTGTGTGTGTGCGTGCGTGCATGCGGTAGCGTGTGCGTGTGTGTGTGCGTCAAGTAGTGTTGTATTAGAAAATATATTTTTGGGAAGGGCTATTTCAAGTTATGCAGGTTTTTTTACTCCAATCCTTAAATGAATGCGTTTACAACAACAAGAAGCCAACTTCATCTGAATTAGACTTAAACTTTACATTCTTATCATACATTATTATATGCATTATTTTCCTCATTCACACCCAGGATTGCTTTCAGTTGTCAATTCAATGATTAGGGAAGACACCCGATTTTCATGAAAAGGTTAAGCTCATGTTAGACTTTAATAACCTACATGCACAGTTTTAACTTTCTTTTGGTTACTGGCTATGACTCTTTAACAAAATAACTTTTTTCTGACTTGAGTGGGCAGATCAGATTTATTTTACTCCGATATCAAACGTATTTTATTCGCTGGCAGACAGATAAGATGCGTTACAATTAAAATAATCGAATAACGTGAAATGGAGCTTGGTTAAAGAGTTTTGAAATGCAGTTAATCAATACATAAATTCAAGAAAATCAAGTGTGTCTAACTTATGACAAATTTGTAAATACAGCAGGGATATTTTTTAAGGTTCCATTTGAGAAGGGTTTAATGTACCTATTTTACGTTTACGTGGTATATTCGTGTAAGCAGGCCCGATTTTGACGTCAACAGCGCCTTGGGCAAGCTATGAGCAAGCGCCCCCTTCCCTACGTAGAGTTCAGATCTACCAGCCTCCCCTCTCACTGCTGTAGTCAATTCACGGTTTCTTTCAACTTTTCTGAAGCCCTGCTTAATTTTTACCTTTCAAGATATTCCTCCACCTCATGCAAACAAAGACTAGCTGAGTCTACTGCCAGCCGGTAGGCAGTGCCCCTAACATCGGGGACTTGAGAGCCGATGAAGATGAAGAGAGGTGAGTAATGGAGCTGTGCCGGAATGCTTGGGCGGGGGAAAACGGGAGATTCCTGAGAAAACCCACCGACCAGCGGCACCATCCACCACGATTCCCACGGGCGGTCGAGAGAATCCGGGAAGTTACCCCGCCGGGAAAAGAACCCGGTTCGCCTTGGCGTGAGGCGAGTGCTCTACGAGTTACGCCAACCGCGGCCCCGCCACTGGGACCGGCAGAAGTGTCGGAGAGTAGTAAATCGTGCCCGCGTTCCGTTACTGGCATAAAGAAGCGTAGGCTCAAACCGCTTCCCATAACTTACAAAGTGCCGAGCGGCGAGCATACGCAGCTACTGCTATTACATACGGCGTAATGGGCCGGCCATTGTCGAGAGCCCGTCGACCTCGCGCGCCGGCGGTTGTCTCTACTGCAACAGCTTCGGCCTTCCTCGCATTAGAAAAAAAAAAGTAGGTATTCTGGAGCTCTACTGCTCCCTGGCCACTCAAGTGCGTGTGTTGGATACCACAAAATTAATCATTTTATATTTGTACCAAACATTGTCAGACCTGTACGCATTGTATGTGATGCTATTTTCCTAGAATAAAAAAGATTTACAGTTTATATTTTTTAAATAATTTGGTAACAAATATAACATTTTTCTACTATGCTACAGTCATAATAGCAAATACTAATGAAATTGTACAAATGAAAAAAAAAAGTAAATTAATGCCATGTGCTACCGTGTGACACATATGCAATCACCAAATAACAGGCCATAGGTTTATTTTTAAAAAAGTTAAATTTAAAAAATTGCATAATATAATTTTTTTATGCATGTACTGTTATTTGGTAAACATGTATATAATATATGCATGTCAAGGTAGCCTTCAACATTAGTTTCAGTTACAATTTTTTTTCATTTGTACAACTTAATTAGTATTTATTTTAATGGCTGCAGAAAAAGTGATCAATTTTGGATTTGACATCAAATTATTTAAAAAATATGAAATTTAAAATTGTTTTATTTTCTAGCAAAAAGGTCATCACATACAATGCATACAAGTTGAACATAGCTTCGTACACTTAGTATAACATAATTAAATTTTTGTTATCCAACACCCTTATAGGGGCCCGCCTATCTGGTTCTTGTACTGTGTTGTAGCGTCTTTTAAATACGGGTTTTTTTTTTGACGAAACTATTTATACGTGCCACCAAATTTTTTAACTACCAAAAAAATATATACCCCCAGACGATAACGGAATTGCACTTTAAATATATTACGCACGCTACAAGTATTATTTTGGAGGCCTCTATCATAATTAAAAACAGCTTTTCCAGACTGCCATGTCTTAAAACATACTACCCGAACACGAGCCTGTGTTGAACCTTGCGGTAGAATTGCCGCCAATGGTTACTTCTAATTTTTTTGGAGCCCTGCTAAAGTTTCACTTTCATGCCAATCCTTCGCCTCATGTAAACAAAGCCTAACCAAGTCTAAAAAAAAAAAAAAAAAAAAAGNAAAAAAAAAAAAAAAAAATGCACCAAAGTGACAACGCGCCGGATTCATGCGCACTCAGTTTTATAATATTTTGCAGGAGAACTACTTCTTACTAGGCATTTCTAACATATATATTTTCTCCCTGGTTTTGTTCATATTAATTATAAATGAAATACTACAATTTATAAATAAAAGTAGAATTCATTAAAAAAAACTAATACCTTTATATAAACAGAAGTACAAAACGCTTTTAATACAAGACATGTACAGGAAATAACCAAACACGTCATAAATGAGGTTATTTTTCAAATGTTTGATTTATAAAGTGTGAAGGTACTTCTAACATAACATAAAAGTATTTAATTTTTGTATAAATTGGACTATTACTTATATTTTATCTATAAGTTACAATATTTGATTTATCGTTAATATTAATAAAATTAAAGAGCAAATAGGTGTATTGGTAATGCCTTATAAGAAATAATTCTCTTGCAAAAATTACATAAGTAAACTAAGTTTGCACGAATGCGGTGCGTTGACCCTTTGGTGTAATTTTCTAGACTTGTAAAATTTAAATATAATTTTTTTTTTTTTAATTTTTTTAGAAATGTGTTAGGGTTTTATAATTGTTCTGCAATTTTCTGGATTTTTGTGTTCAAGGGTATCCAAGGTCACGGGTACAGGGTCAAGGTCCAGGTCACTGGTCAAGGTCAGCCAGATCCAAGATGACTACCGACCGATCGAAATGATAAGCACGATGTCGGCTGGCCGGCGCCTGGCACCTACTCCCCCATCCTCTTGTGCCAAAGTCCCCTTTTATATTCTACTTTGATTGAATATGGATTATGCTTTCTGATACATTTCTACGCATTTTCTGTTTTTGAAAATCAATGTTGTATATTGCAAGGCTCTGTGAAGTATCATCATGAATAACAAACAATCATGTACGAGAAAACTTTCGATACGATCTATACGACGACAAGCAAACAAGCTCTGCGCACACATGTGCACGTGTTTGTGATGCATGCATAATACGTAGTTAGCACACAAGCTGTAATTATGTGTGTGCCCGAATTTCCATAACAGGAATGACATTCAGCGTAATGTGCAAAGCAAGCGTACTAACGACTTGCTTGTGTCTGGCAACATTATCTTGTTTTTATTTTTACACTTCTCTCAATCATGTTCGTCAGGAAGCGAATGCGGAACATAATCCTAATTAGAATTTGAAAGAAATAATTTTCGCTATACCATACCAGCGAGGTAACGAAAAATATTTAGATTTCATTTTAGTGAACTGGATCGCGAAAAACCAACAATTATAGAAAATGTACTATTACGAAAACATTTTGCATAAGATGTTCACGTTTAATTGAACATTTTTGAAATCCCCGCTCAATAAGTATCCTTCCGTCATATGTAATACTTACTTTGTCATGGGCCTAATCACTTTATTCAAGCGTGATTCAAATGAAAATGTAAAATTTTTAGAAATATAAATGTGTTACTAATATGCCATTTCATTATGTTAAGTTTAGAAAGCAGAAAAAAAAATGAATATGCCATAAATTTAAATATTACTCGCGCAATACAACGTTAAGACCTGGAACTATTTTACTTGATTTGCTACCAACTTAACTGGGAGCCTGCATGCCAGTGTGTACGGTAGCTTACATGCAGTTAACCGACAGTGATTTTCTTCAAAGATTTATTTCAAAGGTGTTTCCTTTACCATGAACAGCCTATACCAAGTCATTTCTCGAAATTCTGTAGCGCATAGCTAACTTCATGCTTGGACGATATATTTCTGACGCGGCTTGGCAGACGGGTCGCATACGTCCACTGTTAAAGCAACATAATTCTTACTGGTTCAGTGAAATAAGCACGTAGTCCGCAAACCATATATAAAATACGCTGAACCTATATATATTTAACAAGTGCACTAAAACCTAATAAGCAGTAAAATATTCCCGCGATAAACCACTGCCTCCGATTTTAATACTAGAAGATACTGCAATGTAATTAGATAAAAATAACTTAAATTTTCATTTAGCTCCGTGTGATTTGATAAAAAAAAACACTTTCATTAGGTCCGTGGTTATGACTATGTGAAGTTCGTTGACTTCGGGAGATATAGTTTATCCACGGTTACTTCCAACTTTTCTGAAGCCCCTGCTAAAGTTATACTTCCAGGATATCCCTCCGCCTCATGCAAACAAATCTTAACCAATTCTAGAAAATTAAACCAGAGGGACAGTGCATCGCATTCGTGCGCACTCAGTGTAATACTATTTTGCATAAGAACTATTTCTTATTACGTATTATCAATACACCTAATTTCTCCCTGTTTTTATTAATATTCTTTATAAATTAAAAATTATAATTTATAAACTACATATACTGTAAGTGAAAGTTAAGATTAACTAAAAATAAGATACTTTTGCATTAACAGAAATATTAAACGCTTGTGATACATTTCATATTTAGAAAACAATCGCACACGTCGTACATGGGGCNATACTTTTGCATTAACAGAAGTATTAAACGCTTGTGATACATTTCATATTTAGAAAACAATCGCACACGTCGTACATAGGGTGACTTTTCGAAGGTTTGATTCAAAACGTGTGAAGAAACCGCAAATGGACTATATTTCTGGTGTAAATTCGGGCGTAATATTTTCTCAGAGACCAGCAGGTGTAGTTTAGTATCCAATGATTATGGACAGAAATAGTTCGATGTTCCATTGTCTTAAGTTACACCACAGTCCACTGGTGTTTGTATATTGGTTAATTTCCTAGCACCATTTTTACCCCAGACCAGGTAGCAAGCGATACGGTTATTTTATTAGTGTTTTATTTGCGTAGCACTCTGCAGAAAATTATAATAAAGAGTTCATATTGAAAAAGTTAGGGTTCTTGGGAGTGCTGGTTTTATGCGGGCGGTTGGTGAGCTCTGATTGGTTGTTCTCTCCGTGACGTCGCCATATTCTGGTATTTGTGCTAGTTGGCAAGTGGACGGTAAAGTTTGCCGAACTTAAACTTTTGATGGCCGCTGTGCATAGCTACCATCAATCACGTGATTACCGCCAGCAGCCAATCGGAATGTGTTTTGATTATGTCACAGAAACGCATGCACAGAATGACAAAAGAGTTTAACAGACTTTAACCTGTGTCATTTTATTCTAAAAAATACGGAAACATTAGCATATATACACACGCCTCCAAACCTACAAAGAGCCATTGTAAGCAATATTCAAAATATTTATTTAAAAAATTCGATTGTGAAATACGAAATTCACAAAGCGCCAGCTACTTCACCACCTCAAAATGACTAATTTTCGTATTTGTTCCCCTGCAATCACACCTGGCCATTTTACTGCCAGTCAAATTACCTCAGCCGCTTGCACTATCGCCATTAGTATAAATTCTGCCAGAAAGACCCCTAACTCATATTTGCGCAAGCCTGAAGTCTCGCAGGTTTTTAAATAAATTCGCGAAATTTTTCAGTTCCTATCATCGATTCTGTTTAGTCAGTAGCAGACAAAATTTTAAAATCCCCGTAAAGGGTCTGCCTAGTTGTTATATGGGTCTCGTAAGCAGTCGCGGTTATTCTAATTTAAAAAAAAACTATAGAATATTTAAATGTAAATCCTTTTTCAGGACAGAAATGAAAGTCGGTATTTTACTTCCAGTTCATAAATTTGGTTATTGATACACATAAATGTGGCCGTTGAAAAGTGTCAAAGTCAACAAACACAGCTGTAAGTAGAATTCTGTTTACGATATATATATTCTTCTGTAACACCGTTATAGTGTTTTAAGCTATACTAAGCGACAGTGCTCTCTCTTTTCCGAATAGATCGCCCTATTAGAAACCAATAATTACAGCTGAAGTTTCTGAGAAGTCAGAACACATGCGAAGATTGTTAATGTTATTGTCCACCGTAGCCGCAATGCTTCCTTATGGCAGGACGTAACCTTCAGGCGTTTAAAGTTTTTTACTCGGGAAGCCATACGCAGATACGAAGGTTTAC
>NQII01000299.1:786468-841854 GCA_002778355.1 Clitarchus hookeri | reverse complement strand
CCCCCCCCTTCTGTCATTACCAACTTGATAGAACGCAAGCCAGTCAGTGTGCCCTGAATATTATGCAGGTAGAGTCAGCGACATTTTCCTGAGGTTGATTTCAAAAGTGTTCAATTAATCGCGAACAAGACATACAGAATATCGTAATTTTTCCAGTTTTCGCGTGTCCCAGCATTGGCCCAAGAATTTCCAGAAGTTCTTTTCACCGTTTCGGGCAAATCTTTGCCTATTAAAATGAGGTAAACTTTCATAAAAAGACTAGTTTTGATTACGACACATGAAGAGGGCAAAAATGGCTTTTTTTTCCTTACTAATTTGTACAAATGAAAAAACTACAACATAAACTAATTCCATAGGCTACTTCTTGACACACACACACACACACACACACACACACACACACATATATATATATACATATATATATAACCACCAAATAACAGTTCATGCATAACTAAAACATTTTTTAAAATAAGCATAAATTTCTTTTTTTAACAATTTTGATGTATATAGCACTTGTTATTTGGTGATTACATATGTGTCAGGTAGTAGTAGCCTGTGGCATGTTTACTTTGAAAATGTTTTCATTTGTACAACTTAGTGTTTGTCATTACGGCTGCCGCAAAACAGTAAAACATCTAATTATTTAACTCATATAAAGTGTAATTTTTTTTATTCGAGGAAAATGGCATCACATACAATGCATACAGGTTAAACAATATTTGGTGCAAATATAAAATTATTAAGCATATATTCATTGTTCGTGCGCTAACCTTTAAATATGTGAAATAACTAAGTTATTTCTGTTACAGAAATAGTTGAAAAGGTTACCATTCTACAGATGTATTAATAATTAACAAAAAATATTTTGTTTGCAAGTCTTAGAAGAAATTAATGTTAAATATTCTGCTATTTTTAATTATTTGTTATATTTTCATGGAATTTATACATTCCTTTTAAAATAATTTGTGTCATAATATATATTTAAAATTACTGGATTATATCAGGGACTTAGTCCGTGGAGTATAGGTTAGCATACTGGACTGTTGACTCGAGGTTCTTAAGTTCAGATCCCGCTCTCGGCAAACAAAAGATTTTCATAACAAATAATGTGTTGAAAAGTAAGTTAAACATATATATATATATATATATATATATATATATATATATAACATGGTCGTACTGATTATGGTCTGGACATCATACCACCACAGACTCGGCACCATTGCGACATCCAGCTGTCACTGGCCCGGCATTGTAGCGACATCCAGCCGTCGCAGGCACGGAGTTTTGGTGATGTTCAGTCACCACAGACCCACCAGCAATTGATATCCATTTTGCGTTATCGGTTCCAATTCAGTATATTTTGTCAGTGTCGGCAAACAGTTAGCCGACGGTCCATATTTATATCGGCCCGCTTACGGCATAGTTAGTAGGTTAGCTTTCACTGGCCCGATTCTGGCCCCTACTTTTCGTGTTTGCTGGGTAACTTCGTATGCATCTCATATGGTATGGTAGCGGAGCAATTAGCGTTACGGATTATAGAATTGTTGTTACGTGCTCAAATTACATTCCAAAATAATACATATATATATTAAAAATTTTTATAATTTTTATTCATTTCTAAAACGTATCATTGTGAGCAATAAACATTTTTTGGCGATATATTTATAATAAACCGGAAATAAACAAAATACTAGTAGCATNGTATCATTGTGAGCAATAAACATTTTTTGGCGATATATTTATAATAAACCGGAAATAAACAAAATACTAGTAGCATCCATTTTAGGAAGAGGTTCCGTGAATTCATGAAAAGTTGTGTTACATTTTCGGAAAGTTCGCATATTAAAAAAACAACCAAGTTTCGGTAACTTTACAAATATTTATCGGTAATTTTTTTACAGTACTTTCCCGTAATTCCACGGAAATTTTTTATAGCACTGCGTCGTAAACTGTGTTCAATACTGCTGCTTCATGCACGCAAAGTTTTATTGTGGATTTAAATGGGGCGTCTGATGGTATACAAATTAATAAAATTGAGACAAATTTACTGAATACGCAACATAAATAATTTAACATCAGAAATTCGTAACCACAAGTTATTTGTAAAAATACAGCAAACAACTTCGTTTTCGACATTGAGTTATCGAATTTTGTAAACTAGGAAATAAATAACGTCAGGGTTTCCAGCTTAATACTTCAGGAGAAAATATTCCCTGCTATAGTCGGTTAACGACTGGAAGAGACTTTCTTGAAGCCCTGCTAAAGATTTACTTTCAAGCCCATTTCGTATCCTTCCGCCAAAAGTAAACAAACATTGTCATGTGACAGGTCACATGGCAATGTTTACGTTCCACTGTGCGTTTACATGTGTTCGTACATACACTTACCCATTATAAAAGTCATGTAATGTATATATTATTAATGGATATTCCACAAGCGTAAAGTTTTTAATCTTGAGAATTTCACACAAAAGAATATGCGATGCCAGCGAAAAAACATTTCATTCTATAAACCCAAAATGCGAGTATTTTGATGAATCGATAGTAGTTGTCTATTTACAATCGATTGTTAGTGACTATCGATAAATTCCCGTACATCGAAGGCAAGATCATCAGTATTGATCGGAATTGCTACAGACGTTAAAATGGCGTGGTGGTTGAGTCGGATGTTTTGCGCAATTGTAAAACGTTATTTAAAAATGGTTGTGACGGTTTTCGACAGGACGGCAGAGTTTGCGAGTGAAGGATTCTACGTCTTCGACAATGTGAAAACAATTCTTATGTGCAAACACTGCAACGTTAGAATAAAGTGGCAAAGGAAAGACACGTGCGCGAAACACACAAAAACAAAATAAATTAGAACTTACAGTGAGCACAAATTAAAATCATACGTTATTAAAAACCAAATAACAAAGAGCTGATATTAGTAAAACAAAGCAGATAAATTAATTATTATAGGTTAAACGAGATAATCGCACAAATTCTCTGGCACGTGTGTCAACAACACAAGGACTACGAAGGTTAGTAAACAAACGGCCGCCTTACTTTAACCTTGAGCGTAATCCTGTGGCTATGCAAGAAACGTTGAAATCTAAATATGTTAGCATCACGTCATTAATAATTTGCATAATAAGATACAATTCTTTTAGACACCTATTTGTAAGCGATAAATTAACAATTACGTTAAAACTTTGGAACTATTTCCTCTCTTTGTGCTGGCAACCTAACGGCATAACTGTATCCGCGCTCGCCGCTGTTTGTAATGTTATATGCATGTCGCTAACGGCTAGGGTGTTTTTTCAAAGGTTGATTTTCAAAAGTTTCTTCCAGTCGTGAACTGACTATACTAATGTTTACGTCCTAAATTTACCAAATTAAACTTCGATAGATAAATTCTATGGCAGGTTCATTTTAACAGAAGAGCTTTTTTCTGAGCTTAAGTATTAAGTTTCAAAATTACACAAATCGCGTATACGACAAAATACTTAACCAGTGTTGGATAATAATTAATTTTTGGTAGCTTCGAGTACTCTATTTTGACTCATAAAACCCGTAGAATAATGTCTTCGCAAAGGAAAATTCTAAATATGGTTCAAATAATGTTTACTACTAACTGCAGTTAGTCGGTTTTTCCCTGCAGTGCTACAGGAACTTGGTCATAATGTAAAATGTTTCATTAAACTGTGTGGAAGTAAAAAGGAAATGAAAGCAATAAAACCTATGTCATGATTACTAAATTACTGCCGCCAAGCTATTATAAAACATCGTATACATTAACGACATACAGCAATAATTAACGAAAAATGAAATAAGTAATCACTGTACCGTTAAACTACATGCTACTCACATATCTTTATTTTTGTAAAGATACTGTTTTATCTTTCTTTTTTTTTCACCGACACGGCCAAACTAATTTGTGTTGTGTCACGAAGGTAAGTCACCCGAAAAGAGCACGTATTGCCCTTACTTAAAAAAAAAAAAAANAACTAATTTGTGTTGTGTCACGAAGGTAAGTCACCCGAAAAGAGCACGTATTGCCCTTACTTAAAAAAAAAAAAAAGTTAAGTGTTGACACTCTTTATACGAGAACGAGTGTAGAAAAAAGAGTTAATATAAAGTGGTCATTACTGTATATTGCATGAATTATATGAGGTCGATGAGTTGTTCTCATTCCTGTGGACGTAGATTCTAAACAAACTCAGTTAGTTCTTTGGTAATCTAAACTCTCTGATATTTAAAGTGTTGCCAGCTTTAGTCACTTTGGTTCTACGAGATCCAATAAACAAGTCCTTTAAGTTAGGAATCAATGCTCATTAATTTAACAAGAACGTTTATTTCTGGGGCTATGGCTTGAGAACAGCAGTAACGTGCACTTAATTAAACTTTCCAGAAAGCGCAAACAGAAATTTACCGCCATGTTGAGAGCTGGCAACAACGAGACATGTCTTGGCATACCGAATGGAACTGATTGCCGTATTCTAAGAAGGGTAACCTGGTTCTAGCCAGTGTAGAGAAAGTACAGGCTGCACGAAATCGGAGTTGAAGGAATATAATTTTGAAGACGGTTCAGGAAAGGATACCCATAAAAAAAACTATACATCGCCAGAGCTACCTTCGGCGTGCGAGGATTCCCGCCCGAATAACTATTGTCAAATTCAGACACAAAATGACAACGTCCTACGGTTACGGAAGCAAATGCGAGTCCTGCACCAAAATGTCCCTGTCAGGAAATGTCAAAATGCAGCACGAAATATTAAGAGATCTCGTTTTGAGTGTTACAGACAATTAAAGATTTATAATCCTGGCTACATTGCTCAGTGTTCACTTTGCACGTGGCAAAACTACGTGGTGACAATCTGAAGTACACTTTCTGCAACACCAAAGTTAGTCTAATTTATACCTCGTGGGTATAGTCTATGTTTTTGTGGTGGGCCTCAATTCGGGAGCGTATTAGTTCATAAGCACACAAAAGTGCTGTCGATAGACGATAAGGGTAAGCCACGACNGCACACAAAAGTGCTGTCGATAGATAAGGGTAAGCCACGAGACACACAAAACTTCGACGGTTGCTTACGTACACGAATTTAATAGGGACAGTTCATAATGAAGAGAGATTACGGCGTTACAGGGCAATGCAACGTAGATATTTCCATCCTGTCAAAATAGGGCATTTAAAGTGAGGATTTGCAAATTGAGGTTTTAAGTGTGTTCACGGTTAATTGTGGTCTTATGATACCAATGTTTGATTTAAAAAACTCCCTGTCCGAAATTGAGTATGTATATTTTTATGCGAACATTCACTGGACTATTTGCAGTAACGTTGGCAACAAATTACATATAATAATGAAAGAGTTATTTTTACATTAATAACTAGTAAAATCAGCTTAATTTCCTTTCATATGCGATATAAAACGTATTGGCATGGCTTTAACTTAAGAGTTTTACATGGTCAACTGGTCGGCGTATGTATGTCTTTATGTGGATATTGTGTCTTATTTGTGATATGTCTTTTTTATGTATGTTTTTGTCATATGTTTCTTTTTTTGACCTGACTCTTTCTATATCTCCGAGCTTATTTGGCTCTCACGGAATTAAATTGAATACGAGTGATAGATAAATAAATAAATAATACACGTCGTAAGGCTCATGACTACGTTAAATTTTACAAGAGTTTGTGGGCATTGTAACCGTAGCTACTGTGCAAGCGTGCATGTGTGAAAACGACCCGCTTATTCCCCTAAAATACTAGGTTAGATTAAACTTCAAGAACCCTCCTTCATCTAGTATTTTAGGGCTAGTTTAAACCGCAAAAACAGGTATTTACTCGCTATACCAAGTTAAATTGGGATATCTTGTTATGCTGGGATACTACTGTTAAGCATGGATTCACGGGCCGGGCGCGTGTGGTTAGNAGTTAAATTGGGATATCTTGTTATGCTGGGATACTACTGTTAAGCATGGATTCACGGGCCGGGCGCGTGTGGTTAGTCCCGACTCAAAGGGTGGAAGGGGGGACATGACTCACGCGGACCCGGCCACCGCTATGCCACGGAGCGGGGAATGATTGACAGCTGGCCTGAACTGGCCTTGCCCCCCTCCCCTCCAATCTATCTCTGGTGGAGTCGATAGCGGTGGGCTATTGCTTGAATTTTCTGGTACTCTCCTCCCTTAGCGCAGCTCGACATATGAAGAATATCCTGGTTCAGGACGCCTGCTACTATAACAAAAAACCACCTCAGCCTGAGGATCGGAAGTCCGTGATAGCCATCTGGAGAAATGTGACGAAGAGTGAACCAACGGCTAGTGGTGTGGGAGACTGCGGCGGACGAGAGTGTGTGTGTGCGGCAGGGACGAACGAAAGTGCGCGAGTGCTGCGGAGAGCGAGATACCCGACGAGTAGAGTGCAAATGTGTACGGGAGCACTCGGGGCGCTCCAGAACATTTCGGATGGAAAAGACTGGTTATATCTGGACCGAAACAAGGTGGAACTGAATGGATGAGTGATAAAGACTTGATTGTAAATACTGGAACTGTCAATTAGTAGTTCAGTATGTGTTAGAAAACTGTCTGTAAAGACTGTTTTTAAGAGTTTATTTTAATTTCTGTGAGGTGACAAACGATTATACAAATATTATTNAAACTGTCTGTAAAGACTGTTTTTAAGAGTTTATTTTAATTTCTGTGAGGTGACAAACGATTATACAAATATTATTTGTAAATAGCAATTTATAACTATTTACTGTCAAGATTATTACATCTAAAGTATTTTTTGGATGTTTTGCAAATAAATTAAGAAATTGTTATTAACTATTTAATTTAGACTTGCATGTCTTAAAATTACTGCCTAAACACAGACACTTCGATGAGTTTTAACACCATATTAAAATATTATGGGTAGAAACGCGCGTGTTTTGTAATGATCGTAGTGCACAGTAAACCACGGTCTTGATGCGCACACTAACGTTAAATTTTACTTACGTATGGTGGAAAGATACACGATGGAATTGAAAGGGGAATTTAGCAGCGCTTAAAAAAGTGCCCCGTCTACTGTAACCATCCACGCAATGTTTCAACCCTCCCTCCCCTCCCTCCAAAAATATGATCATTTTGGGGCTGAGTTGCATAATGTAGTTTAGACATTAATTACCAATGACTCATTTCTCCAAGAGTAAAGACGTACTTTTTTATTGACTTTACCACTCAAATACAACTAAAAATTTAAGTATGCAACGTCTTTATCTCATTAATATACTAAAGGATCGCCAAACTTTTTAAAACGCGCTTTGAAACGAAATGAAGGGTACACGAGCAAAAATATGAATGTCCGTATTTGCTCATTTTGAGTAAAATGCAAATTAAACTATAAACTCCTCTCCTGGAAGTGTTACCTCCGGGGCCTGTTATTTCGGACTCTTATCTCCGTTATGCTTTGGCATGCCAACAGCGCTGACAATTCTCTATCAGATAACACCAAAACCTCATTTTCTGTAAAAATGGACAATCATCCATTTTTCCCCTCATTCTCACCTCATTTCACTCTCATCGGCTCTCAAGACCTTGTTAAGAGCCACCCAACCCCCCTCTATTCAGCTAAACTCAATTTAAACAAAAATAAGATACTTTTATTTTGGCAAACGTATAAAAAGTTTGTGTTGCATGACTCTTTTAGGAAGCCACCAAACACATCATACACGGGGTGATTTATCAAGGGTTTGATTCAAAAAGTGTGAAGAAACCGCAAATAAATTATATTGCTTCAGCCGTTTTTATGTGAAACTGCAAGAAACGTCTGTTCCTGCCGCCAATCGGCACACGAATTTCACAATGTACCGGCCATTAAGGGCGTTGTTACACCTTGAGCAGCGTCTTTTTCTCGCCGTGACTCCAACCTGACACGTCACAGAAGGAGTTGNGGGGGGGGGGGTTGGACCGTTCGTAAGGCTCTACTTCACATATTATATAGAAATTCTTTGTTTTCTTGCCATAATTTCGGTTTCAGGGAAATTATTTTTAATGTTTGATTACAGAAAATTTTCATTTTACGAGTTGGTGCATACTTTTGCGTCTAATTTTTATTGTGTGTTATTTGCTGGTTGCAAAAAAGGCAGAAACTTAGTGATAAAATATAAATATGTTCTTTACTTNTTGCAAAAAAGGCAGAAACTTAGTGATAAAATATAAATATGTTCTTTACTTTTTACATCTTGCAGATAACATACCGTGAAAACTGAGCATAAACATATTGAACAACTCGTGAAATATAAATTTTCAGTAATCAAGCATTGTCAATAATTACTCTGAAACAGAAATTGTGCCACGAAATTAAGAATATCTGCAAAATAGGTGAAGTCGAGCCTTAAAACCAAGGTGTTTAGACTGATGAGGTTGAAGNCACGAAATTAAGAATATCTGCAAAATAGGTGAAGTCGAGCCTTAAAACCAAGGTGTTTAGACTGATGAGGTTGAAGCGCGGTGAGTATGAAGCAGCACCGGAATGCAAAGACTGAGGGAACGGGAGATCCCTGAGAAAACCCACCGATCAGCAGCATCGTCCGGCACGAATCCCACGCGCGAAAATCCGGGGGCGACCCCGCCGGGAATCGAACCCGGTTCGCCCGGTGGGAGGCGAGCGCCCTAGCCGCTACAACACCGCGGCCCCACGTCCCAGAAGGGAATCAAAGAATCGATGTATTGGCTTCCATAACCAACTACCCAGCTCTGCCTCCGGTAACGAAACAAGGTGGGACTTGCCTAAATAAAAATTTATTAAGAAGTGCGGCTCAAATCTAACATATTTAAGGGCTATGGAAAGGTCTCTCAGTGCGCGAATTCACAAAACAAAAGATCACGAATAGAATTTTAACTACTTAAGACTTTTTGATGGTGTGAGATTTATTGACAAGATAGTTAATATTGATAGAAAAAGTTGACAAAGTCTATGGTTTTAGGTTTAAACATTGAGAGTTTATTTCGAAAACTTNTAGTTAATATTGATAGAAAAAGTTGACAAAGTCTATGGTTTTAGGTTTAAACATTGAGAGTTTATTTCGAAAACTTAGGGATATAAATCATGTAATATGTCAATACGCCAAAGTATTTGTCTTAAAATTAACAAAATAGTACTATTTACAACTCTATGATATTGAAATGTATATATCGTGAAGAAAAGCACTTTTTAAAATTAACTTTCTGACAGGAGCTTTTAAGAAAATGAAATTTGGTTAAAATTAAGAATAACGTATATGAATTTTAATGCAATTGNATATGAATTTTAATACAATTACTATTACATATGTATGATTTTTGTGGTTTCTATTCTGTAATTGGTATGTCAACAGTCTATAACCATTACAGAAGATAATATTCTCGCTGTGTGTAAATTTCCAAATATAAAATATTACAGATTATTAGTTATTATTCGCAGGAGCCTTTATATTATATAATGGTAATTTTAACTGCTCCGGAAAGTTTCTATTATTATTATTATTCTAAAAACAGACAAGCATTTTTTGTTAAAAAACTGTGCGTTGTATTATCGATTGCTGTAGGTGGATGTTTTCTGAATTTAAATATATATAGTCAATAAAACAAACCCCATCGAAATATTTAAATATATAAAGTAGTTCAAATTCAGTGTTTTATTATGGGTGTGTATGTGTGTATATGGATTATATATATATATATATATATATATATATAGAGAGAGAGAGAGAGAGAGACAGACAGAGGACAGAGAAAGAGAGACAGAAACAGACAGAGAGAGAGAGAGACCAACAGACACACACAGAGAGACAGACACACAGAGAGACACACACACATAGAGACAGACACATAGAGACACAGAGATACACAGAGATACACATAGAGACACAGAGAGACAGACAGACATACAGAGAGACAGACAGACATACAGAGAGACAGACAGACATACAGAGAGACAGACATACAGAGAGACAGACATACAGAGAGACAGACATACAGAGAGACATACAGAGAGACAGACAGAGAGACAGACGGACAGAGAGAGAGAGAGAGAGAGAGAGAGAGACAGACAGACACAAAGAGGTACGAAATAGAATATTTAGCAAATGAACTTTAAACTCTTGTACGTTCAAGTTGCTGTAATTAGAATGCGGTTGGTCAGACACGCCCTGCAGGACGCTGTGCCAATGAAAAACATGCAATAAAACAAGAATCACATCCCTTGCTACTCGGTTTGGGATAAAACTGGCTACACACAAAGGCAGCAGTCAATGAACTTGCGTCTGAGGCTTGAGCATCACAGAGAACTAGCCTACGACACACATAACAACAGAAGTACCCAGTAAATACTTATAGGNATCTGAGGCTTGAGCATCACAGAGAACTAGCCTACGACACACATAACAACAGAAGTACCCAGTAAATACTTATAGGACTTATTTAGAGCAACTGTTTTGGCTATACAATCATACAAAATTTACGAACGTCATACTTACGCAATAAACGCACACGCACGCAAGTAAATAATTTTGACATATAATAGAGATTACTGCAAAAGTATATTATTTCGCAATAGGGACTTTTCTCTTGTGTCGATACATTATATTTTATAAACGTTCTCAGCTCCAACAACAAAATGTATTATAGGTCGCCAACAAATGTTACAACAGTACGTAACACTCACGTCTATTAAAACTGTGTCCTTTAATTTTTTTATTTGCTTATTCCGTGCAGCTAAGCAAATGTATTCTTATAATTATTGAAATAAATAACATTTTAACTAACGGGAATCCCAAAAAATGTCAAAATATCTGAATAAATATTTTTAAAGAGGGAATTATGGCATTTAGTTGTCGGACCAATTTGTAGTTTAAACGTCCCCGCTAATACTTGGAAATACACCTCAAAACCGGGAGCAGTTGATTGAAAAGAAATTTGCTAAAAGCCCTCTTTCTCGAGTGAGTGAGTGAAGATATTTGGGCGTCTCTCAACATCGACTCTCTTTCTCGAGTAATGAGTCCTCTTGAAATCGACTTCATAATTATATAACTAACGTTTTCCTGGAAAATTTTTTAGGAAAGAAAGCTGTGATAGCAATGCAATGGTAATACTAGTTTAAAGAAGAAATGACTAGGCAAAATAAACATATTATTATTACTAATAGCTTCGTGTTTACTGAAAAATGTCGTATTGTATACGGTAACGTAAATATCAGTGTATACTATTGCGGCAAAAAAAAAAAAATGTTCAAACGCAGATGAAAGCTCCTGTGTGGGGTTCCTCCCTAACATTTATCACTTCGCCAACCTTTAAAGTGCCTGGTCTGAGGGCAGGCAGGATATTCTGCAAAGCCGCGGCGGTGTTTGTTGTGCGCGCGAAAGCACAAGCGGGCGTAAAAATTGGCGCAATCAATGGCTTCCGACCGGCGAAACCAACCAACCAACCAAACAGCCAGAGCAACAAAGCATGCAAACNCAGGCCCACGGATGCGCGGTCGAAGGGCGAACAGGCCCTCGCTACACGCCAAAGCCTACACGAATGCGTGTATCCCTGCGGGGTGCGACACGATGGTCCCTTTGTGCCCATCCGACTCTGCGTTCCCCCTTTCCAAACACCTTTCTTCCGCCCTTGTACCGCCGTAACACTGCGTCTCTCTTTCTAAGCCTATCTGTTCCCTAAACTGATTTCTGAAGTCACAGCAAGAGAGCCACCGCTCTTTTGGGTCGCACCTGGGTGCCTATTGCACCCGCGACTTCCCTTGCCAAGGCCTTTTGAAGGCGGGTAGCCCAACAACGTTCTCCGAAGAATACGTGTTTTTGTCGCGTACCAATACGCGAGGTTGTATGTAAGTCGATAGGCCTTAACGCCCCTTTAACCCTGCTGGAGTCACACCTCTCCCTACTTTCTCCTATCCTACCCCACCCCCCCTTATCCAAGCCAGCAACAATTCTTAAGGTCACGTAACGTCATCCATAAATTATTATTCATTTCTCCCCTTTCGCCCAGCCCGTGTTCCAGCGTCGGATGTGAACTGTATTTTATGTATTAATTTTAGTCGTCAGCACGCACATTCCTTTTTTGCCAGGACAAGATCGGCAGAGGGCAAATGTTGAGGTACTTAGTAGCAACTGCACACATGTCCTTTAGATGATCTACACAGCCCACTTCAATAGCGTGTTCCGGAATTAACTAAGATGGCGGCAGGGACGGGTTCAAAGAGGGGCGCTGGTGGGCTGGAAAAAAAAAACGGCGTACAAACAAAGCATAAGAAGCTTACATACATCTTTATTTACTTTATAAGGTTCTAAATTTGTTCCCCCCATAATTACTGATCTTGTTAATTTGGTTAGAAGCTATTAACGATTTGTATAATATTACTGAAACCTGACTTAGGTCAGTAAAATTAGGAGAATATTATATTCGGAAAACTGCTTGACGTTCACCCACTCCCTCTAAATATATTTCTGGATCCGCCAGTGGATGGCAGTGTAATTTGTGTGTGTGTGGATTAATTTTTAAACTATTATTTAGCTACAAAATAAACTTCCTCCTATAATTACTTAGGCCTATATAAAATGTATATTTAATATATATAAGAATATATATACTCGTAATTAAACTACAAGACTGGAAAAAATTTCCTCGGCTGTAAAAATTTATTTTTACGTGGGCATCAGTTTTAAACGTTATATTGCAATCGTAATTCCAGAAAAATAAAGCAATATAAACATTAGGTCATTTTCATGGCATTATCGTCCGAAGTTACCGCTTTAAATGCAAACGGTCTAACGGTCACACTCTGTGGCTAAGAGGTATAAAAGGCACAAGGCTATCAAGTGTGCTGGAATGCATAAATACCATTGTTTTATATTGGTGATAAACACAATTGGACTTGTAGATATTATGTGATATTCACCTTTAAATAAAAAAGCAGGTTCCGTAATTTTTTCGTAATCATATTCAAAAATTACGATTTTGCTTTAAAAAAACAGAACGTAAAAATTTACGGCAATGAAATGAAACGTGTTAAAAAAACAGTCAAAATATTCTTCAAAATATTTGTATGATCACAAAGTGAAAAATTTACGAATTTTTTTAGAAATTGTTTAGTATTTTGACATTTTTGCATTGTGGATGTCACTTAGCTCTATGAAGTACCTTGTAAATAGTAGATCTCGATTACATGTGCTGGTACAATAAAGTAGTTGATTGGCACAATTATTGGATGCAGAACGGTAATTTGCATAAGAAAAAGCAGTTATGCCTGTGGGGCCCCTCTAGTGTGAGCAAGACCACTTGTAATTAAATATTGTGTAGTGCGCGCATTTTTTACGTCGATTTTGGTATGTTGGAATTTTAAGACATTGATGATTGCTTCTATGATGAGATTGTTTTTAAGGAGCACAGACAAGAGTATCTGCGCTTTTGTGAAGAAGTGTCGGTGCGTCTCCCACTTCTCTCTTTTAAATTAACTTTTCAGATGGTTTTAGTTTATTTTAACTTATGTGTATTCCGAAAATATTAAAACTCGGATTTTAACACGCGATTACACAAAATATACGGAACATCTTTTTTTTTTTATTAGAGGCAAACTCATCGCACGTTTTGTTTACAAATGGAATGTTTTGCTTTCAGCACTTATGAAAACGATGTGATTTTGATCCCTCGATGCCACACAGATCGACTCCTTGCCTTAGAACTGACTGGGTCAAGATATCTTGTAAGTTAGTATGCCATGCAAGTTCTCCTTGTATTAGTCTTTATGGTGGCGTTGCACACTTAACTCAAATCAGTGGAAAAACCACAGATTCACAGTGAAATTAAATCACTCGAATCCGTGAAAATGGCTTCACTTAGAATCGGTTTTCCACTGTTGTTCCAGTGAAACCATTTCTCTGATTGAATGAGCGACTGCCAACTGCGTGTGGTGAACTTTATATTGTTTTTATTGAACTTAACAAAATAATTACGGGAAATAAACATATTTCTGATAGTTATTCTTAATATTGCACAATTACCGTAATTTAAGAAAGTGAAAAAAAATTTGCGGGTGGTCGGGATTGAACCTACACTACGAAGTCACCGTTGTAATTAAAGAGGAAAATACTTGTCTTATATTTTCTCATAGAAAATGGTATGTAATTTTAAATTATATATATATCGTTTTTGGTTTAATTGGTAACGTTAAAATTGTTAAAACAAGTAGTAAGTATGAATGCACTCACTTAACCACATTGAATGCAGTTCAAGCCTTCAAACACAGCGCTGTGATGATTACGTGAAAACTAAATGAAAGACTTAAAAACGGAATGAAAGACTGAATGTTCATGTTACCTTATAAAATGGTGTTATGAAATACGAAACTAGCATTTTATAAAGTGTTTTGTATTGGTTTTATTAGTTTATGCGTTATTATTTCATTTCATTCGCGTTGTTTAACGACAATTTTTACAGGTTATTTAATTAATTCATCAATTAAAAAACCAATCACTATAAAAAGTGAATAAAATGGCTGATGAATCAGTTAAAAATGTTACTGAATCAAAAGAAGGCAAACCGTAATTTTTTTACTAATTCATTAGTTAAATTCACTGAAGTGACTGCTTAATCAGTCAGACACTGTTCACTAATTGAAACAGTGAAATTCTCACTGATTCGGATTTAGAGTGTAAATAGAAGGCGTTAACAAACAATCAATCACAACTACTTTTGAATTCAAGAACACGGAAGCAGTCTTCAGCCGCGTTTACACAGACTGTTAACAACAAATGTTTATAACTTTTGTTACCAACACATTGTTAGTAACAGATGTTGGCAACAAATGTTGGTAACAGGACACGACATTTACATTTGTTAATAACATTGTGGCCGCATAACCTCAGTTGGCTGCAAAATGTCAAGTGTGGAGGAAGTTGTACTCGCTGCGGAAGCATGTGCCATTTTGGCGAAAGAGATAAGACCAAGAAGGTTGTGGGTAAGACCTCTCTGCGGGCAAGAGCTAGATATAGTGGAAGTGACTTGTTAAGTGACTTGAATGGCGATGACATTGATCTATTGTCAGGCGAACTGATGTTTGATGGAAGCTTAAAAACCTTTTTGAGAATGGCTAGTTGTGACTGAGTTTTTAATATCAATGATAGGACGTAAAATTGGCAAACAAGATACTAATTACAAAAAAGCTATTACAGAAAATGAAAAGCTTGCAGTGACCTTGCGTTTTTAGCGACTGAAGACTCATACACAAGCTTAAGTCACTTGTTAAAAATTTCAAAAGCAACACATACATTGTTTNAGCACGCACATTCCTTTTTTGCCAGGACAAGATCGGCAGAGGGCAAATGTTGAGGTACTTAGTAGCAACTGCACACGTGTCCTTTCGATGATCTGCACAGCCCACTTCAATAGCGTGTTCCGGAATTAACTAAGATGGCGGCAGGGACGGGTTGAAAGAGGAGCGCTGGTGGGCTGAAAAAAAAAACTGCGTACAAACAAAGCATAAGAAGCTTACGTACATCTATATTTACTTTATAAGGTTCTAAATTTGTCCCCCCCCCATAATTACTGATCTTGTTGATTCGGTTAGAAGGTATTAACGATTTGTATTACTAAAACCTGACTTAGGTCAGTAAAATCAGGAGAATATTATATTCGGAAAGCTGCTTGACGTTCACCCACTCCCTCTAAATATATTTCAGGATCCGCCTGTGGATGGCAGTGTGATTTGTGTGTGTGTGGATTAATTTTTTAAACTACTCTTAAGCTAAAAAATAAACTTCCTCCTATAATTACTTAGGCCTATATAAAATGTATATTTAATATATATAAGAATATATATACTTGTAATTAAACTACAAGACTGGAAAAAATTTCCTCGGCTGTAAAAATTTCTTTTTACGTGGGCATCAGTCTTAAATCTTATATTGCAATTATAATTCCAGAAAAATAAAGCAATATAAACATTAGGTCATTTTCGTGGCATTATCGTCCGAAGTTACCGCTTTAAGTGCAAACGTTCTAACGGTCACACTCTGTTGCCAAGAGGTATAAAGGCACAGGGCTATAAAGTGTGCTGGAATGCATAAATATCATTGTTTTATATTGGTGACAAACACAATTGGACTTGCAGATATTATGTGATATTCACCTTTAAATGATAGAGCAGGTTCCGTAATTTTTTCGTAATCATATTCAAAAATTATGATTTTGCTTTTAAAAAACAGAACGTAAAAATTTACGGCAATAAAATGAAACTTCTTAAAAAAACAGTCAAAATATTTTCCAAAATATTTGCATGATCACAAAGTAAAAAATTTACGAATTTTTTTAAAAATTGTTTAGTATTTAGACATTTTTGCATTTTGGATGTCACTCAGCTCTATGCAATATGTGCGTCTCCCCTTCTATATTTTAAATTAACTTTTCAGATGGTTTTAGTTTATTTTAACTTATGTGTGTTTCAAAAATATTAAAACTGGGATTTTAACACGCGATTACACAAAATCTACGGAACCTCTTTTTTTTATTAGAGGCAAACTCATCGCACGTTTTGTTTACAAATTGAATGTTTTGCTTTCAGCACTTATGAAAGCGATGTGATTTTGATCCCTCGATGCCATACAGATCGACTCCTTGCCTTAGAACTGACTGGGTCAAGATATCTTGTAAGTTAGTATGCCATGCAAGTTCTCCTTGTATTAGTCTTTATGGTGGCCTTGCACACTTAACTCAAATCAGTGGAAAAACCACAGATTCACAGTGAAATTAAATCACTCGAATCCGTGAAAATGGCTTCACTTAGAATCAGTTTCCCACTGTTGTTCCAGTGAAACAATTTCGCTGATTGAATGAGCGACTGCCAACTGCGTGTGGTGAACTTTATATTGTTTTTATTGAACTTAACAAAATAATTACGGGAAATAAACATATTTATGATAGTTATTCTTAATATTGCACAATTACCGTAATTTAAGAAAGTGAAAACATTTTTGCGGGTGGTCGGGATTGAACCTACACCACCTCAACTTTGCTTTCAAACCAATGCTTAACATCTGAGCTACGAAGTCACCGTTGTAATTAAAGAGGAAAATCTTGTATTCCCTCATACAAAATGGTATGTAATTTGAAATTATATATATATATATATATATATATATATCGTTTTTGGTTTAATTGGTAACGTTAAAATTGTTAAAACAAGTAGTAAGTATGAATGCACTCACTTAACCACATTTAATGCAGTTCAAGCCTTCAAAAACAGCGCTGTGATGATTACGTGAAAACTAAATGAAAGACTTAAAAACGGAATGAAAGACTGAATGTTCATGTTACCTTATAAAATGGTGTTATGAAATACGAAACTAGCATTTTATAAAGTGTTTTGTATTGGTTTTATTAGTTTATACGTTATTATTTCATTTCATTCGTGTTGTTTAACGACAATTTTTACAGGCTATTTAATTAATCCATCAATTAAAAAAACCAATCAC
Source organism: Clitarchus hookeri (assembly GCA_002778355.1). NCBI lineage: Eukaryota > Metazoa > Arthropoda > Insecta > Phasmatodea > Phasmatidae > Clitarchus > Clitarchus hookeri. The sequence goes on along the minus strand of NQII01000299.1, from coordinate 824,381 downwards.
TGAAAAAAAGTGAATAAAATGGCTGATGAATCAGTTAAAAATGTTACTGAATCAAAAGAAGGCAAACCGTAATTTTTTTTACTAATTCATCAGTTAAATTCACTGAAGTGACTGCTGAATCAGTCAGACACTGTTGACTGATTGAAACAGTGAAATGCTCACTGATTCGGATTTAGAGTGTAAATAGAAGGCGTTACCAAACAATCAATCACAACTACTTTTGAATTAAAGAACACGGAAGCAGTCTTCAGCCACGTTTACACACTAACAACTAATGTTTATAACTTTTGTTACCAACACGTTGTTAGTAACAGATGTTGGCAACAAATGTTGGTAACAGGACACGACATTTACATTTGTTAATAACATTGTTGCCGCATAACCTCAGTTGGCTGCAAAATGTCAAGTGTGAAGGAAGTTGTACTCGCTGCGGAAGCATGTGCCATTTTGGCGAAAGAGAAAAGACCAAGAAGGTTGTGGGTAAGACCTGTCTGCGGGCAAGAGCTAGATATAGTGGAAGTGACTTGTTAAGTGACTTGAATGACGATGACATTGATCTATTGTCAGGCGAACTGAGGTGTGATGGAAGCTTAAAAACCTTTTTGAGAATGGCTAGTTGTGACTGAGTTTTTAATATCAATGATAGGACGTAAAATTGGCAAACAAGATACTAATTACAAAAAAGCTATTTCAGAAAATGAAAAGCTTGCAGTGACCTTGCATTTTTAGCGACTGAAGACTCATACACAAGCTTAAGTCACTTGTTAAAAATTTCAAAAGCAACACNAGTGACCTTGCATTTTTAGCGACTGAAGACTCATACACAAGCTTAAGTCACTTGTTAAAAATTTCAAAAGCAACACTTACATTGTTTGTACCAGAATTGTATGAGGCTTTGATCGATTTGCTGAAGGAGAACATACAAATACGTAATAGATTNTTACATTGTTTGTACCAGAATTGTATGAGGCTTTGATCGATTTGCTGAAGGAGAACATACAAATACGTAATAGATTTAAAGTTATTCTTAAAATATGAATATAACATAGTTCAGCCTTGAATAGACGTATAGACGGGTGGAGTAAACTGCAAAACTACTCGGCCAAGTCTGCAGGTGTGCCAACACTCTACGCTGACAATTTTCGATTTTCGAAAGCTGTAAACTCGGCCGAGCACTCTGCCGTTTACTCCACACGTGTAAACAAGTCTTTTATACAAGGTTATTGACAGGCCGACTATGCAAGGTTGTAAATAAATACCAGGACTGTTCCACAACAAGAATAAGAATTTAATTCTGAAGAAGAGATTAATTTGCAAATACATCAAAACATCATATTACATAATGTGTGTTTGACACACTATGTGACTCGTTCAATTCAGTGTAGTATAAACATGTTCCTCGTTATTTAACACTTCGTTGGCGCACTTTTCATCCCCTAAACCCATATCCTCAACAAAACTGTAGGATCTTCACGCACTGTAGTATCTCGCGTGTAGGAGCTTAATGACGATGCATTAGAAGGCCTCGAAGTTGAACAAGATGGCAAATAGCTGTTGGAATGGTAATTGAATGAGAACATTTCCATAGAAAACAAAATTTGGTTTATTCAGTGCTTTGCATTAATCTGAACTACGCACATCTGCTATTTTACGTAAATGGCAAGCGACATTCTCGCCAAATACATCGAAGTCATCTTTTTGTTTCATGTTACTACCTAATTATTTCATGACAGAATAAGCCTCTTCGGCCAATGGGTTGTACTTTCGGTTAGTAGTTCGCTTTAGGACGTTAGCAGAAGGAGGTGGGGCCGGGGTGTCTTTTCAAGAGACATTCCGGCAGCCAGTCTGGACCATTTCCTGAACTTGTCAGTGACTTATGCAGACAGGAACACTACTTCGTTTAAAACGAGTGCCAAAGAAACCTTCCCAGAAAGCAAAACAAATACGGGAGGAATTCAGTGCTTATTTAAACAGCTCTGAAGGCTCGGTTTCATGGTAAAAAGACTAGTTAAGAAAGAAAAAGAAAACCTTTCAGTGGTGAATCTAAGAGTGGTTTCCATGTATTGTCTTTAACTTTGTTTTGTATTTGAGCATTGTTCTTACCTGGTGCCTTAAAAAGGTGTAGGCCTATTTACCGAAACAGGCCTGCATTTGTCTCCCACAGTGCTATGGTATATAGGCCTACTTTGATACAAGAAAACCATCGCCAGATACGACATTTTTCTTTTTAAGCAATTACGTACGATTATACATGTCCCAAAGTTATATACTTAATCACCGAGGTAAGATACAGTAATTAAACATGTATTTATAAAGTAGGCTTACAGTTTGTGGTGGCCCACAGAACCTGTAGGTTGCAAGCCCTGGATTTGCTAATCGTCAAGAAACTTAAGGGACTACGGATTTAACACTATTTTCACTTACCTTAATGTAATTTTCTACTCCAGCCTCTCGAGTGTGCCACGGAGCTGTTTTGTCGTTCAGAAACTGCAGCGATTCGAACGCAAACCACTTGCTTTTTACGAAATCTACTCCTGAGCCACTTTTCCCTTTTATTAGACTCTCTTTGGTATTGGTCAATCAACTTTTCAATTTTATTCTGCACGTCTGCCTTGCTTATTATGAATTTCGCGGGCCATTTCACGCCAAGCATTGTTCTTAAGATTTCTATCTTTGAATTGCGCACACATTTGGTCCCAAAGAACAGTCTTTTCACGAAACAGCTCGATAAGGTTAATCACCGTATCCTTCGACCATTCCACTTCACTCAACATATTTTCCACTTGAACTGGAAAGGAAACTGCACACTACACTGAACGACAAACACCACCACGCCGCCACTCGTATTGACAGGAAGACACTGAGGCGGGTGCTCGAGGTGGAGGCGGCCTGCGGAAATGGCGGCATAGGGNGGGTAGACCGCCGGCAGGCTTCGCTAGCGCGTGTGTTCTGACGGCCAAAAATGCCTGGACGCGGGGAGCGTCAAACATGCACACACAAACACACACAGACACAAGCGCGTGCGCACGTGTATAATATAACAATGTGTATATAATAAACAAATAGGGACGCAGAACGAAGGCACTGACAGCAGCGCTTGTAATTTCTTAATCAAACATTTGTTTTTATTGCACTCTACATATAGCTGGTTTTTGTTTTCAGGTCCCGTCAACAAAAGAAGCGCGGTTACATCACACCAACGAGTATCATCGTTTGTGGAACTTCCCCCATTGCATTGGGAGCATGGATGGGAAGCATGTGACGCTACAAGCACCTATATACATACAGGACGCAATTACGTTAATTACAAGGGGTTCTTCAGCATAGTCTTACTAGCCGTTGTCGATGCTAATTATTGCTTCATGTAAGTTTCCGTTGGGTGACAAGGACGATTATTGGATGGTGGATTATTTGTTCAGGGTACCCTACAACAGCTGTTGGAAAAATTCAGTTTGAACATTCCGAACAACAGTTGCTTGCCTGGATGAAACTTTCCTGTTCCCTACGTATTGTTAGCTGAAGATGCCTTTCAATTACAGCCATTTATTATGAAACCGTTTCCAGGACTTCACGATATGGGTAGCAATGAACGTATTTACAATTATAGACCCTCCATAGCACGCAGGGTTGTTAAAAATGTTTTCGGCATATTGTCTGTGGTGTTCAGTCTCCTTCGAAAACCACTCTTACTCGGGCTTGAAAACGCTTAAAGATTAGTGTTGGCCTGCAGGCTTCTACACGATTTTCTACGACGAAGTAAATCGTCAAGTGCATCATACACTCCTGCGGGAACATTTGACTATGAAGACTGTACATCGGCAACATTAGTCCCAGGTCAGTGACTTATGCAGACAGGAACACTACTTCGTTTAAAACGAGTGCCAAAGAAACCTTCCCAGAAAGCAAAACAAATACGGGAGGAATTCAGTGCTTATTTAAACAGCTCTGAAGGCTCAGTTTCATGGTAAAAAGACTGTTAAGAAAGAAAAAGAAAACCTTTCAGTGGTGAATCTAAGAGTGGTTTCCATGTATTGTCTTTAACTTTGTTTTGTATTTGAGTATTGTTCTTACCTGGTGCCTTAAAAAGGTGTAGGCCTATTTACCGAAATAGGCCTGCATTTGTCTCCCACAGTGCTATGGTATATAGGCCTTCTTTGATACAAGCAAACCATCGCCAGATACGACATTTTTCTTTTTAAGCAATTACGTACGATTATACATGTCCCAAAGTTATATACTTAATCACCGAGGTAAGATACAGTAATTAAACATGTATTTATAAAGTAGGCTTACAGTTTGTGGTGGCCCACAGAACCTGTAGGTTGCAAGCCCTGGATTTGCTAATCGTCAAGAAACTTAAGGGACTACGGATTTAACACTATTTTCACTTACCTTAATGTAATTTTCTACTCCAGCCTCTCGAGTGTGCCACGGAGCTGTTTTGTCGTTCAGAAACTGCAGCGATTCGAACGCAAACCACTTGCTTTTTACGAAATCTACTCCTGAGCCACTTTTCCCTTTTATTAGACTCTCTTTGGTATTGGTCAATCAACTTTTCAATTTTATTCTGCACGTCTGCCTTGCTTATTATGCATTTCGCGGGCCATTTCACGCCAAGCATTGTTCTTAAGATTTCTATCTTTGAATTGCGCACACATTTGGTCCCAAAGAACAGTCTTTTCGCGAAACAGCTCGATAAGGTTAATCACCGTATCCTTCGACCATTCCACTTCACTCAACATATTTTCCACTTGAACTGGAAAGGAAACTGCACACTACACTGAACGTCAAACACCACCACGCTGCCACTCGTATTGACAGGAAGACACTGAGGCGGGTGCTCGAGGTGGAGGCGGCCTGCGGAAATGGCGGCATAGGGGAGGGGGAATGTTACCAACATCGAATTTCCGCGGTAACACGTGTTGCTAACAAATGTGATCAACATTCTTTGATCTTTGCCGACTTCCAGCGGGTAACATAATTCTTGTTACTAACTTGATATTTATGTTGCTAACACAGCTTGTTGGCAACAACTACAGAAGCGATTTCTCAAAATTGTACTAAAAATTGTTAGCAACACGTGTTACTAACACCAGTGTTAACGCGGCTTTCGAGCGCTTTCAAAATACGCGGATTAGCCTGCACTGCGAAGAATAAAACGTAACGCTGTTGTGTTAACGTCCAAGCATCTTAATTCGGTCGGGTAATAGGGCGGGCGACTTATAACGCGAAACGAGTGAGCACGATCAAATGGTGCTCTGAAATACGTCAATGAAAACTGTTTCAAAATCGTAAATTCTTAACAGTTATTGTGGATGTCTCACTTGTCCTCTGGCAGGAAAGTGAACCAGTTTAATGGGTACATTTCACCATTTCCAATGGAGTTTTTTTTCGGATGATTCTATACCACCGAAAACATTCAGTAAAGTAGGAACATGGCTTCTTAGTAGGAAACAATTGGTTTTAAATATGTAACAGTACAATTTGCGGATCGTACACTATTCATATTTTAACTCATTAAAGAAGGAACATCGTCATTATATGGCTCAAATTAAGCATAGACCATGTCTTCTAAAAAATAAGAAAACATAGAAAATAACAAATGTTATAGGCNCCATGCCACCGAAAACATTCAGTAAAGTAGGAACATGGCTTCTTAGTAGGAAACAATTGGTTTTAAATATGTAACAGTACAATTTGCGGATCGTACACTATTCACATTTTAACTCATTAAAGAAGGAACATCGTCGTTATATGGCTCAAATTAAGCATAGACCATGTCTTCTAAAAAATAAGAAAACATAGAAAATAACAAATGTTATAGGCCCTATATAATCGAAGAAGAATGATCTTTTACAAGTGCAAAAAAAAAATAAAACCGTTAAGAAAGCGAGGGTAAAATCAGGTGACATAATACATACCGTAAAGTGAGTGGTTGTCAAAGTTTATGAACGTACTGTAAATTTACAAGCAATGAGATTCTTAGTTATGAAGAGTACTAAATTAACCAGCCATTTCGTAAATATTTTCAACTTCCAAATATGCTCAGTAATAGGCTTGTAAAATAATTACAATTTTCTTTTATTATTATTTGCTTAAATGTGATTTACATAACTATGTATATAAGCAAAATCTCGTGAAATTTTATACTTCCTATAAGTAACATAACCTTTATCCCTGTGCAATTGAACAACTAAACTGTTACTGGACAAATTTTTTTATTCCTACTAGGCATACACTGCTGGCCATTCAAATTGCAACACCAAGAAGGGCGTGAGTTACCACCACCAGATTTATTGGACAGAAAACTCATCATACACAGGTGACATGATTACTCTTGCATCTATGTAGGACGTACAGAACATGGGGAAATCAGTAACGTGTGGCCGACCAAGGCTAACAGTAACAGCTGCGATACAAAGCAGTGCTGAGATTAAGGAACTTTGGATTACCATTTCGGGTATCACGCTGCTTCGATGCGTGCCAAAAGTCTATCCGTTGTGGCTACGGGTGTCCTGTAGCAGGCCAGTCGTCGTCCGATTATGGACCACACATTTTATATGGGGGAGAAATCCGGTGAACGCGCAGGCCAATGGAGCATCGTCATATGGCGGTCATCCAGGGACAGCCGGACGATGTGTGCCACATAGAGTCGCGTATTGTCCCGTTGGTACAGGGCCCCAGGATAGCCCTGAAGATAGGGGACAAGAACAGGCTCCAACACCTCCGCGATGTAACGTTTGCTGGTCAGCGTACCAGTGATGCGGATAAGTCGCGAGGGTGACTGGGATCCGATGGCACCCCATATACCATAATCCCAGGTGCTGGGGCGGTATGGCGGTGCGTAATGCAGGGCTCGGTCAGGCGTGTGCCACGGGTGCCGCCAGTCACGGATGCGACCATCGTGGTGCTGAAAGCAAAAGCGGGATTCGTCGGTGTCATGCCACTCATCCCTCCAGGTATGATGATCCACGCACCTTTGCAGCCTCTGGCGCCTGTAGTGAGCTGTCAGTGGCAGCTGCAGTGATAGGGGCCTGGACAAGATGTCCTGCTGCTGTAGACGGCGACAAACATGCGCGCGGGCACAGATTTACGTGCCACATGCCTGAACTTCTGAGCGAGGGTGTTTGATGTTGCTGTACCACAGAGTAAATAAGAATATCGAAGTGAAATAGCCGCTTATTCCACGAACTCCAGCTGCACACGCAACCAAAATGGCTTCACTAGCCAGCAACATGTCGGAACGCCATTTGCCAATCAGAGCGTGGTAACTTACTTGGCAGCCGACAGCCTAGCCAATAGGGAACTTTTCGCAGCACGTAGTGGCCAATCAGACACAGTGCCCATCCCCAGAGTCCCGCGTATCCAATCATACAATGGGTATACACAAACAAAAAACGCCACGTCATTTCGCATTTGTACGTAATTATCCATTCTGCGGCGACGGCGAAAGAAACAGGAGTAACCCGCGAATACCCAGCCGGCCAAGCGGCAACGTCTACCGCGTTTCCCACGTGCGAAAATCGAGCTGCGGGAATCGAACCCGGATCGCCGTGGTGTGAGGCCGGCGCGCTACAACCGCGAGCGATAATGATTTATAGTTTTTCTCCTCTCCACCCACCTCCCCCTTCTCAGCAAACTACTTGTTTGGCGTGCGATCGCGCGCCGTCGGAACCCGGGACATTTCCATCAATAAGGCAAACCGGGGAGCCAGGCCACGTGGTGCAAACGGCGTGCCTCGCATCGTAAATCCACTGCGGTCTGAATCCGAGGAGGGGCGGCATTCCGAGACCGCTCTGTAGCTGCAGTGCGCTCGGAGAATGCACAAGGTGCAGCACGCAGCGTTGCCACATGACAAAAGTCGAAAAGTCGTACCAACCACTGGCTAATAGACGTAACCTAAAGTAAGAAGTGGTATACGCTTCAGTTTCCAATATACAATCGTAAACTAATAGTGTCATTCACTGTAAAAATACTTTGTACTGTAACAATCAATTCTTTGACGATTTGGATGGCTCTTAACATAGAGGTATTGAGAGCCTATAAGGATGAAGCTAGGTGAGTATAGAGCAGCGCCGGAATGAAAGGGCGTGGGTTGCCGGAGAACCCTGAGAAAACCCGCAGACCAGCGGCATCGTCCAGCACGATCCCCGCATGTTAAAATATGGGAGTGACCCCGCCGGGAATAGAACCCAGTTCGCGTAGGTGGGAGGCGAGTAGTCTGACCACCACACCACCGTGGCCCCCAGCGTCCATAGAGTAAGATATTACACGGAATTCGTAAGTGCTTGTAAGACAAAAAAATCTCCTCTCTTACAACACCTGGATAGCAAAATTAATGTTTAAGTTAAGGGATTAAGTACTCTGCGGCAACCCTGTTGCTCCGTTGTGTTGGGGAGAGGAGGAGGTTGTGGAACGCCATAAAAAAGAAAGGCGTATGTGCAACGTCGCCTCTTGCTGAAATAGGAAAAGGCCTGGTTTGGCTGGCATGGAGCGACGACGGTAATTTTCCCATCAATCACTCCCGGAGCGTCGGCGATCGGTCTACGACACGACGGCCCGCCGGCGGGACATGCTTTCCGCCGTGTTCCCAGACAAATCACTCTCCCGTGGCAGACAGTAGCCGGCCGTGGAGAAGGGGGACTATATCATTCCGGAGTTGTCGCCCAGCTATGCCACTTGAGTGCAGGTAAGTTTATATACTGTTACTTCCAACTTTTCTGAAGTCCTGCTAAAGTTCTACTTCCAGGATATTACTCCGCCTCATGCAGACAAAACTTAACCGAGTTAAGGTTTGTTCTACTCAGGTAAGGAACAAAATGAGATTTATTATGGGAGAGCTTGTCATAGGAAAATTTTCCGCCGCTAGGTGCGCAGTTTTCCAAAAAGGTTATTTTTAATAAAATTTTAAGCTATTTGAATTATAAAAGAGAAATATTATACTTAGTTACCAAGTTAATGTATATTTGATTTATTATTATTGCAAATTAGCCTGTTTTTAACATAAGAAAGAGAGACAATCTGGTACACACGCGACACTAGCGCTTACCTAGTGGCGAAAATGTTTGGTTGCCAAACTTTTGACATTGATCTTTCCACCCTGTAGTAGAAGTAACCTTATCCGAGTCTAGAAAATTACACCAAAGGGACAACGCACCACATTCGTGCGCATTCAGTGCAATGATATTTTGTACAAGAACTATTTGTTACTAAGCATTACCAACACACCTACATTCTCACTGTTATTATTAATATTAATTGTAAATGAAATATTACTATTTATAAATAAATTATACATAAAAGTTCAATTTAATCAAAAATAAAATAGTTTAGTCATGACAAGTATAAAATGCATAAGATACATGACAAATATAGAAAACAAAACATACGTCTTACTGGGGTGCTTTTTCTAAGGTTTGATTCAAAAAGCGTGAAGAAACCGTGAACAGACTCTACTTCTACTATAGGTTGGGGAGATCAATGTTAAAAGTTTGGCAACCAAACATTTTCGCTACTAGGTAAGCGCTAGTTTCGCACGTGTACCAGATATTCTCTTTAAAAAAAAACACAGGATAATTGCAATAATCATAAGTTAAATATAAAATAGCTTCGTAACTAAGTAAATTATTTCACTTTTATAAACTTGCAGACTATGGTTTCGGTAATTTGCATCCTTCACCCGAACTGTGACTGTAACTGAAAAATTGCAAACTGACTTACGACTACGAGATGGAGCAGATGCCGAACACGTGGAACTGTGGACATTAGTGTCTTTGCTTTCTTGTTCGTTCGTACAAGTAATTGAATAAAATTGATATACATGAACCGGAAACTATCAGTCATGTCGATAATGCTTACCCTTGATGGGTCGTAGCTCCGAGCTGCATGCTGTACACTTTCGTCCACTCGACCTGGAGGGGTAATGGTGCATAGGTTTGGTCGATTTTCAAACCTACAATGAGATACTGAACATCGATGAAAAAAACTGCAAAATGTATCTTGTGAAAATCGGCAATGTCTCCCGCGAGGTAAAATTGCCGATTGGCTCTTACGAATTAGAAGACATTGGAAGGTACATATAAAAGATTTGCTGTCTCCCTACACAGAATTAGTACTATGTGGAAATTCCAATACTCTGAAGAATGTATTCAGATGCAGCAAAGATATCGACTTTACGAAACAGGATTCAATCGGAATGATGCTGGGGTTCGAGCCTCGCATATACAAAGCTGGAAAAATCCACAAATCGTCGCGACCTGTAAACATCTTGCCTGTTAATGTGATACGAACTGCAATTTGGCAAGCTGTACATATCTCAACAGTAGGCCAAACAATACGCTGCACGAGTTTTCGCCAGTGGTTCCTCCAGGTTATAAACTGGTCGTGACATTGCAAAGCATCATTTACATTCTGCTCGTCGCGAAGATAGCCCACGAGGTGTTAGTGAATATCGTCGACAAGCACGGAGAGTTGGTGAAATTTTGAAACGAATAAATCGTACTATGCTTGCATTTGAGAAGATGGGAATAAGATTTATGGTGACTAGAAGCAATAANCACACGAGGTGTTAGTGAATATCGTCGACAAGCACGGAGAGTTGGTGAACTTTTGAAACGAATAAATCGTACTATGCTTGCATTTGAGAAGATGGGAATAAGATTTATGGTGACTAGAAGCAATAAAACAAAGCAGCACATCAATCCGGCAATCAGTACACTGCAGGTCACCTGGTGTTAACACATGCCAATGGGATTTTTCTTCGCAGTCTTGGCTTCGATATCGATCGCCATGGAAGATTACATAAACATAGACGAGCTGGTCATTTTTTGAAGACAGCATCACGAAAGTGGAACTTCATGCAGACTAGCCATTCCTGTTCGGATCATACACGTTACCATTGGAAGTTCGGATAGTAGTCGAACACCAATACATCTCAACTCTTCTTTGTCAGTTTTTGCTGCGATTCAGGAAGTCATTGAAAAAATAAGACTGATACAACCCAGCATCGATGAAAATAATGAGCAATGGTATTCTCCACCTAATTGATCGCATCACATATTTGCTCAACTGTGTCGAGACGAGAGATGTCAGCATAACAACCTCGTTAAAAAACTACCTCTCGCTCATGATGAATGAGCTGTCTGCAGTCAAGATGCAGGATGGAAGATAGAAGATGACTAGATTATTCCTATATGCCCAGGAGGGAAATTCCAGGTCTGCAATCCTCTAGCGATATTACAGAGATTCGCTGAAGACCACAAACGAATTATCAATTCGAAGCAGGAACTGTTACTGCCCCTAGCCAATACGCACACAGATGCCATCGTGGGTACGGGAGAAAACCTGGAGACAGTGGAACAGAAGCTTCAGTCTATCGAATGTATGCTGCCTCATGTTCATCTGAGTACTACCGAACACATCAATATGCCGAAGAATGTGAAAGAAGGCAAAAACATCGATGTGGCTTTCAGGTCGTGGAGTCTCGAGACCTACCACGAACTGCCCACAAGCCAGCATGTCAACTGGATGGTGAAGTCCAGCTTTGTCACCGAGAAACCAAGGTACATCACCGTTGGACTACAGACCGGAAGACAGCACAATGTGAGAGTGAGCTGTTCGCAGTTCAACACATTTCAAATATAAAATGTGAAAATATTTGAATAGTGAAAGCTACTCGAATGTAAGACATGAACATGAACTTTGAAAATGATGAGTACCTGCCGACATATCAAATGTAGGCTCAATTCCAAAATGCATATTATGGGCACCTACAATCCCCGATACTGAGCCCAGATACCTTCAAGAGTTTGTCCCCACTCGTGGTGTTTAATGTGAGTAAATATGACTAGCATATAAGTTCGAATGAGATAGACTGCAGGATCGAATTCACTACACATGGCCCCACGCACATATGCTTTCTGCCTGATACTTCACGACCGACTCTCATCTTATAATTGTCGAGACAAAGTCGTCAAGATACTTTCGTGAATGATGCAGGGGGTATTAATACAATATTTGTTTAGTCAGCTTCGAATATAAACAGCAGCAGAATGTACTGTAATCTGCAAGGCTTCCAGAGTCAGTGCAGCTACGAGCTCAAGGAGATCGCAGTGTCCTATGATGACAATAGCAAAACGCGCGCGCGTTTCTTCTGCCCCCCTTATTCCTGGAAACTGTTGGACGAGAAAAGCCAGAAGACGAACGTCTGGCTGACCAAGTACCACCACGGACTTGAGAGGGACGAAGGCAAGATTCCGTACCACCAAGTGGAAAACGTGCTGCACGACCTGTTGATGCAGTATCTGCAAGGACTGGTTTATGTGGCCGGGCCCGAGTAGAAAAAATGGCTGAGCGACTTGTGCAAAAGCGATGTTGAAATTATCTATGTACAGTTCGAGTGTTGCTGTCCTTCACTGTGCAAGCTGTCAAAACTTGACGACGACCAGCAGCAGCACGTCTGCGACAGGTCAGAACCTGACTGGACACGCACATGGAGGAATGCACAACTGCTCCTCAAATGGTGTGCTTCGTCCGTCCTTGGACCATGTATCTGCTGCCTACCACTAGACAAGAAGTCACCCCGAAATCGGTTCTGAAGAACATTTAAAAAAAAAAAAAAAAAAAAAAAAAAAAGGNAAAAAAAAAAAAAACAGAAACTGGATTTTTTTGTGTGTTATGGCATTTATTTATTTTTTTATCTGTAAAATAAATTGTGTGTGTTTGTAAAATCATTTAAATGTTGTTTTTTACTCTAACTCGTCAGATTATAATTTTTTTCCCTTAACAAAACCTTAAGAAAAGAAACTTCATATACTTCTTATGCTACACAACATATTTATGTATAAGGGTAATACTGATGTACGATGAAACCTGCAGGGGTTCGTACAGATGGACCTGTGAATGTAATCACACATGCCTTCAGTTTGAAATAGGCAGTGTGTCGATTGGGAGGAGGGGGGGGGGGAGTTGCAGAAGGAAGAAGTGAAGGGAGGGGGAATGCAATCGGTATAAATAATTAGCCATTGTGGAGGTACAGCAGTTCTTCGACGAAAGTGTTGAGGTACGGATCGTTTCATCTAGCATTTACAGTCGACCTCATATTTTGCATTCATGATGTCTTCGGACATTCCAAAGCTAATAGGATCTACGGCTGTGCCATCAACTTCTTCTTCAAGTGAGATGTCTCCTGTTTTACCAGCGCCATCGATTTCTTTAGCTGTGATGCCTACATTACTAGCAGCATCTAATTCCACCAGTGCAGTACCATCGTTTCAGATTGGTATGGTGCCATATACTTCTTCATGTGCCATCGACTTCTTGGGTATTGTCTTCTTTCTCTTCAGTCATATCATCTGCATCTCCGGCTGAGGAGACTATGTGTGTACCAGAATTTTCAGGGTCTTCGGGAATGTTTGGTACAGGGACTGCAGACATTCAGTAATCGACATATGTTGACATTTCCTACTTTATCAAATACAAACGTGCCATAATCAATCCCCACAACTATGATAATAAATGTTTCAAGTGGTCAGTGTTGGCTGGATTTATTAAGTCATCGCATCCACAGCATGTAGACAAGAAGTATGCTAAGGTGGAAGAAATGTTTTATTCAAGCTAACGGGATTTTCCGACTCCTCTACAGCAAACAAGAGCCTTTGAGAATAACCACCATGGCATGTCTGTAAATGTGTACTCCCTGAATTCCAGGCGAAAAAAAGTGGCAATATATGTGACTAAAAAAGAGAAAACGGAACATATCAATTTTCTGAAGGAAGAAAAAAATTATATTTTACATAAAAAGGTTTTCAAGACTGGTGCGATCGCAGATTACTTCGCATGGGTACAAAGTTGAGGTCAGCAAACAATGTTTTAAGTATTATACCGATTACCCATGGAAATCAGGACTCACTGGGGTACAGTGCAATACACAAAACAAAGAATAAAATATACATTTTCAATATGCTTATGTATTTCTTCGTGTTGTGCATTACCGGATAAAATTAGTTTTTTTTAAAAATATGTTGTGTTTTTTTAATTTTTTTAAAAGATTGACCTTAAAAATTAAAAATAGTATCAGTAAATACTTTATGTTTGGAGTCGTCAAAAAAGTTTGGAAATGGACGACAGCTCTCTGGAGGAAAATGCTAACAAATGAAATAACAAGCACATTCTANGAAAATGCTAACAAATGAAATAACAAGCACATTCTATAATGTAAAATACTGGCAAAATATGTGTTATAGTTGTAATTTAGTGGCCAACGGTCATATACCATTGATTGATATGGGTGGAGGGATAATTTCTGTTACATAAAGCCAATGATTAATTTGGTGAGAGAATGGGTGAGGCGGGGGTGTTAATTAGGGTTTGTGGAGTGAGGTAACACATGTTCCTCGTTTTTTTTAGAATTTTTCTTGTCAGGGGGTGGTGGCGGGGNGTGTGTGATGAGGGGATGTCTGAGGGGGGATGCGAAGGGGGGTTAAGGGGGAAAGTTACGTGATGGGTGTGATGTGTGTAGTGGGTATCATTTTTTTATTTTTTATTGTGATTGTTTTTTATTAAAATATTTTTCATTAAAAAATTTTTATTGAAATAATTATTGAAATAATTTCTAGGGTTACGGGTCGCTGGAATGGTCGGATGTGTGTTGGGAGTGGCTAGGAGGGAAATTAACGAGGCCGTCAGCTGTGCCTGTGACGTCAACCAAGATGGCGGACGGATTCGGATCCGGAACAGTACCCATGCGCCAAAGTCGCCATAAGCATACTACTGACGGGGTTTTCTGCTGTGTACAGAGCATATCACAAAAGTAACTTCGTTAGCATCGTCGTATACACTGGACACTGTACTGCAAATTATTCTATAAAATGAATCTTGCTTTCAAGAAACCAAAGCAGAATACATGCCACAAATGTGGTTTTTTAAATCAGAAAATCAGAACTAGGTATGGCAACAGCAAATTTTGTCTTATCAGCGAAAGAGAAAAAACATCAACTATATGCAGAAGTTGCATACATTGCCAAGAAAGGGGATACATCACTAGCCAAACAGAATAATTCCCATCATGCCGTTGCATTTAATTTGCAACAGAGCTGGACAATTCATTATCTGAGAACATCAGTTTCGTTTTACAAGAGATAATTGTTGACATTTAATACTATTGTCCACGACCTTGCTTTTAATGAAGCTGCTGGCTGCATTTGAGATGAAACTGTACCTGGAAGAAACGGGAATGAAATTGCTTCGTGCCTTTTCCAACTCATACTTGACTTGCCTGATGATTCATAGACAATTACATTTCACTCAGACACCTGTGTGGCCAAAACAATACTAGCTATCTTACCTTCATGTTCTGTTAATTAATAAAGTAATGTGCATGACCACGTCAAATAAATTACAAGTTATTTTTTTGTCAGTGGTCCCACACACACGGAGTCCAACAGTGACCATTCTGTAATTTAAAAGGCAGCATATGAAGACGACACTAATGAAAATCAATCATCCAAAATATTGGTTGCAGTTTATTAGGTTGTACAAACTGAGGAATCCATTTAAGTTGTTTTTAATGGAAAAACACATTTTTAAACTTTGACGGTTTGGTTTAAACTGTTCGTAATGAAGAAAGTAAACGAAAATGGTGTAAAGTTTCTTTGGCAGGCAATACAATGGTTGCAATACACTAGGGATATAGGCCTAATCAAGAACAAAACAGCAGTAAGAGGTGACAATTTTCTGCGCTTCATATAAGGAGATGTGGGAAACACAAACTTTTCAAGTAGATTTGACACTCCTCTACATGGGCTCACTAGCCATTAGCGATAAAAAAGAAGAAATAGTTTACGGATCTCATTCCACTAATTGATACTGTTCTCCATCGGTTTTACAGCAACTTGAGAGTTGTTAATGTTCCTACAAATTATCGAGATCTTGAAGTTGACCCAGATACAGAGTGAAGTGAAAGTTACTGTTATTATAACTGCATTGTTGTAAAAGTGAGTAAGTCATGGAAATTTCAAAATAATATAAAATATGGGCAGCCTTTAAGTCAAATAGTATGAGTCATATAATTTTTAAGTCACGTAAATTTGAAATTTGTAAATTTTTGAGACATGTATAATTTTGAGTAAGTTAGCGAAATTAAAATATTTTTTTAGTCATGAAATAAAATTTAATGCCTAATTAGGCAGAAATTATATTAAAACGAAGTCTAGGCTTTTTGTGATAGTTTCATAAGGTAGATTTTTAAATAGGTTTAAGTGGGTCTCAGATTTTAATATTTGTTTTTAATTCCGAGTAAGTTTAAATACAGTAAGGGTGATCAGTAGTTCAGTTAAACGTAAAGAATAAAACATGTTTTTAAAATTTTTTACAAGGAAATAATCATATAAAGATTTTTAAAAAGGGGTTAAATTTAGGCCTCCTTACTTTTACTGTAACAATTTTTTTGAGAAAACAAAAATTTATACTAATAAAATGAATTTGGCGTGTATTTTATGGTAAAGACTCTCGTAAATGCTTATTATTATGATAAATGCTGATAATTTTGGTAGATCCTCAAGGCTGTTTAAAGATTTCGTTCCTTTTCTAAATGAAAACTTATTTAGTGAGTTTGTTAGTTTACTGCCACTGTAACTTGCCGTGTGGTTTTGGGAGTCACAAGATAACAAAAATTAAAACTCTTCTTCTTAAAACTTGTGTATACTGAGTTACTTACATATTCACAATGGGTGCAAAAAAATCTCCCTTACGTAGTAGCCGAAAACTTGCGTCCATGGAAGTGTAATCACAACGTACATATATATTCTGGCAGACCTCTTCATAGAAAATCAGCTAATAACCTATCGCATAGGTGGAAGTTTTTCAGGCGTATTGCGATAAAGTACTAGTAAAAATTATTTAAGAACCTTTGTTAAATTACGGACAATTCGTTGTCTCGGTAATGAGCATACCATACATTTTACCGAACTTTCTATGCATTGACGAAACTTTCCGTAAATTTTCTAGTAACTGTTTTATATTGTTACTAATGGAGCACTGTGTAGTTATACATAATGACATACACAGACTAGAATGTAGCGGAGTGTACCGGCACGAGAAGATAAATGAGCGCCAAAAAAATACAAGTATAATTACTGATTTGACGAAACAATTACTTGTTTTTAACAGCGCCAATACTTCCAAGACAATAAAGCAAAATTGTGATTATGAGAGAGTACAATACAATTCTTCAATTCCCGAACACACAAAAATTGAATTCCCTTATGCAACAATTTTATTAAAATTCTCAGTATTCAATAACTTTAATGTGTTCTGACTGGAAAAAGTGAAACAGACGGGGTAAGAACAATTGAGACATACAGTCATGGACAAAAGTATTCGTATGCATCTAATACATTGAGGAAACGTCAGATTACTATAGATGAATAACGAGGTTTTGCAATGAACTGCAGTCTGCATAACAACATACGGCTTATAGTGTACTGAAAATAAGTGTTCATTAATAACGCTTACATGATTTTGTATGCCTAGACAAACGTATTCATACATAACTAATCAATGAACATTATTTAACATTTATTCTGCGTTAATTTTCGATATATCATTTTTCCTAGCCTTTAAGGCATTGATATCACCAGTTTATTTTATTTTATTTTATTTTTTGGTGGTTTCTACCCCAATGTTTTTCCATTGCTGAAGAAGAAATTTCCTTCAGATGCGACTTGCTTGTTATATGATGCTTTCGCCCTTTGGTTTCCAATCCACTCCCCAGATGTTCAATTGAATTTACATCCTGTGATTGTGGAGGTGTTGGCAAAGAGTGGGGCGTATTATAAAGAAGCCATAAACGCACTATTTCTGCGGTGTGTTTTTGGTCATTATTGTGCTGGAAGTAAAAGTTACGTTCCATGCCGAGATTGTCTATACTTCTTTGTATATTTGTTGTCAGTATGGTTAAATAATTATATTTGTCCATCCACATGTCCTTCAATAGAAACTAATTCCCCAACACCTGCGGCCGCCATACAGCCAGACACCATGATCACCGTAGTTTGCAGATGATGTTCTTCGTACTCCGTGTTCAGTTTTCTCCATAAAACGCTGCCACCATCTCAGAATAAAACGTTACAGAACGCAATATCTTTGTCCACAAAGGCCTTTGCGAACTCTAATCGGTTGGTTTGGTTTCGTTTGCTTATGTAGGGTTTTTCTTCTCGGGACTATAGCTCGGTACCATGTGTAATTGAGAACGCTTGTTACTGTTTTGAAAGACACACGAATCCCACAGAATTGTCATAATTGTGCTCAAATTTGTGAAGATGCAATTTTTGGATTTTTCTTGACAATCTTAATAACGTACCTCTTATCTCGCGCAGAAAGTTCGTGAGGACGTCCACTTCTTTCTCCACTAACAGGTGTTTCCTGACCTTGAAACTTCTTCATAACACACTTCGCTGTTGAAAGATTTCTTTCAACAACACCAGAAATCTCGGTAAACTATTTGCCTTCGTGATGCGGTTTCATAATTATGCGTGGTTCATCAATGGAAGATTCTCTGTTTTTTCCTTCCCATCTCTGAAGGATTTGCGATCAGCCTAATGCGTCCGTCTCTTTGCACGTCAAATACGCATTTGGTGCGGACCGGATTGATCGGGTTCACCTGCACTGTGACATTTTCCCGCGGGAATCCAAGGAGAACGAATACTTTTTTTTTCCCGTGCAGTGATCGACATAGCAGAACATGATTTAAATTTCAACCTCCTACTGCAGGTCATTTTCAATGCCGCGTTCAATATATGAATTTCAATCTTCACACTTTTATGTTGTAGTAAAACTGCTTCACGATAAATTTCATTGTATGATCTGAATTAAATTGACAGAAAAGCACGGAACTGTACGAATACTTATGTCCGTGACTGTAATTGGAAAAATAACCCCCCCCCCTCCCCCGTCAAGGTCGGCCCACAGCTAAACCGGAAGCAATGAAAATTTAGCTGCACAACGCACACGAAGGTAGCAGTCAAAATCAAAAGCATTAAACAAATTACACTTAAAATAGTACTCAATGACTTCGAGCTTAATGCGCACAACTATCAAAGCTAAAAAAAACACGGAAAAGCCTTTCTAGCATCTATACATATTATAAAACTCTCTCTCAGTCTCTCTCTCTGTGTCTGTGACGGTGTCTGTGACTGTGTCTGTGCCTGTGACTGTGTCTGTGTCTGTGTCTGTGTCTGTGACTGTGACTGTGTCTATGTCTATGTCTGTGTCTATGTCTATGTCTGTGTCTGTAACTGTGTCTGTGACTGTCTGCTAATGCGCTTATCACTCGAGAACCACTTATCCGATTTGCGGGTTTTTTAAATTCATAGCTATGTTCTCTGGTCAGGTTTTAGTATATATTTTGTTACGTAAAGTAACATAGGGAACAAGCAGTTACGATAATAGTGAATCAAGTCGGAAAAAAGTGTGCCGCCAGCGCGCTCTCTTGCAATACGCTGTCTAAACCAATTCCCGCCTATACTTTAAGAGATATCAAAAGTTTTGTGAAAAAGTAATTTTTCGCGGGTCGGTTGACCGTACGCGGATGTGGAGAGACATGGTTTGTGACGGAGCAGCGGGAGGGGGGTGGGAGTGTAAAACGAGTCGCGTGCACTCGGTCGGCACTCAGTCGGCTCGCGTCGTTAGTAACAAACTAATCACGTTCGAGCATGTGCGTGTATTTATTGCGAGTCCGCTGCAAATTTTGATTTCAATTCATTTTAAAAAAAACCTAAACAATAATTCTGTAGTCTACGCAAGCGGAGATGCGGGCGCAGCTAGTTAATCATATTCGTCTGCTCAGACCGAACAAGATTATTACAATTATTAGCAGACGTAAAATTACAACACTCCATGAATGGCCAAAGCCGATAAAATCTCTGTGCCAGACACGGTATATACACACAAATTCACCCCCTCCCCTCTTCTAGCGCGATGCACGCTTCCCAGAGGCACGCGGCACAAGGTTCATAAGCAATAAAAGTGGCAAAGAAACTCGCTGGAACATCCTCACGATCAATTTAGGTCTGCGTTAGGCTTCGTGCACCGAATATCCAGCATGTGGCGTCAGTCGCGGCAGCGAATAGGGCACTAAATTACACTCAGTGACGGAAAACATTTTTGCAACAACTTAGCTTTGAACTCGAAACAGCCACGTTACAACATTCTAAATGAGGAGACGAACCGGAAATTATTTTGTCAGAACCATCACCACCTTTCAGATTAAACAATGTATTGTTCCATTTGTTTGTAACTCTTAAAGTTTGTAATATTTTTAATGTCTATGTATTGTTCCTTTTATAAGTGTCTAAATTGCCATACGATAAATAAATAAATAAGATTAAACAAGTAAAGTTTATTGGAAAAATTTGTACACTGCCAATTATCCAAATATTTTCCTTTAAAAACCCTTTCGATTTGTATTTTTTAAATTTCTTGTTGGTATTGTGAAAGTTTTAATTTAATTAAAAGTTGATAAACCATAGAATTTGTAAGAGCATTGCACTGAAAATAAAATATTTACAACAAAGCGTTTTTCGTAATGCTGAATAGTCTGAAACTTTCCAGTCTGTTTTAGGTGTGTTTTTTTTAACAGCCCGAGAGATTGTGTTGCTGAAGAAAATGAGAGGATACACCTCAAATAAAACAAATTCTTCAGATCATCGACTTGAGTTTATGGGCACGTTAAATCTTTGCGGTAAATTGATTTTATGGTCACAATTAAGCGGAAACTCTTAAAAGATTTTACGTGGAAAAACAAATTTACTGATGCCAGAATGTTTTATGTGCTTGCTCTTTCGGGCGAAATGTTTGGAATTCATTAGTCGCCTGGGTAAGCTGCCATAACCATACGCGGGTGGGAACCTAAGTTGTTAACTTTTAAACTCGAAATACCACATGGAAATTTTTCCTTTTGTTTTTAAGGGTCAGAGCTGTGCGTACTCAACTCGAGCGCAAGTCAAATATCACAGATGTATGTTTGTTAGGTCTGGTGTACTACCGCTGATAAATTACGATGTCACAAATATGGAATCTGTAAAACCACGCAAATTACAGCGTATGCAATTTCCCCTCCTACATCCTCACGGTGCAGCCAGGAGGTTGTAAATTTTTGGAGACAATTTTTACAAAATATATCCAGTCAAGCATCAATATACACTTCAGCCCATCCAGCCAAATTTTTTTATCGTTTGTTGTGTTACAAAACTTTCACGTTGTTAGGTATAAGATTTTTTGTTTCGCGTAGTACACTTGATCGAAACTTCTAAATTTTGTAAAAGGTCAAATTCTAAACGTAATATTACTAACGACAGAGTTAAATTAACATAACCGTTTGCCCTCCTGTTCGGCTCAATCGGCACTCGACGTACTTAATTATACAGCCACACAAATGAATACATTGATACATGTGTATCTTTTCCGGGTATCGGGAAATAGCGACACTTAACCCGTTTTCTTTTTTCTTTTTTTCTGTTTCTGCGGCTAAGACAAAGAATCTATGAAGCGCTAAGGGCGATGCTAGCCCGTGCTTCTAACCGAGTACCTCCTCTACAAGGAAGGCATTAAACTGGCGTGCAGTGTTTACATCACGAAACGTAGAGCTATGGTATTTGCAAGGTGTCAAGGCATATGCTTTATGGCATATTCTTGTGAGTTGTCGCCAACAGAAAAGACCACAAGGATGCTTTAGCAACAGGCAATATTGGAGAATACAGCAGTATTATCCATAGGCCTACTTTTATCTCAACGGGCCTGCGATCCAAACATTCCTTTAGCGTATCTGAAGCTGCAACGAATTGTAAACATTTTCGGCGCAAGACGCAGAAGTTCTGCAAGTGCCCATGACGAGACAGAAATGTATGCATTACTTTCGTATTCGGATCATTTTCCTTATTATCGCAGTGACGACGGAGGAATTCTCGTTCCTAGTGTTTACTAATATTTCAAAGGGATGGGTATTTGTGCACGATTATTATCTGCAAATCCATGGCGGAAAAGGCCGAGTGATGATTCATGCACTTCATGCACGTAATCTAACCGGAGAGAATTTCCACCGTTGACGGGCTGTGCGATATTTAGGTATATTGCTCATGTTACGATACATGAAATAACTTATTACAACGTCGCTATGGTAAAAAAAAGTTGCGGAATATGTCATATATTTTGATGATATATTGTCTGTATTTCGACATGACCAATACAATCTGCAGTGGGGCATTTTACGATATTGTCAAGCTCTCGCTTTTTTAGTATCCTAACGAGTACTCGTCATTCTAGCCCAAAATGAAACAGCGTCAATATATAGGCCAAATCTTTCAGACGAAATGCTTGCAAGGCCAAGCGATTTTAACTTAATAGCTTAGGAATCTATAACATATAAAGGCGAAAGTTTGAGAATTTTATTCGAAGTTGTAATGCAGCACACTAGTAAAATTAAAGATTCTTTGTTTTTAATAAAAATTTATCGTCGCAGCATACTGGGCTCTACAATTGTGTCGAACTTAAAGATTAGTATAATTTTCCTGAAGTTGAAACTGTTCTTTCCTTTTGGAGAGATACACATTTTAGTCTAACCACCTTTAGGCTAAATGATTTTAATCTAACTTTCTAAATCCGATATTATTTTTCGTTTCGCAATGAATTTCATATTTATAATATCAGTGTCAATATGCAATAATTGCATACCGATAGTCGCGTATGTGTGGGAGCGGCGTATCGCAGAAATCCAATTGATATGACTAGCACGAGTTGAAAAGACAATAAATACGCAATATCGCACAGACTCGAAGCCAGTGTTTCCTAACTGGATGTCAGGACTGTTTTGGCTTCGCGAACTGAAGATAAATAAATATATAAAATACCTATGTATTTTTAATATACAAATAAATAATTATTTATATATATATATATTGCAAAGGGCTAACGCCAACGAATTTAATAAATTAATAAGATAAGAAAGAAACTGGCTGAACTCGCATCGTAGCATCGCGAGGTGCGAGACCTTGGCAGATAAGCTCGGTGAAGGCTATTATTTTTCTGGGGTGGGTTGGCCAAACATTTTTGAAACTTCGTAAGGAGTCTCTAGGAACTTTTCCAGAAAGCAGTGCTCTATGCTTCAGGTACTAGAGTGTCGCGGTGGCCCGGGGCCACTTTATGTCGTGCGGATTTCTAAAGGGTCGGCGATGGAGGGCCGGGCAAATGTTGCCCCTACACGCATTAGGCCTGATGGACGTCGACCAGGCTGGGGGGAGGGAAACCACAAACGCACCGCCCGACGTCAACTCGAGGTGTGTTCACAGCGTCCCACTACCTGCCACCCCGTCGAGGGGGCACAATGAACTTTCCCAGCTTTGGAGGAAGGCAGACGCGCCGCGCCATTCGTTTCCCATCGTTTATCTCGCGTTGACAAGCGGCGCNAGCTAGCCGCGCTTGACTAGGTTTGTGTATTGACTGCAGGCAGTACTGCCAGGATCAAACCACGAACATCGGTAGTTTTACGAGAAAAATTTAGGGAAAATTCCGCTGCCGATTATAGTTTACACGCGGTTGCTTCACAGTGTTTGACGTATTTGGTTGTTTCCTAAATATGCCATGCATCACAAACGTTTTATACTAATATTAACATAAATCTACCTTATTTTTCGTTGTACTTTTACTTACATTCTGTCTATAAATTATACTATTTCACCTATAATTAATGTGAATAAAAACAGAGAAAATAGGCGGGTTGGAAGGGCCTAATGCCTAGTAAGAGATATTTCTTATGCGAAATATTATTACACTGTGTGCGCACGACTGTGGTGCGTTGTCTCTTTGGCGTAATTTTCTAGACTCGGTTAGGCTTTGTTTACGCGAGGCGTAAGAATATGCTGGAAGTAGAACTTTGGCGGGGCTTCAGAAAAGTTGGAAGTGACCTTGAATGGACTATATGAAATATACCTTGATAAGTTCTGCAATTGCCAGGAGGCGATTCCAGAAAGAGAAACTAACAGAAAAATTTATATCAACATATACGTCCAGAAATGTACAGGAACACTGTAGCGTGTACAAAAACACTGCAATTGCAACAGTGGTGCAGAATAGGACTAAGTGCAAACGTGAATTTTGCAAGACATCGAAATGCATACCTACGGTATGACAGTCGCACAAACGTGGAAACACAGCTGCAAAAGTCTTATGGGTCGGATGCTGTCCGTGAGGGTAGCTCACCTGGTACTTCCGTGCAGTCTCTCGAACATTTCCACTCGCCTGGCCGTAAGAGAAGATCATCTCGGCCTGTTCTGGTATGAATGATGGCCCATTTTACCTGCACCGCACAACACACTTCCACTTACTAACCAACCTGCGTGTAATACGGGTGATGTTCGGTGGAGCGCGACCAGTGGTGCCAACTCCGTACTGGCGATTCCACACTTCCCTCCGTGCTTCTCAGCTCTCATGCCTCCCTTCTTTGTTCTGCTTCTCAGCCCATGCCCAGTTGCTCCGCTGAGACAGTTTCTGTGCATTTTATAGTGTTTCTGTACATTTGCGGTCATCTGTTGATATGGAATTTTTTGTTCGTTTCCCTTTCAGGAATTGCCTCCTGAAGAATGCCCCCATTATTTGGCCTCATTTTGTATATATTACTGTGTAAAAGAAAGCGATATAATTCATCTTAGAAATTATTTTACAAATATTTGTAATCAAATTTTATTACCATCCATCAAATTCAAAGCATGATGTGACAAAGAGATACTTTATATGGGATACTTTAGAGGCGGTATTGAAACTGCAACTGTCACCCAGAATTAACATTTGTTAAGTATTTGGGGCCAGTATTGGACGAAGACCGCATCTTATACGTTAGAGCAAGGTTATGAAGCAAACCTCCTACAACATAAACCTTCCCAAATATGTCTTGGTGGCGGAAATTCAGACAACACAACTGGCTGTGACTAAATTACCAATTTCGTAAAGTTCACTGGAATCACCACCTACAGTGTTGCTGCTGCAATATCGTCTTCTGTTTTCAACTAAGATACTCAAAAGCACGAATAACTTAACAGAATTTTTTTAAGTTTGCTAGGTTTCAATTATATTCGTACGGTATCTTCCCGCGCGGGAACGAATCATTCAATAACGAGTGAGCATTTGATTACGGTTATAGATGTGAAACGAGTAACGGGTAAAAATGAAGATGGATTTCGAAATAATTTTAAAATGTCCCCTGTGCCGTTACAACCTTGGTTTTTATATATTGAATCTGGAAATTAAGTTACGGAAAAACAGTATACGTGAATTCAAGATAGCGGGGATCTCTGCAACTTAAGAGTTACAACACACTTGTTATAAATCGCAGAGCTTCATAAAACTTTAGAGGGGTCGCGGTGGTGTAGTGGTTAGACTACTCGCTTCCCACCAAGGCAAACTGGGTTAGATTCCCGGCGGGGTCACCCCCGGTTTTTGCATGTGGGAATCGTGCTGGGAGGAACCATTGGTTGGTGGGTTTTCTCGGGGATCTCCCGTTTCTCCCGCCCTTGCATTCCGGCGCTGCGCCATACTCACATCTCGTTNCCCTTGCATTCCGGCGCTGCGCCATACTCACATCTCGTTTCACCCTCATATAATCTGAAGATGTTAACATCTGACCAAATCTCTTCACACACTCACTCATTCACACACACACACTACACACACTCACTCATACAACTTTATGTGGCGGCACTGTTGCAAGTATAGTTTAATGGCCTCTTATTCTTTCTGGGTGGCAAAACCTTGAAAAATTACCTAATTTATGAAATGTATGGTTATTTCCTTAATAAATCATATGTAAAAAACTTTTTACACATCGTTTAACATTTAAGCGGCGTCTTTTTTGCGTTAAAAGGACTTTCACTTATATTTTGTTTATGTATAATTTATAATATTTATTTCATTGTCTGTCAATATGAATTAAAAACAGAGATTAAGAGGTATGTTAATAGCTAGAAAGAAAGAGTTCGTAGGTAAAATCATATTATAAAAATGAGTATTTCTCCAGACATGTTTCAAGTTTGGTTTAAATGTAGTGGGACGATACATACTGAGTAGCTCGAACATACAACCTCAGCAGGATTTCAGAAAAGTTGGAAGTACGTAACAACAAATAGTTAATAGCCTCCAGATAAAAAAAAAGTATGAAAAGCAACATACAATTTTCGTGACAAACGCAGACAAAATAAAAGTATATGTAAGTTGTTTACAATTTTTTATCACTTTTGAAAACTTTCCTTAGAATATATTTTCTTGTACATTTGGTGTATTTCCGTCACATGTAACATTATTTGTTATTCATGCACCGATTAAGTAAAATTTTAAAAGTGATAGCAAATTTAATATGTTACTAACATAAACTACAGTAGGTGAAATAAATTCAGCGTCACAAATTTAAACATCAATATTTTAACACGCCGTTAACTAATGTAGCTATTTTTCATATGCCACTTTCAACTTTATCAGATGCATGAAAATTAGTGTGTTCGTTTACTTACACACACACACATACATACATATATATTTATATAAATATATTTAGGAGCAGAAATTTTTTTTCAAATGTTGATTGGTTGATATTAGAGCATTGCAATTATTAACAGCAGACAGCCTATATGTAAACGCGCAAGGAATAATAGTGGCAATATTCGAACTGCAATGACGTCACTCAGGATAGAATCCGGAATAAGTAAAAGGGACTAACAAGGCTTTAACCCTCCTTTGGTTCCTAATTTTCCTCTATATTAAACAATATTGTTCTTAAAACTTAGTACATCGGAAATAATGCAGTATTAATACACGCACTTTGTGTACGAATAGTATATTTTAAAAAGTACTTATAGATAGCCTACCCATATAACTAAAACTCAATGTTTATGCTATTGCAAAGTACGTGGTTTGAACCTAATGGACACTACCCACTCTCTCAAGAGCCCCATCCTTAATTCGTTTCTTGATCCGATAGTGATGCCAATGAAAAAGAAAACGTTCCTGTTAATGAAATTCCTATCACGGCCTACATTCGCACCCGACAAGTAATCTTTATACAATTGCTTTAAGAATGTGTTAGGCTGTAATAAAAGTAATAACTACTGATATTAAGCACTTTTGTAAACATTACAAAGGAGTGAAAGAGAAAACAGAGACTATGAAAACTGTTCTTTTTAAATCCGTATTTCCGACCGCATTAAAGAAAATTGATATAGGCTGTTGACGATAAAGTAAGCACTTTTGAGGCTGTAGTTGCTTTTTCCTTTCAGCCATTTTTTTATATCCTTAAACAACATTTTTTAATAAATATTGCTGTGTAAGTAATAAACACAGTGCGTATATTCCACATCACTCCGAAGTTAACGTCTAAGGCTAAAGTAAAATATATTTATTGACTATTATTTCAAATGAGAGGGCTTTCTAAAATGGTCACTTTACCGTGAATAGCCTATAATCGAATGACAAATCGGAAGACCTGGCAACACTGACCGGAAAGCACTTTGCCGTGTTTCCGCGGGCTTTCGCCTCGACAACGAGGGTGATGTGTGGGGAGAGCCGGGGCGTGGGAGAGACTGACAGTTTCACCTCCCGCGCCGCGCGAGGCTGTTGCCACAACAAATCGCGGCCGCCACAAAAGCCGACCTCGGAGTTTTGCTTTCGGGCACACGAGCCCTCGCTGAAGGTGGCACACTGTTCTTCATTGTGCCCTTCGGCGAACTTGCTCGGTCACACGACGACACCTTTCCTCCCTTTTTTTTCCATACTGCCACGCCGCAGATTCCGGGCGCCTCTGGCACTGCGACGACAGTACAGCACAGGTCNAGTACAGCACAGGTAGAAAGTTTATAACGGCACGCAGTGGCGTGTGGTGAAGTGTTGCAAGGTAAGCTGGTGCTTGCTGAGTGCTGTACACACTCTGTGCACGCAGCAGGAACCAGTAACCAGAGTGGGGACGGGAGAAACTTAATGTATTGCGGCCACTCACGAGAGAGCCGTGAGGCACCCATTACACAAGTGCTGCGACGTCAACTGCACTACTAGGTACTTTTAAGTGGCCGCTGTGTAAACAAGCAAAATATTAGGCATAGCACAGGGCAAAACACAGCTTACCCTGCAACAGTTCACCACACGCCGCTGGCGGCACGACCTGCCTCGTGTTGGGCGAGTAGGGCGTCATATCTGACGTCACAGTTGGGGTATCTTGTCAAACAGTTGGTGGGGAAAACCCTTGCTTGGTGCGAGTCGAGCATGTTCGGGGGCGATGCGTCTTGATGCGATCCTTCTCGCCGGTGTGCGGGGTGATCAAAGAGGTCGACCCAGCAACACGTGTTCGCAGAGGGAAGGGACGGACATTGGGAAAAGATGTCCGCACAATTTCTAGAAGCATACATGGGACACGCGAGATCACCTTGTGGATATATAACTGAAACCTTACAAACTTCAAAAAATTATGTTAAGTGTTTGTGCTTTTGAACATCTAAGTTGAATATGAAGATGCCATTGCAGTGGCAAAACCGATGTTCCGGTATCTCGACACTGCATGTGGTGATTTCAGCGAACTTCACGAAATTGGTGATTTAGTCAGAGTCAAGTGTGCTGTGTGAATCCCCCTCCCCCTTCCCCTCTCTCTCTCTCTCTCTCTCTCTCTCTCTCTCTCTCTCTCTCTCTCTCTCTCGGGTAATGCAGCCGGCTCAAATTAAGTGCCAGCCTCCTCTCATCCAAGTTGAAAGATTTACATTTACTGTTGTAAAATATAAGTTAATAAGCATCTTCGACTAATGTCTGTATGTATCACTTCACAGCGTGTCCGTAAAGTCATGGTGGGGTTTTCGAAGCCTACAGTGTCCATACAAATAACATGTCCATACAAAGAACATGTCCATCTAAAGAACATGTCCATACAAAGAACATAAAGCCATGATACATTGTATCGAGGGGCATCGAAAAGCGTGTCGGGTGTGTGGATTAAAAACGTGGTGCCCGCACAGGTAAGTGAGTGAGTGAAGACATTTGGGCGGCTCTTAAAATCGAGGTCTTGAGAGGCGGTGAAGTTGAAGCGAGGAGAGTATGGAGCAGCGCCGAAATGAAAGGGCGGGGAAAACGAGAGATATCCGAGAAATCCCGCCAACCAGCGGCTTCGCCCGGCACGATTCCCGCGTGCGAAAATCCGGGAGCGACCCCGTCGGGAATCGAACACGGATAGACAGACTAGGTGGGAGGCGAGCAGTCTAACCACTACACCCCCGCGAACCCAACGCTCACAGGTAGCCACGCTATGTGACCCCACGTGATTCAAGCAGGCGAAATGGGCAAAATGTATACGACGCAGAGGAAGGTACAATGCGTCCTTTATGTTAGTTAGCGAAACGATTGTTCGTCGTGGGTAACGTCGCGTTTTTAATCAAGAGCGGCGAGATAAAAAAAAAAAAAAGCCAACATCCCCGGTGGCATCGCCAGCTTAAGGTCGCCACCTACTTGGAGGTTCTTAGCACGTTTGAGGCAGGGGAGCGCGGGAGCGATAATGACGATACTGACACGCTCGCCTGATGCTCCTTCGTTCCTACGCGCAAGGCGCTGAACTGGCGTGCAGTGTTCTCGCCGTGCTGCGTGTACGTGTGGGACTTTCAGCGGTGACCATATCATTTTATCGGTGGAAAGTCTGTAGCAAGGTTCAATACAGGTCTCTACAATAGTTTCGCATGTTTCCGAACAGTACATTATGAGATACCGCAGTGTGAAACATGAGATTTTAGCTATGTTGGAGGGCTCAGATATATAATTTATAATGTGCATGATGTTATGAGAGTATTATACGTACCTTGTCTGAAGTGTGTTTTCTTTTCGTACATTGGTATCACGGAGGCACGTTTTGTGGTTTCGCAAAAAAAAAAAAACGCGGATTTTTAACACACTGCTACGCAGTTCAAGCGCCAGGTATGCGGCGCCCTCAAGGCTGTTCAAGTGCCTTAACATTTTTTCTGCGTTTTAAAGATATTTTACGGTATTGCAATACAATACCAATAACTATTTTAAAAAATGCCATAAATCAGTTTAAAAACAACTCTCGCATACTTTTTTTTAAGTAGAATTATCAGCATTTAACCTTAACATTTGTGCCAAACAAATTTCAAAAACATTACACGAGCACAATGTTTGATTTCAGCTAAAGCGTTTTTTGAAGTTTTAGTAACCCTGAGGAGAAAATTTCTTTGAAGTGTGGTATTTTGTTCGCCTACGATTAGAGTTTAACTTCTAGCTATTTTGGATTTAAATTTTATTGTAAAACTGAAAATAAAATTATGGCCGAACCACTAGAAGATATTTCTTGAAATGTTTCATATTATTCTAATGACATTAACAATTAATTTGAACTGCAGCCAAATATAATAACTATGCCAAATATTTAATTTTTCATGTCAATACATATAAATTAGAAATTATTGTAAGTTCCATTATTAATTTTTGAAAATAAATTTTCCATGGTTTTTGATACTTCTGTCAAAGAACTAGGCCTATATGATGTGGTAAAACAGAAGTATAAAATTCCATAAAATAAAGAAAAACATTCCCGGCAGGGTGTTCAACCCTTAAGAAAACCGAGAAATAATATGGCGCTCCTCCACACTAACAGTAACGTTGTTCGTTGAGTATCTGGATTTAACATTTCCGCTGCGGTGAATAGGTAGGTTCGTACAGTTGGCGTGGCCCCCTTGATCTTCGCACTTCAAGTCACCAGTTTTCATTTGAGTGGGGCTGCATCGACCAATGTATGTACGGTGTTCGAGTCAATAACATTGCGCACTTGAAAGAAAGAATCAGATAGTTTT
Organism: Clitarchus hookeri; assembly: GCA_002778355.1. Taxonomy (NCBI): domain Eukaryota; kingdom Metazoa; phylum Arthropoda; class Insecta; order Phasmatodea; family Phasmatidae; genus Clitarchus; species Clitarchus hookeri. The sequence goes on along the minus strand of NQII01000299.1, from coordinate 793,512 downwards.
TTTCTTCGTCGCGCATGGCAAGAAATTCAGTATAGTCTATGCGTGAGTGTGTAGGGAAACGAATGGAAGCCACATCAGACTGGCCTAGGCACGTAAGCAACGTTGCCAAGTTTTGATTTGCGTGTCCGGTAATCAAGTTTGATTACGAAGATTTGCAAATAAAAATTAATTCAAGAAGGATGGGATCTCTTTCCTTTGACATAGTACTGTATACAGGTTGAGGCTGAACAATGGTGCCTGAAAGGGAAACGAACAAAAAAGTCCATATCGACAGAAATGTGCAGAAACACTGTTATTAGAGCAACTGGGCATGGGTTGGTACCTATTGATGTGTTTGCCAACACATTTTTTATTTATCCAACAGAAACTAATAAACATTAATATTATTTTCTCTCGGGAAAATATAAATGTGTTTGCAAAAACATCAATACCTATTGGGGTGGCGGTGGCTGAGCGGTTAGCCTACTCGTCTCCCACCAATTTGAACCGGGTTCAACCCCCGGCAGGGTCACTCCCGGATTTTTGCATGTAGGAATCGTGCCAGACGATGCCACTGGTTGGCGGGTTTTCTCTGGGATCTCCCGTCTTCCCCACCCTTTCATTCCTGCGCTGCTGCATACTCACCTCAATCAACCTCATCGGCTCTCAAGACCTCCCTGTTAAGAGTCACCCAAATCTCTTCACTCACTTACTCATTCACTCAATAAATATTTTAAAATAGATTCAGGATGTCAGTACCAGAGTACCGATTGTTAAATAAACTAGATAATCAATATGCTGTGAATATGATATAGACCACATTACATGTGATTTAGTTGGCAAAGTTAATTAGGAGCATAGAAACTTGGGCTCCCATATCCCAAAATTTTCTACATTTCGGTGCTATATTTTGAAAACTATATTAATTTGACTACAAAAATTTACATCTATGTGGTCCTTATATAAATATCTTTCATATAATGAAATAAAAAAATTGTCGTGAAATATGGTGTAAGACTGTTTGTGGGACCCATGCTTTAGCTTCAGCTGGACTTAGAAATTGAGTGCCAAATTGCACGCGAATGTGGGTGACGTAGTGTTTAACTTTTAGTTTGCGTACAGCAAATATTTGTTTTTTTTTTTTGTGCTACGTCCCGAAATATTTTTTTTACATACGCACATTATTGCTAAGTGGGCTGTAAGTAGTTGTTCTAGCGCCGCAAGATGACCAACTAGTATCAGCATGACTGCAATTTTTTTTTTATTTGGCACCTAAATATTATAAACTTTTACCGTCAGCATATTACTTTGCAGTCATCAGTGGTACTTTGTGCACGACCTTATGTTCACGTATGAGCTAGAACCGATGGCTATCACTGCTAGAGAACTTTACGTTATTACGTACGCAGAGTCGCGCGCCTACTTCCTACGCAACTTATCCTACACGCATGACCATACCGTCTTGTTCTCCAGACATTGTACGCAGCAACTTTAAACACAATTACACTACACAAGAAATACGTTTCCGGGTATAAGTGTGTAAGGCCTTTGTGTTAGTATTGGTCCAAAGAAACTATGCCTGGTATTTGGGTACAGAGTTTCCGAATATTCTGTAGATAACAACTGATCCTGGTCAGTACAACACAATAACCAACTACTTCCTTACGAACAGACTGAATCGAATCCATTTCATTCAGAGTAAGGCCATCACTCACAACAATAGCAGCAGAACAAGTTCGATCCAACCGACGTTTTGCGATCAACTACCGTAATGGGAAATCTGAGAGGCAGTCCAGGCGGTCAGCCGGAGACGCGAGCACCGTGCAGGTCTCGGCAAGTCGAAGTGACAGCACAGAACACTGGCCGAGAGAGAGAGACACGTCAGGCTACAAGGCCACATACATACACTTCTATTTACGAGGGGAATCCAGTTATACATTACAAGGTGTCAATTTATCCAGTTTTAAATACTAAATATATACATGCACCTATTTGAATACATAGCATTTATAATGTTCGAACTGTAATCACGTACGAAACAATATACATTCAAACCATTGGTCGTGCAAAGAGACGACACTGCTATGTGTTGTTTATAGGAAATAACTCATGTACCCTGACGATGTTTTTCTATACAGATGTTTTTCAGTGTTTTTCTATACAGGTTAGTTCCTACGTTTCCTCATTTCAAAGTAACTGGCAGCTGTTGTTTGTGACATACGCATGCGTCACGTATGGGCGGTCTGTTCCCACGGTTCTGATACATCTCCACTACTGCACGGAGCCACTGGCCCGCTCGCGGCAGTTGCTAAAAAGCTTCGTCGAGGAAGTGAGCTGTGTTGACGTAGAATGGCGTGTTCGGGGGGAAAAAATCATTTGAAAGTTGCGCAAAGAAAATGTGTGTGAAATGTGTCTTTTAACAACCTTCCTTCAGCAGCATCCGACGTTGCCAGCGGTACCGCAGCTAAAATATCCGGCGTGTTTGTCGCGAGTATTTCCCGTGCGTGGAAGCAAGCTGTTCGCAGAACTACTTTCAAGAGCGCGCATAACAGCGGGCCAAAGTCAGCTCTTCTGCGTGCCTACGGTATGCTAGAAATATCTGCAATGCGTTCCGTTTAGAATGATTATTCGAAATTTTCCACGGTGACGACGAGGGGACAAAGGGAAAGGTTGGTCCCGCTATTAGGAGACCCGTCTGTTCACTGCAGTTTGTATACAATTACCAATGAATATTCGAACAATGTTAAATATTAGGACCCTTTATTAATATTTTATCTCCTTTACTGTTTAATGGAAAATAATACAAGTGCATTAATATCCGAGCAATTTTCCTACTTCTGACCGACTGCGTCGCAGAGTTGACTGACATGTGATACGCGCTTTTATGTCCCGTGATGCGAGTGCATGCCAGTGCAGTCAGCAGTATGCCAGTTAACTGTCAATAAATGTCACAACTGCATAAAACACGTAGTGTCAGAAGGAAAAGAGATGCGAGCGGACGGCAGTGGATGCAGTGCTTGAATAATTGTATCGTAAGTGCGGTGTAAATCTCGACAAAAGAAGCAATAAGGGATTTCCAGCCTGAACGTCACGCCATCATCGTAAAACTACTAGAACTGTAAGTACATAAATAGTATTGATAATCATGTTAATTTTGTGAGAGGTATTTTTTTTTATATAACCTGTTTGTTTACATCGGAACGAGAATAAGGGCGACAGTAGTATAAGCACAACAGAGTCGACCTTGGACCCACTCGTCACAGTTATAAAACCATTATCCGCGCTGCATTTTTTCACTGAAACGATTTTTACTAGTTAGGTACACAAAATTTTTATACTGGCAACACGAACAGTGAACATTGCCAATACGAAACGATACGTTAATTTTCTGCAACGTCAGCAGGTTCATTTATTTAAAAAAAATTTATCATTTTCGTGATATAATTTGAAATTTTAAAACAGTTTTGAAAAGTATTACAAACCAAGTATTGTTTCTTGAATGTTGGATAATGATGTCAGTGCAGTTCAAAAAGGAATCTACATGCTTTAAAAAAGTTATTTTCTTAGTTCATACTTTAATGTAACTTTCCAGGAATCGAACCCGGATCTCTGTCCTAGGAGGGTCGGCTAACGCGAACACTAATGTATCCTGATTTAATGCTGAGTGAGGGTTTCTCTCATCCGCCATGTTGAATTTTCCATTTATATGCCATTACCTTGACGCTCCCCGCGTCCATGCATTTTTGGCCGTCAGAACACACGCGCTAGCGAAGCCTGCCGGCGGTCAACACCAATAAATATTAAGGGTCGCGGAAGTGTCCAAATAAAGGATCCCGCGCCTCACAGCTGCAAAGACGGGCCACCCAAGTTTTCTGCACGTGCAGACGGCGTCCGGAGGCAACGGAAGCCACCAGGGCACGAACACAGCTACACTGGGCAGCCGCCCTAAGACACGCCGAGGTCCCACGACCCCGGGCTTCACCGCAATAAAACCCTGAGAGCTTTTGGGGCGAACGTGCGGAGAGAATAGCGGCAAGGCAGGCGAACCACACATACGCCAAGCCAAGAGGCCACCCAAATATTTCCGCATGCACAGGACGAAGTGCTTAAACTTGTAAACCAGGATCGAGGGGCAACACCGGACCCACGCGCGCCGGAGGGCCGCACACGTTGTTTTATAACCCAGAGGGGGCGCGGCCATCGGGCGGCCACCTGCAGAAATAACACGAGTTCAATATGGCGATGGGGGCCTACAAAAACGACGAGAGAGAGGAAGGGGGAGGTCAGTGAGGCGCTAGCCGTGAGACAGTTCAGTGCGGCGCTAGCCGTGAGACAGTTGAGTGAGGCGCGAGTAGTGAAACGACATAGTTGGTCGGAGGTCCGTCCGAGAGACGTCCGGTGTTCGGAGCCGGACGACGGGAGTTTGCCACGAGCAGTCAGTGGGAAACATAAACCAATCCAGCAGGGAACCAATCAGCCGCAGTAACGAGCCGAAAGTGACACGGGAGTACGGTACTGCCACCCCGGGATGCGCAGATAGGCGGTCACTACATTAAGGGGTCCGCCAGATCCGGACGCGAGTCAACCAGCCAGTTTACCGCAGAAGCCAGTCAGTCCAAGCAGTTGCAACGCACCGAGGAGGGGAGGATCGAGTGGTGAGCTTCGCCGGAAGGCCACGTCGAGCTAGTGGGAATGTCCAGCCGGGACGTGGTAGGGCAAGGAACAAGCCGTTACTGCCCTACATCGAGAACGGGAGCGAGGGACGAGCCCGACCGAAGGGCGTCCGCTCAAGGAGAAGCCAGCCGCGTGCAACAGACCAATGACAGAGGCCGACAAACGGGATGTAAGGTGGGAAGCATCCGAGAAAACCCATGCACAACGCCGACGGGAACCGAGGAGGGCGGAACGAGTCCGCGAGGAGACGACCACGGCAGCCGGCCGTCATCAGACGCAGAGTCCTGCCAGTTCCCGCTCACCAGACCTCAACTGCAGGACCAGCTACCAGCACAGCAGGACAGATAAGTACAGTCATCCAGCGTGTGTGAAGAGTACTACCCCCCTACCCCCCCCCTTTGTATAAACGGGAAGGAGTTGTCTCTAGAGCTCGTGAGTGAATTATAACTTGTCAAGGAATAATAAAACTAGATTGTTTTTTGAACTCCAATCGCCCTGTGTTTACTTCAGTAGGAAATTGGACCTTTAGAGAACAGTGTCAATCACCTTCCTCCAAAACCACAGCTCGGGGAGCTCTCAACCTATTTCAATGAAATAACAAAAATGTTTTTACCACAAAACGTTTACATTGAGGGGTGGTAGAGCTCACTAAAACAAACAATTATTGTATAGGAATACATGGGCGGGAGTGACGCGTTGAGGCAAAAACACAAAAATAACACATGAAATGCAAAACAGTGCTTATTTACAACGTCGCCGCTAAATGCCTTTTTACAGCGATGTTTATAATAATTGCTCAAAATTGCTACCACCGACAGTAATGCAAGCTTGGTATCGTCGGTGGAGTGATGCTGACGCTGATGCAGCAGGTAACTGGCACACCGTTTGACTGCCCTCAACTATCGCCACCATTGTCAGCCAATCACGCCATATGTAGAGGTCGCCAAGCATGCGTGACTGTTGGTGGATGCATTTCCAGCAACTGTTTGAACATTTTCTGTACGGAATCACTCGTTACGTATGCTGCTAATGAACATTTTATGTTTCCGTTAATGTGTTATTTTTTGTGTTTGTGCCTCAACGCGTCACTTCCGCCCATATATTCCTATACAATAATTGTTTGTTTTAGTGAGCTCTACCACCCCTCAATGTTTGTCTCATGATTTTAGAATCAACCTGTATATCGCTCTGTACTTCAACTGCTACCAACACCAACCACCAACACTAACGTATATTGTGCAAATTTTTGGTTTTAAGGTCACAGGTTCAAGGTCGTCACCTGGATACAATATGGCGGACAAGATGGATGACAGAACCAAGAAGGCTGATAGTCAGGTCTGACTTCGGACCCTGTGTATCGATTTGGTATACCCTATGCCTATAAAACCGATATGGCCACCCCTGCTCTGCTCTTGAAAACGACCCTCCTCTTCCCGCCCAATCCTACCGATGGATCGAAAAGTGCCTTTCGGGGGATCGTTTTTGCAACTGGGGGGATCGGTGCTTTTTTGAGGGGAAAACGGGAAATATTAAGGGAAAAAAGAAAAATTTTAAGAGAAAAAGGGAAATTTTAATGAAAGAAGAGAAATATTGAAGGAAAATTGTCTACTTTGAGGGGAAAAGGGAAATTGAGGGAAAATGGCCGCCGGAGGAATGGAATGACAGCATTAACAGCTCTGATCTCCGATCCCGATGCGCCCGATCCGCCATTGTTCTTCTTCTATGGAGTTTATGTAAATATTGGAACTGTCAAATATGGACATATAATTTATAAAGTAATTCAATAGGTTTTGATACACTGTTTATTAGAATGATTTTAGTTATTTAATTACATTAATATCTTTGAGGTAATTGTAAATTTTACTGACTGAATTTATTAATTTGTAAATAGCAAGAGAGATCAATTTATTGTTAGATATTGAGTCGAGAGTATTTTCTCTGCAATTATTGTAAATAAATTAGGAAATTATGATTAACTCTTTTATTTAATTAACGCTTTCATCTCCTAAAGAGCCAAGTTTTAGCCCACTGATTTTTGAGAAATTTTAACAATAAATAATTTCAGTATGAAGAAAATTGTTGACTTCAGAACAGAGACCGCATCATTGGTATACTTGCGACTATAAAATACAGCCATAAAGGAATTCCTTACAGAATACCATATAAAGACGATTAAATTACGAGTTAAGAGATAACGGGCCCCGAACATCTCACAGATTTTATTTATAAGTTACGGGGTTGAGAATGCAAGATACATCTGTAGTCGAGGTCACTTACACGGCTATGGACAATAACGTTCCGGGGTTCGAATCACGGCTAAGACATTGATATGCTTGTAGCTGTTCCAGATTTAAGTTCACGTCTGTATAGTATTAAGCGCCCCCCCCCCCC
>NQII01000299.1:757462-783532 GCA_002778355.1 Clitarchus hookeri | reverse complement strand
ACAACACAAGGAATACTGGTTAGTCAACAAATGGCCGCTCTACTTTCGCCTTGAGCGGGATTGTGTAACTATCCAAAAGACGTTGAAATCTAAATACGTTAGCATCACGTCATTAATAATTGGCATAATACGATAAAATTCTTTTCGACAACCATTTGTAAGCGATAAATTAACAATTACGTTAAAACTTTAGAACTATTTACTCTCTTTGTGCTGGCAACCTGACGGCCTAACTGTATCCGCGCTCGCCGCTGCTTGTAATGTTATATGCATGTAGCTAACGGCTAGGGTGTTTTTTCAAAGGTTGATTTTCAAAAGTCTCTTCCAGTCGTGAACTGACTATAGCTGCAGCGGTGCAGAGCAGGGCCGCAGTACAGAAGCAGAAAGGGCGAGGCGGTGTCCTTTGATGTGCGCGTGCACACCTACAGACGTTTCATCAACGGCGTAATGTTGCGGAAACTTGCTCGACTCCTAATTACCCTCGATTTCCAAACGAAACATTCACCCCGTGGGGGGGTTCCCGTTAGGGATAGGCTCTACCTCTTTTGCAGACATTCTTCGCATTCGTGTCAATGTAAGTTTCAGAGGTATTATTGGAAATGTTTTATTATAGACTATTTACAATTTACTAGTTGTTTAATACGTATGAATCTAATTTTTACTGTGTGATATTTCCTGCTTGCAAAACAAATGCAGGAACTTATTGATAAATATAAACATGTTCTCGACTTTTTACAACTAGCAGATAACACAGAATCAAAATCCAGCACAAAAATGTTAAACAGCTCGTAAATTGTAAATTTTCTATTGCCGTAAATTGTCAGCAATTATTACGAATCAGAAATTATGACGCGAAAAAGAATCATTTCTGCAAGAGATAGGTATTGTGTTGCGTGAGTAAGGCGAAAATCGGCAAAGCGCTACGGGCAACGCCGACCAGCTTTATGTAAAGGTGTATCGCCTCTACCGTCAAGCGCTCAAGCGGCGCTCCGTCGGCGACTCGTGCGGACGTGATTTCANGGCGCTCCGTCGGCGACTCGTGCGGACGTGATTTCAAGCAGCGACCCTATAAATTTATCGGACGCGACTCTAACAAAGTCTAATGCACACCTCTATCGTAGTTTTGTGTGTGTATCCGATTCGTACACGACGATATATAGCAGTGCGAAAAAGCTGTTTTCAGCTATGTCGGAGGGCATGAAAATTATGTTTCCAATGTGCGAGATGTCTTGAATGTAACCATTCCGTCATTATCTGGAATGAGTTTACTTTTCGTAGATAAAAATATCGGGGGCACATTCAATAATTTCTTCAAAAAAACTTTTTTTTTAAAACACGCTGCAACACACTTAAAGGGCAAAGTAAGCGACCGCCTTAAGGCCCATTCTCACTGACGTCAGCATGAAAGCTCGTTGAGCTCTCTTTGCATTGTTGCTAACGTTCAGGCGTAGAGCGCCCAGTAGTGTGCTCTCATTGAGGTATGANAAGCAGCGACCCTATAAATTTATCGGACGCGACTCTAACAAAGTCTAATGCACACCTCTATCGTAGTTTTGTGTGTATCCGATTCGTACACGACGATATATAGCAGTGCGAAAAAGCTGTTTTCAGCTATGTCGGAGGGCATGAAAATTATGTTTCCAATGTGCGAGATGTCTTGAATGTAACCATTCCGTCATTATATGGAATGAGTTTACTTTTCGTAGATAAAAATATCGGGGGCACATTCAATAATTTCTTCAAAAAAACTTTTTTTTTAAAACACGCTGCAACACACTTAGGGCAAAGTAAGCGACCGCCTTAAGGCCCATTCTCACTGACGTCAGCATGAAAGTCGTTGAGCTCTCTTTGCATTGTTGCTAACGTTCAGGCGTAGAGCGCCCAGTAGTGTGCTCTCATTGAGGTATGANCTCGTTGAGCTCTCTTTGCATTGTTGCTAACGTTCAGGCGTAGAGCGCCCAGTAGTGTGCTCTCATTGAGGTATGAATAATGTCACTGTCCCTATAGCCGGTTCATGGTTAATAGAACGCTTTTGAATTCAACCTTTGAAAAATTTCAACGTGCATGTATTTAACGGGCACACTGCATGGCACGCGACCAATCAAGCTGGTAACGAAAGAGGGAAAGCAGTTCCATGTCTTAATGTTGAACTAAAGGTGTTAGGTACTGAAATAATTGTTTTGACTTTCGGTTTATTTTAACGCATATAAGCGTAAGAATAAGTAAATTCGTAAAATATTTGTTTTTCTAATAATTTCACAGTTTCACTTAACCGACGCACGAATAAAGTGATCAGACCCGTGGCAATATTAATTGTACGCGTGGCGGAAGAATACACAATGCCCGTACAAGTATATATTTAGAAGGGCTTTCAAAAGTGCTCAGTTTACCGTGAACATTACTTACCTGCGTATATTTTAACAGTTACACCGACCGGCATGCGTATAGTGAAATTGGAAACGACGGAGGAGAAGTAGCCTCATGAGTTAACGTTGAATTAAAAGTGTTAGGCAATAATCGTTTGTTGATAGTAAAACAATTTGTTTTGCTTTCAGTTTTTTTTAATACATGTAAGTTTAAAAACTAGCAAATTTATAAAATATTTAATTTTATTATCATTTTACAGTTTTACTTGACCGACGCATGAATAAAGTAATCAGGCCATGTTGATTTTACATAAGGCGGAAGAATACACAGAATGCCTACAAGTATATATTAAGCAGGGCTTTCAAAGGTGCTGAGATTACATCATATAGCCTAGGTAGGGTTTAAGGGGCCTGCATACCTGCACTCAAACAGCGTTTCAGTTTGTTTAAAACACGCGCTTTTCTTCGGAAATGTTACACGTGCTGTCAACATATTGGCGTACGAAAATGAAACTCACTTCAGACAACGGCGGATGCGTGGATGGAAGTAGAATATCAGTTGGGAATATACAGAGCTACAAGAGGAGCACACACGCGTATAAACTTTTGGAGGTAGGCAAAAACTTTGATCTTTCACGCAAATTTTGGTGCAAGAACCAACTAAATCGGATAAGTAATTTAGAGGCTGTGAATTTTTTTTTTTAAATCGTGCCATTCTTTCTCCACAGCCTTGTACCTCCGCAGTCCCCGAGAAGGAAAAGGAAAGTTACCTGTAACCGCTAACAAAGGTCACGCTTTGCTATCCACACACTACACACATTAATTGTCCATTCACGGTTACTTCCATGTTTTCTGAAGCCCTGCTGAAGTTATACTTTCAGGCTATTCCAACGCCTCGTGCAAATAAAGCTTAAATAAGTTTACAAAACCACATCGAAGGGACAACACACCGCATTCGTGCGCACTCTGTTAAATATTTTGCATAAGAACTATTATTTATTAGACATTACCAAAACGCCTATTTTCTCTCTGTTGTTATTCATATTATAAATAAAATAAAATATANTAAATACAATATAAGTAAAATTCAATTTAACCAAAAATAAGATACTCTTATGTTAACAGAGGTATAAAACGCCTGTGATACAAGACATATCTAGGAAACAACCAAACACGTCTTANAAGACATATCTAGGAAACAACCAAACACGTCTTACATGGGAACATTTTTCAAAGGTTTGATTCCAAAAGTGTGAAGAAACCGCGAATAGACTATATAGTATTTTGATGGCCTTGAGTCTAGCGCAAATAGGTGTCGAACGAGTATGCGTATGTATCGTTGTTCCTGTTTCGCATACAACCTGAAGTGGTCTCACGAAAATTTGTATGGATAAGGAACTTCGTTCCGAGGTGAAAGAAAAATTGTAAATTTAGCGGTTCCGAGGATTCTCCTTAAGAAAAAATAAGACAAATCGTGAATAAGTCACGCAACAGTTGGCTATGTTGCAAATAAACGTAAACATAAAGGATCTGTTAAAGGGACAGACCAAGAAAACCTAAACAGAAACTGCTGAATCCCCAGGAAGAAATACTAATTTTGCAGCGAGTAAAATCAAATTCACATACAAGTGCTCCTAAACTACGCATCAAACTGGAAATTGCTATCGGTAATAAAACGTGTACTTAGACAGTTCACCGGGTTTTACGTAAGCACTGCTATGACAGGGTAGCAAGGAAGAGGTCCTACGTCAGTATGAAGAAACGTGCTGCGATGTCATCTGGTCAGATGAGACTAAAGTCAACCTTTTTGGCTCTGATAGTGTTCACAGGGCATGGAGAAATTTTAATATGGCTGAGTTATAGTTTGGGGGTGCACGTCTGCGAAAGAAGTCGGGAATACCTATTCAATTTATTGATGCTTGTGTCAACTGTATGAATAACAATGTAACATTTGAAATTTAAACTTTCTTAGTTTTCGTTTGTATTGTGTGTGAAATTTCTGTAGAAACGATTTACTTATTTACGTTAAATAATACAAACGACCAAGAATATTTTGTTAAACGAAAATCACAGCACATTAATTCAACTATCACAAACACAAAGATATTGCCATAAAATCAACTTTGTGTGAATAATAAAGTGACGTAATGTTTGTACTGGTAAACATTTTGTTTCTCTTGCAGATATTAACTAAGGATCCTAAAAATTCCAAAACATATTAAAAGTAGTTTTTTGATTTGCATAACATGTAAAACAATCAAGCCGAAAACCCATAAATGGGGCATGCGATATAAATTACCGTTATAGAGTTCAATCATATTGTACAATTTTATGGAAGCCAACAAATAAAAACAAAGAAAGGACAATCTTACAGAATTGTTTTTATTAACTATAAAATCAAATATTTTACCAGAACTATGTATTTCTGCTGAGCTATTTCTAAGTGACGTTATNTGTTTTTATTAACTATAAAATCAAATATTTTACCAGAACTATGTATTTCTGCTGAGCTATTTCTAAGTGACGTTATCATTATTTTTTTTTTATCGCGGTGCAAGATATCATGTGTAATAAATGTACCAATACTGCAAAGTAGTTGCTCGTAATGTTTGCAAAACATGTGACGTAGGATTGCTTTTTTTTTAGTGTGTGTTGCGTTTTATTACCTTACAACCTTAAATTAATGTATTTGAAGTTATTTTATTTGACCCNTTTTTTTTTAGTGTGTGTTGCGTTTTATTACCTTACAACCTTAAATTAATGTATTTGAAGTTATTTTATTTGACCCCACTCCGTCTTAAGGCATAACTACGCCTCTTCATTCGCTCTTTGCAACATTTTTCTTATAATTAAAAAAAAAAATGTTTTCTTACAGTAAAAATACAAGGCTTAATGCCTATCGCTGAAAACTGACTTCCGTACTTGAATTGCAATAACGAAGAATGACGGAATAATGAAAATTGACACATGTGTCAAGTAAAATTAATTGATTTCACTACTGCCAGTACCTTTCACACCAAAAAAAAAAACCTGTTACAACAATATAAAATGTACTTATTCAATGGAAAGTTTTCAACGGCAAATATATTTTCAATTATCGAAGTATCTCGACGTAGAGTTCTTTCGATCGCGCATTTAAGGCTCCGCTTCACCTATTCTGCAGAAATTCTTCGTTTTCGTATAATAATTTTAGTTACAGAGGTATTACTAAAAATGTTTGTATACAGAAAATTTACAATTTACTAGTTCAATAATTTTGTATATATAATGTTCACTGTGTTATTTCCTGCTTGAAGGAAGGCAGAAAAAAATTGATAAAATATAAATATTTTACTTACATTTTACAATTAGGAGATGACACACAATGTAATTAAGCACAACAATATTTAACAACTCGTAAAATGTAAATTTGGTAATTAATAAGTTTAGGGGCTTTTCTGAAAAACACAAAAAAAATTCAAAATTATGATATATTTCTACTCTACTAATCACTTAGATCACGAATATACTAGGGGCGTAGCTTTAAAATACGTAAAACATATTTTAAAAAATTGAACAAAATTGCGAAATGAGCAGTATAGCCAGTTTGTTTACGTTTCTGAAAGAAACTTCCTAGACCAACAAAAGTTGCATTAATGGGTTCTGCACAGTTTACCTTGTTCATATTAAAGAGGGCGTAATGTTAAAATAAGTAGAACCTATTTTAAAAACTTGCCAAATATGTTTGTTTACGTCTTTTAACGTCAGAGGAATTATACCAGCCCTCTACCTAGGTGAGTCAATTTACCTTATTTTGGTGTGTTTTACGGTTCCTTTAAATACCTACAATCCTACATTCGTAGTTTAGGGCAAAACCCAAACATCTTAGGTTAGTGTAAACCCTACTATCCTAGGTTAGGGTAAAACCCTACAATCTTAGGTTAGTGCAAAACCTAACAATCCTAGGTTAGTTAAAAAATGTAAAATAGTGATTCACCCATCGTGGGGTTAGGTTCTGTTAGGTTAGGTGGGTACATATTACGAAATTAGTCAGACGTTAATGCCGCTAGTATATTCGTGTTCTACGTGATTAGTAGAGTGGAAATATATCATAATTTTGAATTTTTTTTTGTGTTTTTCAGAAAAGCCCCTAAACTTAATAATTACCGTAAATTTTCTATAATAGTATACTGCCAGTAATTTATTTGAATCCGAAATGATGACGTGAAAACGAAGAATTTCTGCAAAAGATGCAAGGACACCGATTGAAAGATTACACAAGAATTACAATACTTCGTTCCCAATCGCCGCATGGAAATTTTCTCACGGCAAATAATTCAGAACGGGGCACAACCACCAACAAATATTCTGTTGCGCTGCACACGTAAAATGGGCCACTCTTACACGCGAGGAAAAGCAACACCACGCATCCCGTAAGAGGGTCAAACAGAAATACCGCGTTCATGATCTTGTGGTGAAATCTTACATCACCATGACAAATACGGCTAGATGAACTAAAACTATTACCTATCTTCATCACAATATGTACAGCGCAAAGTTTTCTCAAATAAACAAAACATTACGGGCTATGGAAAGGCATCTCTGTGCGCGAATTTCAGAAACATCTACTTTGTATATTTGATAGAGATTGTATAACCGATTATATATTTGAACTAACAAAAACATCACATATATAAATAGTATATGTTTATATATACAGTTATAGAATAAAACATTGTTGATTATTTTTTAAATAATAACTTATGTAAACCGCAAACTCAGTAGATATACAAAAAGCAATCGTATTAACATTTTAAAATTTGGCAATGTATAACTCTATTACAATTAAATTAAAACAAACTACGTTTCGTAAATTGTAACTGAATTTCATTTTCTTGAAATTATAGTTAAATTACATTATAGTTTTCGATAGTACTACTTCGTTAATTTTGAGACTATTACTTAGGCAAATTTAATAATCTTGTGATTTATATCTTTAATTTTTCACAAAAGTTGGTACTTATTAGTATAGATAACAATATTCAAATAGCTTGTCAATAAATATGACACCGTTAAAATATATGAAGTAGTTTAAATTCTGGTGTTGATTTAATGTTTCAGGAATTCGCATACTGCGAATTTAAACTTGGGGCCTTTAAACTTGGTGCCACCAAAAGACCGCCACACAATAAAAAAAAATTTCAGGAGAGAAGTGACAACAGATTAGGTGTGTAATCTGGTCTCACGGTAACAGCGAAGTTTTGTACCAACGGCATATAATATACTGTTAGTCTGTTACAGTTCTTTTCGTTGTGGGAACAATTCAAATACTGCTGAAGTTGTTCTGTGGACGCGACTATCTGTTATGTAGTAGCGACAGAGAACTCTGCGGTAGGAACTATACTCATAGTTTCAGATACAATCTCAAGCAGGAACTCAATACGGGCCCGAAAATTCTGTTGCCATTACGACCACAGATAACAATATTTGTACGGCACCAGCAGCCAATAAGATTGCTGTCCCTGTGTTAACAGCCTATATGGGTTATGGCTACGGAAATTTGGTTCCTACAATCATATCTCAGTTGGTGAAAAACTGACGTAAACGTACTCACAGTTTGTGGCGACTTCCTTCGACGTGTCGCTGGCGTACAATTTTTTTTTCTAGGAGTGGTAATGCGCCTACGACCAACATCGACGATTCCAAACAAAACACGCAAAAGGACAACAAAATCTTCATGAGACGAAATATCCCAAAAATCGAAGGTCCATTTAACTCGTGGAAACGGTCAAAACGGCACAAACACAAAATGACGCCGCTACCCCCGACGACGAGGTCCTAAACTAAAAACACGAACCGTCACCGACAGCGGCTACCGAATAACTACTGGTGTACACGAATGTACCTCCAAGCTCCGTCGTCACAGCGCCACACAACGCCAGCTCCCAGTTTGACCGTCCTTCTTGCAGTTCCTTCAACAGTATTCAGTAGTCAGGCTTGAAATGGCCTTGGTTTCCCGCACAGCCAGAAAGTAATAAAATTCCAACATACATATATTTAAGCATACAGAGAATGCTTGACGGCACACAAACTCGACAATGTATTTGTGGTATGATATAACTGCGGATAAATAACGCAATCAATAATATTGCCCAAAAATCGTAGGCCAGAATTAAAAAAAAAAAACACTGGCGATGTTTTGCTATGTCTACCAACAAAACAAAGTGAACATTTAAGTTTACTATGTGTTCGAAGGTTGACAGTGCCATAGAACCTGCTTGTGTCGTACTTCGGCAACCCTCTGGATTGCAGCTCTACTGTATCCTTGCACACTCCTTGGTTACAGTCAGTAGTCAAAGCCACAACTGTCCGAAGACGCTTACAACCTTTTCCAATTTGTTTAACATACGACATCTAGACGTGCCGCGAATACAACAAATATAATTTAAATTATTGATTTGAAACTTTTGAATGAAAAATCAGTTTATTTTATTTATAAACGACAAAAAAAAGTTGAAAAATAGTACGTAAATGCAGAAACCATTTGCAAATACGATAATAACAAAACAACGAATTGGGTTCACAAAAAACTAAATAGCAAAGTTTAAAATATATTTTTTTTGGGGGAATAGTAATTAAAGTGTGACTTAAAAAGTAAGAAACAAGACCTTGAAGGTGACATGCTAGAAATATCATTTACGGGACCAGATTTTTTTACATTGAGATTGTTACATTTGTCTTTGAATTAGGATTCCGAAATTCTCTTCTCCATTTTTTATTGCTCATTTTTTTTTTCAAAACAAAAAACAACGTATCGCTTGGTTTACATTATTGATGATGAAAATTTAAAACAGCTTTCATTAATTACAGATGACACTGCTTGTGTCTAATTACATTTATTATATAGTTTTTATTACACACACATCCATTTTTGACGTTAATGTCGGTATTTATGTTAAAGGATAAAGTTATTTGGTCACACTGCTTGTAACTTGTGTCCTGATTGGCTGTTGGCTCACCACGACATACTCCTCATCCAATCAGCAATGGCGAGACGAGAGCCAATCAGGATACTTTTCTTTAATTTCACGTGATTTAAAAATTGCAACACTTCATCCGAAAATTAAACAATGCAATTCTTGATACCCTCCAAGGGCAAAGTGAACAATAACAATTACAATAACCTCTTAATGTTATTCTGAAAATTATTTTAATGACTCGCAACTACAACAAAATAATCCGAAACCAAAAAGATAATAATAATATCTGGAAAACCGAAACGTTACAAGATTACCTCGAAGTTCTTGACAGTGTACTAAAATCCAGACCTGATATTTAAAATTCAATTACGCACCCCCCTCCCCCTCAAATCCTTCCAGGAAAAAATTCAAATAATAGAAAATGTTTAAAATAAAAAAGTAAAATAAATATAACTAGTCCGTGCCCTTTCCCTGCCCGCTATCGTACCTAGCAACCCTGAAGGGTAATTATACTTAAACGTCACTTGCTATAAGAGGTAGGGAAATTCTATTCATCTTACTCATTATCACTACAAAATAATACTATAAAAGTTAAAAGAAAAAATTACAAATGTCGGACCCTATATTAATAAATACATTTTTATTAAGTTTTGACTGACACCGTGTGTATATACAGTACATGTGCGGGAAATTGAAGAGCTCCTGAAACGCCAACTTGACTGTTTGTTTATAGCCACCGTGCGTGACAGTTCGGATTTTTGGACCTCGGCGTCCGGGTTACAACGTCGGCCAGTTTAACGGACTTCGACTNTCGAGATTTATTGTATTTCTGGCTGTATGGGCTTAGTTCCTAACGCCAGGCGCATTTTGCTCTGAATTAGAGTAAAGTAAAAGCTGAATTGACTTTTCGTTGTCTTTGATATTAGAGAAGTAAAAATACTCCACATTATTTAAAAATGTCCCCTGATTTTGTAGAATTATAAACGTATTTGAACCGCGCTATTGAGAACGTACGAAAACCGCAAGTAGTTGCAAAAAGTAAAAATACTCCACGAATAGATTTTTATACGAAAAATTATTTTTATCAAATTTTTTAATTTATAACAGATTAAAAACAATTAGCCTAAGTGAAAGTAACAAAAAACTGCGTTTCCAAATTCCTCCTAAATAATCTTAGTCGATTTTTTCCTATAAAATAATTAGAANCGCAAGTAGTTGCAAAAAGTAAAAATACTCCACGAATAGATTTTTATACGAAAAATTATTTTTATCAAATTTTTTAACCTATAACAGATTAAAAACAATTAGCCTAAGTGAAAGTAACAAAAAACTGCGTTTCCAAATTCCTCCTAAATAATCTTAGTCGATTTTTTCCTATAAAATAATTAGAATATACACACTAGTAAGGCGTTTACCTGGCACGAAGTATGTAGAGAGATTTGGGCGGTTCTTGCCAACGAGGTCTTGAGAGATAATAAGGGTGAAACGAGGTGGAAATGAAGCAACGCCGGAATGCAAAGTGTGAGGGAATCGGGAGATCCCCGAGAAAACCCGCCGACCAGCGGCATTGTTCGGCACGATTCCCACTAGTCAAAGTTCGAGAGCAACCCCGCTGGGAATCGAACCCGGTTCACCTTGGTGGGATGCGCGTGACCTATCTGCTACACCACCGCGGCCCCCAATGTATTTGTAATACGTTTTTCAAAAACGAACTATTTCACACGTACAGTAATATCTGTTTCCACACTAAAATAAATAGAACTTCAGATTATCAGCCATATGCAGAGATGCTCCTTTTCTTGAACTTCGATGCTTCCTTCCAGAATGAAGGCAGCATTTTCTTGAAGTACGCTGAAGAGACGCGAAAAGGCTTGGTCGCTCCGAAGGATAGGCTTGTAGCGTTCTTTCAGCGAGGAAGGCCGATCGTGTACCGAAGATGCTCGAACCTCAGTGACGTAACGGAAACGTCATAATTAACAACCAATAGGAAGAAGTGCAATATTGTGTGTACCCTAATATTATTATTTTTAATGTCATCGAATTACCTACCTACTTTTAGTTCACAAATATTATTATGTCAATAAGTGCGGCCCGCGGTGGTCTTAGTTTTTCTTAATATGGCCCCCCTATAAAAAAAGTCTGAGTGCCACTGTTCTATGGTGATATATTGTTTTGAAACAAAAAACGGCATCAGCTGTGTGAGCGTTTTTCTCAGAATGAACGAAGCATTTTATTTGGGTTCGTTTACACTTGGGCGAAAGTTATTGGAATCAGAAGACTGATTACAGTAACTGAACCGCCAAAAAAGGAGGCATGGGCCCAAACAGAATGCTAATACATTTCACATCCTGACGTTACCAAGGCACTGAAGAATATTGAATTTGAGTTAATTTGTTTGCTACGCAGAATCGTCTGTAATATAAATGCAAACAATTATAGACAATGGTAAACAGTGAAATGCTTGTACTTACGTATGTTAAGGAAACGTTTCACATTCTGTTACAATAATTGTACAATCCTAAATATTTACACTGAAGAATAGTAGCCGTTAACATGTTCATACCACAAAGAAAGGTAAGATCAATAATTTAAAGCGAATAGTTTGCAATAACATCAGAACGTTTATGCAAACTGTAGTCACATTTGACTACATAAATACGTATGAATTTCAAAAACAACTTCAGTGTATTTGCATAAGCAACCTTGAAACCGACGAGGACGTTCATTACGTTCACGATTCTCGACACGCTGAAGAAATTCCAAATGATCTTCGTCAAATAACCTCTTCACTTCGTACTCCATTACAAACATCAGCATTAAGCAAACCCGTTTGACAGTACGTAGGTACTAGGTTAGAGATTGTTGCTTGGAATTGTCGACACGTGAGAAACAAGAAGGATGGGGAGGTTATTTTAATTATCTATTAATTAATATGTATTGAATGCATATTTTTTCAAGCACAAAGCTGAAGTGGGTTTGCCACAGTAATAACACAGAAGTATTACATAACACATTACACTCAACATACATATGAGATTACCACATTAATTTTTCAGATGTTAAAATACGCGGTGAAAACATCCCCACGCTGTAATTACAATAAATGTTCATCATTTACAAGTAGCATAAGTCACAATTGCTCTTTAATAGAACGTTAAAACTTATTATTCAGTCGTTTTTTTGTCAAACGGTCGTCCGCTATCATGCTTAAGGAAGCTACAAGTCACGCTTATTTCTCACCACTTCCTTTCCTTAAAATAAAGGACGCCTTCAACAAGGATCGATTAAGGGAGATTCTTGCCTTGTAATTAAGGCTTCTTTCCTATGCGATTTAAGGACGGCTTCGTGAAAAAGGAAGGTCTCTGCATATGGCCCTATGGCACAATAAAACTTTTAGCATGTTACGCTTATTGCAAACACATGTTTTGAAGTTCTTCAGTATAGTAAACGATTCTTTCATACTGTTACAGCTTAAAATATTGTTGGCTAATACCTACGAAACTTGTATGGAATCCTGCAATTAACTTTCCCTCAAGCTTTTCAGCAATAAAATTGCAGTGTCGGCGCTTAAATTCCTACAGTATATTTTTTACGACAGAAAGCCAACACACCAGTTCGGAGACTTGCGCATTCCCCGCTTTCGTACATCGAAAGAGGAGAATATCTTCAGGAAGACGGTCCTTAACTTACACTGATCAGCTTGAACCCCACATCGTGCAATAATGCAGTAGTTGTACAGGGACGCTGCTAAGAACACGCGATGGGGATTAAAGCAACTGCGGTTGGGATGCAATGCTCTTCTAGAAGCCGGCAGTCCACCCCCTAACCAAGCCCGATTTTATAAACGACCACACAATTCACGTGCCCCGGGGGTGCAACGTCAGAGCAAGAAAAAAAGTTCCACGATCTCTACAGCTTTTGCGAGAATTATTTTTTTTTAAAACTAAAACGGGAGCCGACGTTTAAAATTGCTCCGGCCATTTTATTACAAA
Organism: Clitarchus hookeri; assembly: GCA_002778355.1. Lineage (NCBI taxonomy): Eukaryota > Metazoa > Arthropoda > Insecta > Phasmatodea > Phasmatidae > Clitarchus > Clitarchus hookeri. Next base: position 770,215 of record NQII01000299.1, on the reverse strand, counting down.
TTGTTTTTACTATGTACATTTTTTTCAACACGAAACACGTTATCATTTTATTCAGTTAATTAACAAAACTTTTGTTTATTTAAAAATTAGTTAAAATTCTATAGTTTTTGTGTTGAAAAAAAACTATACTACACAATAAAAACTATTTGTTACAAAATGGCCACAGCGATTTTACAATATCGACTACTGTTTGGGTTTTAAAAAATTAGCTCTCACAAATGCTGTAGAAATTGGAAATCATGGTCTTAATATAGAATCCTGAATAAATATTGTAATAAAGTAAAGCTGTGAGATATTCCGCCGAATTTTATTTGAACGTAATATTCATAATACCAGTGAGAGCGAANCTTCATAGCGTGCCCAGGGAGCTGTTAACGTCAAAATCGGGCTTGTCCTTGACGTAGAGCCAGCTAGGGCCCGTCAAAGGCTGATTCTTCCCGTGCAGGGTAACACCTTGAAGCTGATTACGAGCATCACTCATCGCGCTATTCCGATAAAAGAGTAACGGTAAATTTCGCTGGCCAACGTGGTTCCAAAAAAATTTAATAACAGCTCCGTACACTGTGATAACGACCGCGTTTCACAGTTTCTCTCCGATGGTTGACGGCGTAGTTGCGTTTAGTGTGGTCACGGATGCGGCCCGCGCCACCCAAGTATAGCCCATTCACGGTTATAGTCTATACACGGTTTCTTCACACTTTTTGAATCAAACCTTTGAAAAATCACCCTATGTATGACGTGTTTAGTTATTTCCTAAATACGCCATGTATCACAAGCGTTTTACATCTCTACTAACATGAAAGTATCTTACTTTTCGTTAAATTGAAGTTTTGCCTGTATTTTATGTATATATTATAATATTTCGTTTATAATAAATGTGAATAAAAACAGTGAGAAAACACGTGTGTTGGTCGCACCTAGTAAGAAATAGTTCCCATGCAAAATATCGTTACAACTGAATGCGCACGAATTTGGTGCGTTGTCCTTTGGTGTAATTTCTAGACTTAGTTAAACATAGTTTGCACTAGGCGGAGGAATACCCTGGAAGTAGAACTTAAGCAGGGCTTCCGAAAAGTGTGAAGTAACCGAGAATGGATCAAACTACCAACTTTTCTGAAGCCCTGCTAAAGTTCTACTTCCAGGATATTCCTCCGCCTCATGCAAACATAGCTTAACCGAGTCAAGAAAACTACCCAGAAGGGACGACGCACCGCATTCGCGCGCACACAGTTGGAATTGGAAAGGGCTTGCCAACGCCCCCCGGTGTTGTGCCTGGCGGCTTATCAGGGGACGGTTTACGAAGCAACTTATGACCTAACTTAAACACACCAGTGCCTTACCTAGGATTCGAGCCCAGAGTCTCCCGCACCGGAGACCGGCGGCGCACCAATCGACTGCGCCACGTGACTGCGTGCACACTCGGTGTAGTAATATTTTGTATAGGAACTATTTATCGCAAGGTTTTACGAACACACATATTTTCTCACTGTTTCCATTCATATTAATTGTAAATGAAATATTAATAGTTTAGATAGATAATATATACAGAAGGTAATTTTATGTCAACGCGCTTGTGATGCAGGACATATTTAGGAAACAACCAAACACGAGGTGATTTATCAAAGGTTTCATTAAAAAAGTGTGATGAAACCGCGAATAGACTACATGCACGGAAGCCGGCCACAGAAGCGCCCGTTCATGCTTAGGTGAAGGCCTTTCACGATAAAATGTGCTCTTGCTTTAGATCTACTTGTATGCACATTGTGTGTTTTTCCACGGCACGTGCAATTAACATTACTTTTAGCGTGATCACTTAATCCATACGTTATCGGTCAAGTGAAACTGTGAAATTACTTGGGAAAAAAACTAGAAACATTAAAAAAAACTACAAACAGAAATTTGTTATTTCAGTATTCACAAATGTCTACCAAACACTTTTCAATCGACGTTAAAGACAAGGGACTACTTTCCCTCTGTCGTTACCAACTTTACTGGGCGCGTGCCGCTCAGTGTGCCCATTTAAAACGTATGCAGGTAGGGGCGGTAAATTTTTTAAGTTATTGATTTTAAAAGTGCTCACTTGATTGTGAATAGTCTTTACGTGTTTTGTCGATGGCGCCGAATGCAGGTTTCCACACGACGTGGGTGGAAGAACACGCCCACATGTTGCTCACGCCATGTTCCAATCGGAACTTTTTGTTAACAAAATGGTCACGTGACCCTTTTCGTGCACAAAATCTACGACGTGTTTTTGTATTTTGCGTTTTGTCAGCTTCGAAGCTGACAAATTAAATTTTTTTGTGAAGTAACAATTTTGCATCATATTGGTTTCATTTTGTTAATTTTAAATTTATAACTGCCCTCGAAAAACTTTCGGGAATAATTACTGTTTATTGAAAGACTTCGTGTACTTTTAATTTCGGCATAATGATAACATCAAAATATGAGCATGGCGTTCTAGACCGTTCAATGTCGGTGGTGTTCTGACTAAACCTTACAAAATGCTAAATACAAATGACGAAAAACTTTTTTTTTGGTAGTGCGGCCAACTGCTAGGACGCCCACAGCCAAAAGCTCAGATACATATCACGAAAATCAAATCGACGGATTGGTAATACTACTGGATATATCTTGTTTGTTGAGGCCCATCAACAGGAAGGTCGAAGCCATGGAACAAGGGAAACTGGACAGGCAGATCCGGTCACCAAGGAGAACTACGGGAAGTATCAAAACTCACCCGTCATCTAAATGTACATCCCATTCGCGATGAGAAATTGAGCTAAGATACGAGAAATTGTCATGGTACAAGCATACAAAATAGAGGGTTACCAAATAGGGAACTAACTACAGACCAAGTGAAGCCAATTCAGCATGCAAAGGTGTTCTATCCCCACCTTTTGGGCATTCGGAAAGAAAATGCACCACGTCCGCGGTAGCAGCACCACAGGTGCAATAAAGGTCATTAATAATATGCAGTTTATAATAATGAGGGGGGGGGGAGGCATCATGTCCTGTTCGTATCCGAAAAGACGTTAGCGTGATCTGACGAGAGAGGAAGACGACCGTAGACGCCCTGAATGTGTCCCACTGTGGGCTGTGGGTTTTTATACTTTGTTTATATTGTGGTCAAACCGTACTTATTGTTAAGGGTGGAGGGATCTCATGATAGAGCATGTGGGGTAAATAAATATATGGCTATATAATAAAACATCTGGAGAATACATAAAATACTATAAGGTCGGGGGAACATTGTTAATTTAACTACATCCACTACCTTACTGAGAGCCACGCCACGTTACTATATTGTAACTGCCCGACCTTGAGACATATCCGAAGGCTGATGAAGTATGACGAGTAACGGCGGTCGGCACAGCAGGCTTCTTGTGACATCAATCTCGGTCGGCGTCACACGGAGAAAGAACCCTTTTGCTGCTCTGCATTGTCCTCGTATCGGCGTGGCATAATGCAACATGGCCTGATTACCTGGCTGGTAGATGGGATTCCTGCTTACCGGGGTTTGGGCAATGCGAGTCCCGATTGCGGCAACAGACTGTCCTGATTACTACTCAAGAGTGATGGCGTGTTCAGACAAACCGTCGAGTTAAGGCATGTTGACGCTATCGTAACAGGGTGTAAAGCCGCATACATGTTATTTATTATGTGTGGCAGTGTAGACCTCCCAGTTACGTTTCACACCAAGGAATAAACGACACTTTTAAAAAGGAATGTGAAATAGGGCGCTCAATAATACGCTGTGATACCGCAAGCTTTGCAAGTCGGCCAACATGTTCATACCCTTCACGGTACCAACGTAAACTGAGGAAAGCGACGTCCGGCCAAGAGAAATAGTCTGTGACGGATAAGCCATATTGTGGGATCTAAATGGGGGCAAGTGGAAGAAAAATACGTTGATAAACTAAAGTAGTCGGAAAGAATAAGGGGGTGAGCAACATCATGAGTTTTAATATAGCACAAAGCTTCATAGACTGCAAACGCTTCCGCATAATTACGAAAAATGAAACTCAAAACGAATTAAAACGTGGCCTCAGTCCCCAATTAATATTCTGACTTAGCTACAGTTGGCGGCAGTGTTCTCGGTCTGGAAGGTAGGCAGTAAATTATTGAATAAAAATTATGTTGGTATTGAGCAACTAATAACTCTTGTGTCTCAAGCACCTGCCATTTAGGACAAAACATCGCCAGATCACCGCTCACGTGTGACGAACTCCGGAACTTGGAGAAGCATCATGTGTGTAATGATGGAAGCAAACATACGTAAGCCAACATTATTATTATATCCAAGTCTAAATAAAATATAGTTGCGAAAGTTCAAGGTAGGAATTACAACTTATAATATTTTTTAATTATTATTTACAACACTATAAGTGAGATGTGGTCTCTCATGTTCGTTGTTCTCTGAATGTGTGCGTACAATTTTTGAGAGAAAGAAAAAAAAAAAAAAGTCTAATGTTGGTATTCTCATTACAATAAATTTAAGTATTTTACTAATAATTTCTTTATTTGATAAACTAGTCATTTGAATCGAGTACTGGTGTCTCCGCTTTAGCAGGGCATATTTGTCTACATTTCCTTCTTCCCCCGCAAGTAAAGAAGGTGCATTAAACCAAGTTTATTTTCGTCCATCCTTGAATAACACAAATAAAACTGGTGTAAAATCGACAGCAACACAAGGCTCGACTGACTAGCGATGGTTTCAATTTGCGAGTCCAAGTACGTAGCGGGCATTTTCAGCTTGTATACGTTACGATCACCTTTACGGCAGAACACAGCGACGAGGAATGACGGCCGGAAGTCGCCTGTCAAACACAAAGGCACTGGGGATGTCGCGTCTCTTTCCAAAACAAACACACAGCTGTGCAATTACCAACACTCCAGTTCACTCAGAACTTAGCCCCAGAGAAGCATTTCTGACGTTATATTTTCTTTACCTTGCCGGCACAAATGTTTACATACTGATGCTAAATTTCCTTTTGCGTTAAATTATTGTATTCCAGTTTCAGACATGCGAAAAACGTTTTATTACCCAATGCATTTAGATAAAGATAACATTTGACATTAGCGTCCAGTTTGGAGTAATAAATAGTACTTTTTTTTTTTTTTTTTTTTCACATTTGACTATTACGATGGAAAAACTGGTTATAAATATCACAAAACTGTATACACGTTCAATTAATATTTTTAAGAAGCACATATTCTAAACATCTGAGTATTATATATATATATATATATATATATATTGCTTTCGAAGTGATATATTGCCATAAGTAACCTCATTTGAGATAACGTTCCAGAAATTTCGCCAACCACTGACTGTGCAGAACATTTTAAATTAATGTTATTATGGCGTGTATACACTTTGTAAGTATCTTCATACCGTTATATACCAATACTTATGCTTGGTAATTTTTTAAATTTGGAAATTCACACATTTTTCATAAAAATGGTTCAAACCGGCAAGTAGTTCACGTTTTACATAACGCTGTTTTAACTCATCCACAAATTCCAGGCAACATATTATGTATTTATAAGAACGTTTTCATTTCATGTGTGATCACTGCCAAGTAATAAAGCGACGAGGAAAATTATATTTGAACGACGTCTAGTACACTTCGCTGTGCAAATAATTGAACATCATTATACTTAGACAACTGTATGACCGACAAAACCAACTTGCATTATTAAATCATATAAAATTCATTTAAAAAAAAAATACGAGAGACGGAGTTTTGAATTTGTGAACATTCTTATATCGCGCAAACTGCGTGTTATCTCATTGTGATAAACAACAGTTACGGCCGCCAACTGAAAAATAAAATGTGTACCTATATAAAAATGGTACGAGGCCATGCATTTTAGTTTATTCATACTAGCATTACACTTAATTTAGCTTAGAAATATATTTCGCACACCACAAAGTTCTTTTATAAACGAACCTGGCGTATTTCACTCAGCGTCCGCTACCTTGACAGTTTATGTCCATGAATATGCAGTAAGAAACATTTAATGGAAATAAGCGTGACGTCATTACAATTCAATGAGGCAGTACACGTGATGGATGAGCACGTATTACACAAATAACTGCAATAACCACTTTCAATAAGTGTGCAAAAAACAAGAGAGCGGATCGCCGAAGTAGTGAATGCGTTTATGGGCAGCTATTATTACTGGGCATGCGCGTTTCCACCCATCAGTTTTCAACACAGTAACCCAATCTTACAGAGCGCCTAAACTAACCTAGGATAGTTGGTGGATACGTGGCTCGTTTTCACACGCGCATGCGCAGAACCCCCTGCCGCGGCTGTCGACTCCATTACCTTCTTCCGCGGATATTATAGCTGTGCAATTTACACACGGTTTGATGCGTATAATCCATTCACGGTTGCTTCACACTTTTCTGAAGTCCTGATAAAGTTCTACTTCTAGGATATTCCTCCGCCTCATGCAAACTAAGCTTAACTAAAGTCTAGAAAATTACACCTAAGGACAACGCACCGAATTCATGCACACTCAGTTCTAATGATATTTTGTGCGAGAACTACTTATTACTAGGCGCTACCAACACACATGTTTTCTCACTGTTTGTATGAACATTTATTATAAATGAAATATTATAATTTATAAATAAAATATTGGTAGAACTTCAATTTAACGAAAAATAAGATACTTTCATGTTAACAGAGGTATAAAATTCTTGTGATACATGGAATATTTACGAAATAACCAAACCTGTCATAAATGGGGTGATTTTTCAATGGTTTGATTCAGAAAGTGCGAAGAAACAGCGAATAGACTATAGACGGGATATGGGGTAAAGCGTGCATGCCACTTTATAGCCGTGCCCCAACAATAAACTGCGTTTTTGCCATTAGCACTATGAAAACGTGAATTGGACACTGAAGGTTAAAACACTATAATTATCATGCCAATAAGGGCTTTGAAACGACTGTACAGTTTCTGTTACAGAGTTTTTTAATGCAAATAAAGTTAATAAAAAAGTTTTTGCATAGTAGCTTATAAGCGTGAGTCTGGTGGAAAAATGTTTGACTACGTGTGTTTGACAGTCGAAGACATATTTGCGGCCTTTGTACACCCCTGCACTGGCTCCGGAAGTCGACTGTCAATCACAAAAACACACAAGCTGCTGCGTGTCAAACAAAACAAAAAAAAAAAAAAAAAAATCCTCATTGCTGCGTGTTTACCAACAGTCTAATTCATGTAACAATTCTTGGTCTGTATTTTTGGTACAATCTTAAACATTCAATAAAACAATTTTTATTCTATTTTGCAATTATTTTAGCTAAATACAACTGCTTCCGAGGCCATTTATTGTACCGTACATGACTTCAATTGAGCCAGAAGATCAATATATTTCGCATGCGTAGACTTCGTGAGTGCATTAGCACTCGTGTGACAGGACCGCGAAACGAAGAAGACCGATACACATTCACTACGATANTATTTTAGCTAAATACAACTGCTTCCGAGGCCATTTATTGTACCGTACATGACTTCAATTGAGCCAGAAGATCAATAAATTTCGCATGCGTAGACTTCGTGAGTGCATTAGCACTCGTGTGACAGGACCGCGAAACGAAGAAGACCGATACACATTCACTACGATGTAATTTTTTTTTGTGAATTTTACTTAGAATTTTTTTGCACATTTACAAGCCTTTGCAAAAATACATCTTTTTGTAGNTAATTTTTTTTTGTGAATTTTACTTAGAATTTTTTTGCACATTTACAAGCCTTTGCAAAAATACATCTTTTTGTAGATTTTACTCTTTGTAATATTTTAAAGGTCGTATTTGTAATATATGTAGATAAATCTGTTCGTACTGACTAGAGATAACTTTAATTCACGAAGACAAAGTTACAAATTATTACATTCTGTGTTAAGTGTTTCACTTAAAGCAAGTGAATGTGTTTATGAATGCCAAGCTGTTACATAATAATTATTACATTTGTAGAGGAAGAGAGAGTTGGTTACCTTACAACGTTCTTTCGAGTGTACGAAACTTGGTTCCAGTTTACCTTACGTTCCTAGGAAAGATAGGCTTACGTCATCATGTCACCTACTGTGTGTATTTTTATGCCCCATACTGTTTCTAACCAACCGAATACACCGTACAAATATTTTGTATGTATTTACTGACCTCAATTCTTCCCAAGACGTGAAACTGTCGTCTGGCTTAGTCCGTACACTATTTCATCCTTCGTAAAAATAAATTGACATCTAGCAAATCGAAACGGTCGTGTGGTTACATTCATTACGGGGTGTAATAAAACAGGGATTGTGAGTTTAAGTCCCGCACCGGGGTGTAAGCGTTTTCTTTCTTTCGGGGATTATATTTTGTACGGATTTGTTTCCTGCTTCGCACTTATTTATCAATCACAGTTGTTTTCTAGAACAAAAAAAAAAAGTTATTTTAACTTCTCAGTTTTGTAAGTCAAAATAAAATCTTATGTATGTATGCATTTCACGATGAACTGAGCACTTTCGAAATCAACATTTGAAAAATGTCACTGTCCCTACCTGCATATATTTAAACTGGCAAACTGACTGGAATGTACCAAGGAAAGTTGGTAACGATGGTGGGAAAATAGTTCCATGTTTTAACGTTGAATTAGTGTAGTGTTAAGTAAAAATTTGCTATAACTAAAATATTTATTTTTCTTGCTATTTTTTAGTAGATACGAGTATAACAATAAGCCAATTTGTAAAATATTTACTTTGCTAATAAATTGACAGTTTCACTACACCAACGCATGAATAAAGTGATCAGCCCCACGGCAAAGATAATTCCACGTATGGAGGAGGTATACACAACATGCAAACAAGTAGATCTTAAGCAGTGTTTTCAAATGGGCTCAGTTTACCGTTAATAGCCTTTAATTTGTAGTATTAGAAATAAATGTATTACAAATTTTACAAGGTAGCTTTTTGTAGTTCTACAACAGATTTTTTTTTATTGGCAACAGGATTTCCAAAAATTTTCTCGCAGTACAAAGTGAAATCATATATATGCTGTTCATGGTAAACTGAGCACTTTTGAAAGCCCTGCTTAAGACCTACTTGTATGCACATAATGTAATTCTTCGTCGTATATAAAATTAATATTTTCATGGGCCTGATCACTTTATTCTTGCGTCGGCCGAGTGAAACTTAAAAAATTATTACAAAAATTAATACGTTACAAATGTTTTAATTTTTTTTACTTTCATTNGTCGGCCGAGTGAAACTTAAAAAATTATTACAAAAATTAATACGTTACAAATGTTTTAATTTTTTTTACTTTCATTCATTAAATCAAACAGGGAGAAAAATAAATAATTTTAATATTCACAAGTGAATACTACCACTTTTAATTCAACGTTAAGACATGGAACTACTTTCCTTCCGTCGTTACTAACATACCGAGTGCATGGCACTCTGTGCCCGTTAAATTGTATGCAGGTAGAAGCAGTGATATTTTCCAAAGGTTGATTTCACAANGTCGGCCGAGTGAAACTTAAAAAATTATTACAAAAATTAATACGTTACAAATGTTTTAATTTTTTTTACTTTCATTTATTAAATCAAACAGGGAGAAAAATAAATAATTTTAATATTCACAAGTGAATACTACCACTTTTAATTCAACGTTAAGACATGGAACTACTTTCCTTCCGTCGTTACTAACATACCAAGTGCATGGCACTCTGTGCCCGTTAAATTGTATGCAGGTAGAAGCAGTGATATTTTCCAAAGGTTGATTTCACAANGAGTGCATGGCACTCTGTGCCCGTTAAATTGTATGCAGGTAGAAGCAGTGATATTTTCCAAAGGTTGATTTCACAAGTGCTCAGTTAATCGTGAATAGCCTTTAGCTACCTATTTTCACAACTTTGCTGTCAACTCAACTGCGGCCCTGCGTGCCAGTGGGTTTTGTAACATTCAAAGGCTATTCACGGTAAAGTGAGCACTTTTGATTCGGGAGAGTAAACCTTATTATCAGTTATTTATATAAAATATTTAGCCTTAGCCGTTAACTTCAGAGTGCGGTGGAATATACACACTGTGTTTATTACTTACATGGCAACATTTGTGTCAAAAAAGTGGTTAAAGGTAAAAAAAAATGACTGAAAGATGTAAGTAACTAGGACATCAAATGTGTACCGTGAACATCCTATATGTAGTTAAGTGGCAGGTCCTTTTTTTCTACTGTTTATTTCAAAAGTGCTCGCTTTACCTTGAGCAGCCTTTAACGATTTGTTCAATACATACCCGAGTATTATTAATATATGTCTTGCAGTTACACTTGCTCGACGGAATAGATAAACGAGTCATTCGGGCCTTTTGCAATTTTAGTATAGGCCCTTCACGGTTATTTGAGCACTTATGAAATCAACCTTCTAAAAATTTCACTGTCCCTACCTGCATGCATTTCAAGGGGCACGCACTGACTGGCAGGCGCCCAGTAAAGTTGGCAACGATGGAGGGAAAAGTAGTTCCATGACCTTAATGCTTAATTAAAATTGCAAGGCAAACATTTGAGAATAAAGAAATAAGTTATTTTGCTTCTTGTTTTCCTTTAAATCTTTACACTGTAAGTATAGGAATTGGCATATTTGTAAATTAAGTGCTTATCTAATATTGTCACAATTTCACTTGACCGACACATGACAGCATGACGCATGACGCATGACGCATGACGCCAGTGACAATGTTAACTTTACACATGGTGGAAGAATACACAATGTGCATACATGATCATCTTGAGCAGGGCTTTCAAAATTGATCAGCTTACCGCGAACAGGTCTTAAGGCCATTGCTTGGTTTGAAAGCAGTAATAATTTGGTATATATGGGAAAATATATGTTAATGAAATTCAGTTTTTTTTTTGCGGTTCCTGTTAAATATAGACACAGATTATGCAGGATGAGTATAAAAAAATACCCCAACTTTGAAGGTCTCTAATATCAAAACCAAACAACCTAGAACCTTGGTTGTCCAATCAAATGAACAGTGAAACCATGGAGTTTGTTTACCATACATTCATAAATGTTCAATGTGACCACCACGAGCGGCTCGAACGACATCTACGCGATAACCAATCTCGTTCCACACTCTTGTCAGCATGTCCGATGTTACGGTTTGGATGGCATCCGTTATTCTCGTTTTGAGGTCGTCAATGTTAGCCGGCAATGGTGAACGAAACACTTGAACCTTTATGTACCCCCATAGAAAAAAAAATCGCACGGGGTAATATCCGGGCTTCTTGGGGACCTGAGATGAAGAAACTGGTCACCAGAGCTGCTCCTCGACCAATCCAGCGTTACGGCAACGTCTCGTTCAGGTATCCGCGAACAGTTAGGTNTTGGTCACCAGAGCTGCTCCTCGACCAATCCAGCGTTACGGCAACGTCTCGTTCAGGTATCCGCGAACAGTTAGGTACCAATGGGATGGCACGCCATCCTGCTGGAAAGTTAAGTCCTCCACCGCCTCTTCTAACTGAGGAAACAACTACTTTGTAAGCATGTCCAAATAAGGGATTCCAGTAACAGTGGGCTCGTGAAAAAAGAAAGGGCGGAAAAGAGTGTCTTTGGATACAGAACAAAACACGTTCACTTTGGGGGAAGCGCGCTCGTGTTCGATGGTTTCATGTGGAGGCTCGTGACCCCATATCCGCACGTTGTGCCGGTTCACCTTACCATTTGTATGGAAAGTCGCTCCATCGTTAAAAACCAGCTTAGACATGACGGCATCGCCTACTTCGTTCTGGACAAGGACGAACGCCATCCAACCGTTACACCGGACATGCTGACAAGAGCGTGGAACGAGTTTCATTATCTCGTATGTCGTTTGGGCCACTCATGGTGGTCACATTGAACATTTATGAATGTATGGTAAACAAACTTCACGGTTTCAATGTTTATTTGATTGGTCAATCAAGGTTGTAGGTTGTTTGGTTTTGATAGTACAGATCTTCAAAGTTGGGGTATTCTTTTATACTCATCCTGTACCACCAGGGACTTTTTTAAGCAGAAAAATACGCACTTCTTTGCTATCGAAGTCTTTTGTAACATTAATGTATAGCCTGTTTTCTGGTAAAATCAGAACAATTATAGGTTGTTCACGGTAAATTGAGCACTTCTAAAAGACCTGCTAAATATCTACTAGTAAGCACATTGTGTATCCTTCTGTCATATGTAAAATCAACGTTGCCGTGGACCTGATCACTTTATTAATGCGCCAATCAAGGGGAATTGTAAAATTATTACAAAAGTAAATATTTTATAAATTTGTTATGATCCATACATTTATATGCATTTAAAAATCAGAAAGAAAACTATATCTTTGTAGTATTGACGAATGTTTACAGAACACTTTTAATTCAACGTTGGGACATGGAACTACTTTCCCTCTATCGTTACCAACTTTATTAAGCGCTTGTCACTACGTGTGCACGTTAAAAATACAAGCAGGTAAGGACGGTGACAATTTTCCAGGGTTGATTTCAAAAGTGCTCTCGTTACCGTGAACAGCCTTTAATAATTAAATTAAAAAAAGTACTGAAAAACAAATTGTTACAATTGCCTCGATACAGAGCTTGACAGTTTCAATTCTCACACTTACGTTTTTGTTTCAAGATTATACCTTTAAAAGCACGATTTCAAAAAATTAACTGTTCAAGTGACCTCGAGACCATCTCCATGGGGACGCTTGTCCCGTGAATCGTTTTCCCAGAC
>NQII01000299.1:746383-757425 GCA_002778355.1 Clitarchus hookeri | reverse complement strand
TTGGTTGGCTGAGGTCGTGGCTTGGGGCTAGTGGTGGGGCTAGATGATGGGCGGAGGGAGGGGGGTAGCCATGCTCCTTTTCCTTCGTGCCGGGGCCTTGTACACGGAGTCCTGCGCGGGGGCCCTCGCGAGTCCTGAAAGGAGGCCGCCAAGTAAAGGGAGGCAAACAGACGCTAATCGCCTTTAGCGTCGCGTCACGTAGCCCGCCGATGGACGAGCCCGGCTCCCGGCGCTGACAGTCATCGGCCTCCCATTGCAGAAATTAAACAGTGGTGCTGATTGCAATTAGTCGCTGCGGTATGGACGAAGAAGAGGGGAAGATGTAGGGTGGTCCCGTCGTGGCTGGCCTTACTCGTCGCGTTGCCGCCCGGGTATAGCCGCAGACATTGTCCTCCAGGCAGATCGGCGTGCAGGTGCATTTGCTCCTCCGAGAAACGGCGGTTCGCTCCAACTAACTATTGCTTTCTATCCTCCGTATTATTTTTCTGGCGTGGCTAATCGTGTGAACTGCTTTCAGTCCAGAAACGGCCGTTCATACAATGTGAACCAGTTGAACAATGTGTTGGTACAAATATAAGAAACTCATTAATTGCTTGGTATCCAACGCTTTTAAGAGGAGTTCAAGGTCAAGAAACGAAGGAGTGTTTCTGTCGTGATGCTGTACTGTGCAAATTAGATCTGTAACAGTGGGACTTTGTTATACGAGATTAAAGCCCACAGATTAAACTTCGCCCGTATAGTCGTACTTACGTCTTGCCTCTTAAGGAAACTGCATAGGCAAGCTTTAAAAATGCTATATTTTACTATTTTCACGAATATTTTTCTCCATGAATACATTTAATATGATGAGCGTAAAAAAAATGGGACACACACAAATGTTTTTTACCTTTTCTGGAAAAAAAAGTTGTATTTTCAGAACATTTATTCACCAAGATACATTTATTCGCGCAAACAACGATTTAACAGAAAATTCTTCAGTACATACTGCTCTTAAAATGGTCGATTTTGGACCATACATGCTGAATTCGAATACGGCTTTACTTTACATTATGTGTGTATGTGTAAATATCATATAAATAACTGACATTAACCCATTCAGACCCAGTGTACACAATTGTTTACATTACGCACGTGTAGGTAATTTTTGGTATGTACGGCACACTGCGAAGCTCAATGACCGAATGATCTTTAATGTGGGTAAATGATTCGTAAACAGTTTTACTGGTCTAGGTACACAACTGGTTCGTATTACTGTAGCTGATCATATAGCCTACAGCTCATTGGCTGTGTCAACAAAACAAGTGTTGTGTCGAATTAAGCAGACTACAGCGTGGATTAGAAGATTTTTTTTGTTTGCAACACCTGAAACAGTAAATTAAAGTGGGTCTGAAATGGTTAATTTCTGTAATTTGAAGCGAGGATGGGCTGCATCTTCAGCACACGGAGCAGCAAACGACCTCGCCAAGTCGCGTTCCGCAGCTGTTGCAGACAAGAAGACACGTGGAGGGAAACGTAGCAAAATTAGATGAGGAGGGGGGGGGGGGTTCCTCCATTCCTCTCTGTTAGCGGCCAGGCCACATGTTTCCGAAAAAAGCTTTGCCATGTTTCCTGAAGGGAGAACAAATTAATTTCCATTCTGCGTTGTGTGGGCCAGTCCCGCACCCCTTCCAAGCGAAACCTCCTCCGTTGGAGCTTTTGTGTCGGCGGCTGAAATGATAGCTATTTTGACGTCGGGAGGACGGGGCCAAAACCGCCGGACACAAACAAACAAGCGGGAGTTGATTGACTGTGACCTTTCCGGCTCGCTGTGCGGCGTGGACTGACAGCCAGGTTAGAAGGATAATGGAGGGGAAGGAGGAGAACAAGCTTAAAGAGGGGCACCAGGTAACACGGGCGGCATGCCACGGACGGCTAATGCGTCACTGTAGCACTCTTTGTGCTCGGAGCAAAAGGCAAGAGGAGACAGAGAGAGAGAGTAAGAGATAGATGGCCGGCTTTTTGGAAGCGGACACCTCCAGCACAGACGGGAGTTGGAGAAGGGACGAAAATGGAGTGGCGGAAGAACGCAATCGCGGGGGAAACGAGGAGTACCCCGAGAAGCTCTACCAATCAGCAGCAACGTCCGCCACGTATCGTAAAAGGGGAAATGTAAAGGTGGCCGTGCACAGAAGCAACCCCCTGCTACGAGTCGCAAGCGATCGTTCTGTCGCATGCAAACACAGTCGCATACAACCCTCTTTGCGACCATTTCGCATGCGACAAACTGTTTACATTGAGAGCAACCAGTTTTTCTGCTGCAGTCGTAGCTTGCAAATTAAAATATCGCGTAACGTATTTTTTACTATGTCTCTTTCACCACAAAGAATTGCCGCTAAAACATTTGTAGTGATTTTTAAATTTCTTTTTAATGTTTTCAATATCTGCGATGTACTGTTTTACAATTTTTACACAGCTCTTTCCTCAATAAAATTAACAGTTTCATCGCTGACTCTATATCTGGTATTTGAACCTCAAATATCGTCGCTAAAAATTACTACACTTTTTGGTTAACTCGCTAGCTGCGTGCGACATAACAAAATGTCCCACTTGGCTTGGGAAACTGGCAACTACTTTCGACTAGTCACATTCTGCGTTATAATTGCTTGCGACGCAGGAAAACCATGTTCTACATATCGCACGTGACCAAGTTGCATGGCAACATCGCAAGAAGTTCCTTGGTACAAGGCCGCCTTAAGGATTTACGTCGCACTGTTAAACGCAGAAAGGCTAATGTGAACACGTGCCCGTACATGATAGATTGACTGCAAGATGCGGACATAGTTCTAAGGAAAAAACTGAAAAAATTGTTTCATTGCGCTAATCTTTGGATCCGAGAAACGTATTATGTGCCAAGAGGAAAAAAATAATTTACGATCTGTAACCGGAAATGTCCCTTTTGGCCGCCAACAAAAGTGTTGACAAATTAAGGGAATCCCTAGTGTCCATATGGGGAATTTCCGGTTTCTATGTGTAAACATCACATGTTTCTTACAAACAGAGCGTGGGGAAACACTGTAAATTGTTAAGTTTCTATAACATATCTCTGAGAAGATGTAAAAGAGAAATTAACAATTTTCCTATTTATTTTTACGTAATCTATTCATCTCTTCCTGGAAGAGGAATTGATTGGCCCCACGTTCCTGAAACAAGCTGTACGCGTACCCTACACCAAAGAAGCTGAGGACCATTCCACAGGAGACTGAAACAAAACAGTTGAAGACCTCGGCGGTAATTAATAATAACCTTAATTACTGCAGTTTTGCGCAAATGTGAAACGAATGTTTGACAAATCTGCAGATGTGAGTGGCTTATTCATTTCTTGAAGCGACACTGCTCTGTCATCATATGTTGACCAAATTTCAAACTTCTTGAACTAGTAGATAGAGCGAGTGAGTGAGTGAGTGAAGAGATTTGGGCGCCTCTTAATATCGAGGTCTTGAGAACCGATGAGAGTGAAGTGAGGTGATGTATGGAGCAGCGCTGGAATGAAAGGGCAGGGGAAACGGGAGATCCCCGAAAAAACCCGACGACCAGCGTCATCGTCCGGCACGATTCCTTCTTGCAAAAATCCGGAGTGAACCGGCCAGGGATTGAACGCGGTTCGCCTGAGTGGGAGGTGAGCAGTCTTAACTGCTCAGCCACCGTCGCCCCTAGTAGATTGAGAATGTGGGATATAAATGCTTACATTAGATATCTACAATTGTGTAACACTGTTGGTTATCATTATTAGCCCCTGAGGTTTTCAATTTTTTGAGGAGAATAATTTGAAAATTTTATTAGGGTTCAAAATGTTTATTTTGAACCCGAAAGAGACGTACTCAATTTATGTAAATGAAGTAAGTAGTGTATTTGATAATTGTATGCAAACCCACCGAACTGTTTCTTTAGATTATGGCCATGGGCTATACTGTAAGAATTATCATAGTTAGGCCTACTGGAGAGTAAAATGATTACCACGATGGCAGGCATTACATTTTCTGCTTGAGCACACTACCAGCGTGCATGGTTAAAATTAAAAATAAATGTATACTTATTTACTTACGTTTATAGAAAACTTCGGTTTGTAATTGCATAAATATTCGCAGTACAGCCTAATTTAAATTGGAACGACCATAAATTAACGCTAATTCAAGTTGAAGCTATTTTGGAAGTCTATAAACAAAACCCCAAAAAAAAAGTATAAGGTTTATTCGACTCAGTTTGGGAAACTTAATGCTTTTGGTTCGGCAATTGAAAATGTTCGCCGCCATGGTGCACTGGTGTCGCATGTGTGCCGGATTTTCCCGTTTTGTATAAATGGCGTAATTCTCATGGCACAAATATAATTGTGTGAAATCTTCCTTTTTATATTGTGTTAGAACCTGCGTAAAGAAAAAATTTTGTTCTTCGAATTAGAGTGGAAATATAACGAAATATGGCCACACGTTGTTTAATAGCAAACATACTTTTGAAGACAGCTCTCATATTATATATATATATATATATATATATATATATCCACCTANCTTGGTCTTGTACAATTGTACAAGGCATGATGCACGAGCTGGTATACCAGTCGCTATATGAACCACCATGGGGTATTATTATTACACGACAGAAGTTCGCGTACTAGCATTTGACACAACTCGGTGAGTGTGCAGTGTGTGGTTTGTAGTAAATATGAACCACATTCGTAGAACTGTTAAAAGTCTGCAACTTGCGTAAGCCTATAAAAAAAAATCACATCTTAATATTGCAATATTGCTGTTCGCCTTTTACATAAATTTATTGCTTACCAGTATAGTTCATTCTCTTGAAAATGATGTGAAGACACTAGAGTACGAGTGTGTTATTTTTAATTTTGACGAAAATTTCTAACCGTTTGCAAAATATAGTTTATTCTTTGCATACCAAGTTATTATCCACATGTAACACATAATGATAAAAAAAAAACAATTAAGGGTCCGACGGAGTTTCAAACTCACGCCCAAAATCTGCACATTTCTGACGGACACCGCGACTTTACCACTGCACTACCAGTTAACCCACTATACATTTTGTTCAACCGTT
Source organism: Clitarchus hookeri (assembly GCA_002778355.1). Lineage (NCBI taxonomy): Eukaryota > Metazoa > Arthropoda > Insecta > Phasmatodea > Phasmatidae > Clitarchus > Clitarchus hookeri. The sequence goes on along the minus strand of NQII01000299.1, from coordinate 752,337 downwards.
GAAATTAACTTTATTATAGAGTGGGTAATGTTTTAAATATTTAGAACGATTTTAGACACTAATTAAAAGTTGTCATCGCCAATAGTAATCGCCGTTGTCGCTATTTTAAATCTATTTGAAAGAGTTTCAACCTCACGGATGTATAATCAAGATGGAGGCGTCCTTTTCGGTTTCTTCATCAACTCGTTTCAAGTAGCAGCCACGGGGAGCGCCCTACGCTCTGAAACTGCTACGTGATTGGCCAGGTACGAAACCTGGTATGAAATCTGGCCGTACAAGGCGGGAAATGCCATGACGGGTGCCTCACTAGCCCGTGTACTGGCCGCTATGGCGGACCTTGGTAAGCTTTTACGGAATCTGGTATCGTGTAATATCGCCTTAACGTGGACACCCATAAAATTTCCGCTACGCGGGAGATGTCCCGCCAGGTTGAGTCACGGTGCGTGTTGCTTGCTTACAGCTGTGAGTATAGGTCAACTGCCCCATGCTACCGGCCCACCTAACTTAATCATATTTGCATATTATTTCTTGGCGTTTCTGTGTTACTTTCCATTGCGTATGCTATATCACTGAATTCCTCTTTACACGTACTTTCAGGTACCGTTGAAATAAATGTATGTTTCCAGGGGAAGAATAATATGTGGTTTAATTATTTATGTCCATACACGTGTTACGAATAGTCACTTTGCGGCAAATTACTTGCCCCCGTACATAATTTCATTTAGCGAAAACCGCATTTCGTGATCTGCAACAGTTCCGGAAATTTTGGGGGTGTCCACCTTAGGCGGACCATTCTGTATACATTTTACACTTGAATTTGTAACGTTTTTACATTGAAATAAGCTTGTTTATAACGCTTAATAGCATACATGGTTGTATTTTATACTGTTTACTCTTGAAGGCATTAGTAAAATGTAAATACGAAATAAAGTTAGCAAATTTACGTACTTAAAATTTAGTCTGGGGCAAGTATGTATCACAATCAGAACCAAACACGAACTTTTACACACAAACAAATACAATTTCTCCATTTACCGCTTGGCAAAATGCGACCTCTTTGGAAAACAGCGCACCTTGCGGCGGAAATTTTCCCTATGCCAAACTGTCCCATAAGGAATATCGTTTAGTTTCTAACCTGAGTAGAATAAAACTTAAAAGGGGCAAACCTGCAAAACTGTTTTTGCCAACTTTGTGAGAAAAAAATTTGCCAGAGTAATGCTCTCCTTCAGTGCAATATATCTTGAGCCGCAATTAAACGTACAAAATAACGACGTCATAAATATATAATTATAAATGCGTTACTATTGAAAGATGTTTGCTCATAAAGCTGGCAGTAAGCCACTATTTAGGATTACCCGTTTACTGGTTTTTGTATACCGGCTTCCATAAAAACTTATGAACTTCAGTCAACGTGTTAAACGTTAGTTATGTCATGTGGCCTCTTTAAAACATTAAACTCAATTTATTTCTTTTAGAATACTTTCGCTTTCGCATTAATGCACTTTCTATTACATAAACCTTCCCGTCAGTCATGCCTATTATCTATGTGTCAGCATTTAAAAAAAAGTCTGCATTTTTACCAACAATTCATTAATCATTAGAATCTGGTTGCTGAGTTTATTTTTGTAACACTACAAGTAAATTGCAACACATTTTACTACACGGCACCCTGCAAAGTGCAAAATCACTAGTGAATTGGATACTTCAAAAATATATCAAAAACATAGAGGTACAGAAACAATGTTTTATAAAACAATGTGTTGTAAGGATACAGTATTTTACTTGTAGTGTTACGTGAAATTCTTTGGCAACTAGTTTCGAAAGAACTGTCTGTAAAACGTACAAACATATCTTACTGTGTGGAAATGTAAGACAACGAAAGCAATTTGCATACTCTCTGAACTATAAATAACGCACCGTCATGCAAAATAATACTGTTTTTTTTTGTACGGAACCTCGGCGCCCTCGATCTTTAGGGCGTCATGCTCATGTAGCGGAAATAATTAAGCCGTCACGTGGTTCGGGGACTTCTATAATCAGAAGGCTTTCTTTCTCCTAAGCCTATACGGCACAACTGTGCGGGATAAACTCAAACTTCGACTCTTAGGTTATTTCTTGAACCGTATTTAAAAGTAGCAGTGTTTATACCCAGTTCTTACTAGAAAATACCATTTTCCTGTATTTTTTCCCCCAGCATACTTATACCGTGTGTACCCACCGGCCCTATTGTCAACCATATCAAAGCGTTCCTTTCTTTTTCGTGAGATTTTTTTTTCTTCCAACAAACACTTCTGAACTGTTGCTTCATGACTTCCTTCTTTTAACCGATTGCTTTCCTAGCTGACCGACATTTTTTTGCCCAAGAGAAACGTCAAAGTGAAATACTTGCAACAGGCGGACACTTTATTTCGTCCTTTTAACGTTACGTTTCACCAATTTTTCATTGTCTTTTTCCTTAGCCTTCAGTTGTTTACTGTTTCCATTGAGTGAAGCAATCTGCGTTGTCATTCCTAATGCTTAGCGGTATTTGTATCGTTAGTTCCCACTGCGCACGGATGTACAGTTCAACTGTTGTCAGGATAATAATTAAATTTCTTTCACCTGTAAAAAATTGAAATACTTTTATATTTATTTGACATTGCTGGAGCTCAAGGCGTTAGTAAAAGTGTTCAAGTAGCGTAGCGTCGATGGCGCACTTGATGCGCGTGGCAGTGTCGCCCTTATCGCTCCCACGCTTCTCGGCTTCAAACATGGAAAATAACTCCAGGTAGGCGGGAGCCTTATGGGGAATTGCGCATTAACGTCTCATATTTATCAAATTTTCGCAAAAAGATTTTCAAATTGCGTAACGAAATTTTTGGCACGTTGAAATCTAAATAATAGACTCCTATACATTTTTGCGTCATTAGATTTTCACTGCCTCGGTTATTCCTTCACTACTTACGGCAGATAATAAAGAATAACTTATTTATTAACCTCCGACAGTAGTCAGAGAATAAGAAAGGCAGTGAAGGGAGGGTATTGAATTCAAGAGTACGCAGGTTTAAATAAAATAAAAACATATTTCGCGGGGGAAATTTTTTTATATATTTTCCAGTGTTCTTGTAGCAATTTAAGCAGATTTATTTGTTCCCTCACATAAATACATACNGTATTGAATTCAAGAGTACGCAGGTTTAAATAAAATAAAAACATATTTCGCGGGGAAAATTTTTTTATATATTTTCCAGTGTTCTTGTAGCAATTTAAGCAGATTTATTTGTTCCCTCACGTAAATACATACAATGTTTGCACGGACTGACCACATACAGTACAAATACTGTATCCACGACAATGAGCAATGTAGAACTACGAAAACATAAACTAACAATTTAGCAATTACAATAGACAAATCGTCGCTATGATTGGAAATTAATAAACTAAAGAAAAATTTATTTAACGTATTTTCCAAAAAAAAAGTGCATGCTGAATGACAAAATAATTGGTTGCTTAAGCCCCTCAAGGCCCTACCCCCCGGGTACATTTAGGGTACGTTCCTGTAATATATTATTATTCATGTTTTAACGCGCCAATAATTTCGATATGCATTCTGGGTAACTACTTGCGACGACAAGATGGTAAATATAAGACGTTGGCCCACCATTACCCTTGAGGGGAGGGGGGGGGACTCCCTAGCGCTACATATTGTCTATAAAATCAGTGTTTATGCTTATACGCGTATCTCAGCGAATAAATGTTCTGAGGATATGTCTTTTTTATTCCAGGAAAGGTAAAAATAATATCATCAGTCACTACTTTTTACTTTTATCCTATTAAATATACATAAAAAATCGTGTAAATGAATAAAAATATTTTTTTTTAAGGCCACTACTGTGCAGTTTCCTTTTAAAGAAAGGATAAAATTACAAAGCGCCATATGTGGCTCAAACCATTGGCTTACATCTCGTGTAATAATATCCGAATGCTACATCTAATTAGCAAGAAATTCACTATAAAGTGAGCACTTTTGAAAGCCCTCTGATTTGAAATAATATGTCAATAAATATATTTTATTTTAGCCTTAGACGTTAATTTCCTAGTGCGGTGGAATCTACACACTGCGTTTGTAATGACGTGGCAGTATTTATTTAAAAATGTACTTAAATGATTAAATATGGCTGAATTAAAAAAATGTAACTAGGGCCTCAAAAGTGCTCACTTTACCGTGAACAGCCTACACACGATAATGCATAGTGCAGCCTTGGGAGAGACCCGTCGCTAATGATTTCGCATGGTGAGGTTTATTTTATTCTGCTCACGCTGGGAAGCTCAATGCTTTTAGTTTGGCAACACAAGATTTTTGCCACTAGGTAAGCGCTAGTGTCGCATTGTGTAGAGGAGTTTTCCTATTTTCTACGTTAAAAAACAAAATAATTGCAATAATCAAAAATTAAATATAAAATAACTACTTAACTAAGTGAAACATTTATATTATTTTTATTCACGTAGCTTAAAACTTTCATTGAAAGTGACTTTTTTGGAACACTAGCGCTTACCTAGCGGCGTGAATTTTCACTCGTTTTGTTCCTAACCTGATTAGAACTAACCTTACTTATGGCAAGACGTAACCTTGAAGAGTACAATTTTTTTATAGTCCATTCTCTGTTACTTTCAACTTTTCTGAAGTCCTACTAAAGTTCTACTTCCAGGGTATTCCTCCACCTCACGCAAGGAAACGTGTTATACCAAAGGGACAACGCACCACATTCGTGCGCATCCACTACAATAATATTTTGCATGATAACTATTTATTACTAAGCATTACCAACACGCTCATGTTCTCTCTGTTTCAACTCATAAATAATATAAATAAAACATTAAATAGTATTGTAATTTGAAAATATGATGTAAGTGCAATATTCATTTCTTAAAATTAAAATAAAAAAAACATTGGTTGTCTGTAAAGTCGGTTTACTGACGATAGTTGAACGTGACAACGTCTTAAGAAAATACTGATGGAATGGTAGCATTGTTTGAGTCATTACAGAATTTTACTGCATTATCAGTAATTGTTCGAAGTGTGTGTCCACGAAGTCGAATGTATTCGTTACGGATATCTCTTGTTGTCTGTGAATCGTTTCCCTCCCGTCCGTGTTTAAACCGAAATGGAGCATCTTTTTCGGTGATAATATGCAAGCCTTCTAAACTTGTTACCCGACTCAGCGCCACGTACACCAACTGTTGCGGTTGCTTGGATGAGTATTTATAAACAATGACAGCAAACGTCCCACCTTGTGACTTGTGAATAGTGATGGCACAAGCAGGAACGCAAGGAAACTGTTTTCGTTTGCATTTTATAGTTTTTGTTAGTGTAATGTTTACTATTTTCTTATAAACTGGTACCCAGTTTGTAGACAAAGTATTTGGCTTGCTTTGCACGTGAGGTCGACATTTAACTTTGGCTGTGGTTCCTGTTGTTTCTTCTGAAACTTCAAGCCTTACATGGAACGCCTCAGAGCGAGGTAACGCCGCATGAGTCATGTTTTTTCGTGCGTGCAGCCGGCTCTATCGAATTATAAGACGTTGTCACGTCAAAAAAAGTATTTTTATGTTAACACAAGAATGGAACGCTTGTGATACAACACATATTTAGGAAACAACCAAACGTGTCGTCACACATGGAGTGATTTTTCAAAGGATTGATTCAAAAAGTGTGAAGAAACCCCGTGAATAGACTATGCTAGGGATTCGCCTCATCGAGCTTCGTCGGCGAGACATGAGTGGTTGTTGGCCCGCACGCCAAGGCGGCGTGTTATGCGCTGAACAACGCGTGTGTGTGTGAGGGCGGCAGGGAGGTGTGGAAGAAACATCTGAGAAGGGGTCGGTCGAGGCAGAGCGAAGTGTCACAACAAATCATTACCTCCTCGCCGAAAAGGTATTCATTTGGCGGCCGCGGCGCCCTTTTCCTCCGCCGG
>NQII01000299.1:719330-741356 GCA_002778355.1 Clitarchus hookeri | reverse complement strand
GGGGGGGAGAGTCATGTTGCTAGGTTCGACGGCCACGTGGGTGGTCCGACCCCGTCCGGCAGTTTCTGACCGACTTCTAAAGCGCGTGTCCCGGCATTCCTGCCAATGGTTCGTGAAGCCCTTACACGCTTGCAGGGAACTTTTCACTCCACCACCAGCCCCATAGAGTTGAGTAATTTTTTGTAGCCACGAAACAGAATATTTTAAGTTGAGGTTACTGGGGAAAAAAACGTTTGCGTCGAGGCAGACGAAGTAATCATAACCTGAACATCACAATAGTTTCATTTTTAATATTTTTATGGCAGTAAGCATCGCCAATTAGTTTATTTGTACACACCATATACTTCCCTATGTAGGCCCTATCCTACCTACAAATATTTTTTAAAACCATTTTATAAAAAATATTTACTGAAAAACTTTTGAAGCACTTTGATTTCTCGTAACGCTACAATGCAGAAACACCGTGGTAAATATTGTTTTTGATGAACAGTTCTCGGTTTCTTCACACTTTTTGATTCAAACCATTGAATAATCGCCCTTTGTATGACGTACTTGGTTGTTTCTGTTAACATGAAATTGCCTTATTTTTACTTACGTTGAATTTTTGCCTATATATTACCTATAAATATAATATTTCATTTATAAATAATATGAGTAAAAACAGGGAGAAATTATGTGTGTAGGTAATGCCTATTAATAAATAGTTCTTTTGCAAACTATTATTACACTGAGTGCGCACGGATGCGGTGCGTTGACCTTTTGGTGTAATTTGCTAGACTTGGCTAAGTTTCGTTTGCATCAGGCGGGGGAATATCCTGGAAGTAGAACTTTAGCAGAGCTTTAGAAAAGTTGGAAATAACGATGAATGGACTATACATAAAACCACAAAACTATTCCATGGACTTCACGCTTCAAGTTATTCCTGTGTAGCCTCACACACACACATGTATGTATGTATATATATATATACTATCCCGTAGTCGCTAGGTGATGTTTGGTAAGTAATAAATGCATAGAAGATAATTTCTGAGCGTTCTGTGAGTATATGGAACAAGTATAACTAAAATAATTATAATAATTGTCTTTGTTAATATAGGCTGGCATTGATGTCACTGAAGTTTGAAATATAGACAACCTATGAAGTGTGGTTGAAATATTCTTGCAATAGGGGGAAAGATTATTAAGTGAAATATTTTGAACATACTCCATTGCTACACTACGTCGTCACAGAAAACCCGGTCTGAGACAGGGAACGAAAACGAAACACGAGCCAAGAGTGGCTGTAATCAAAATATATGGGATGTATCTCAATTCAACCGATAAACTTCGGCTGCAGGTTAGTCACGAAAATAGACGTCAAAAACACACACACACACACACACACACACACACACATACATATATATATATATANAAATAGACGTCAAAAACACACACACACACACACACACACACACACACATACATATATATATATATATATATGACATATGGTCTAAATCGAATCCCACAGGCGGTACATGTCTTTGAAGTTGGACCTGACGCACCAGATTATTACAGATGTCGGAGATNATCGAATCCCACAGGCGGTACATGTCTTTGAAGTTGGGCCTGACGCACCAGATTATTACAGATGTCGGAGAAAATAAGTAAGATGGAACAATGCGTTTCTGGATAATGTGTAAGTGTAACACGGTGAACAAGCGCCACATAATCTGTCGCCGTCAAATCATGGAAATAATAACGGTTACCACTCTTATTGCAAGCCATTCGTCATGACGCGGTAGCGTATGTGGGATCTTATTGATGGAATATGAATCCGCATGCTCCAATCGACAAAAAAGATTGCATTATGTAAACACTCTAACCCCCGCCGTTTTCGAGTAATTCGGGTTAGAAATTTCAAAAGAATTATGTTCAAAACTTGGCAGGCGGGCAACACGCACAACGCCCAATAACGAATGTTTGCAAATATCGAAGGGACATGATAACAGAAAGAGACAGAAACATTCAGACATAATGTGGGAACAAATTTATGGTGGTGTTTTATCGGTAGTTTATTTGTAAGTTTTAGCAATACGAGGATGCAAGGTAAATTCACATTGACATTTATTACATAATAATGTGCAATACTGTGGTATAAACGAGCCTTAGATGAGGTGCTCGAACCGCGGCCTCCAGCCTCGCTGCAAAGTGTACATAGACAATGCCACGTTTGCCGAACCTGATCAAACACGCCGACTGTGGTTCTTATGATTTCGGCAGCAGCATGTATCTGGCCACGAGATCCCCCAAGGGACATTTTTGGAATCTCGTATGCTGAACACTTCATAGCAATCCACAAGTAAATGTCAATCTGTGTAAGATCTGGGGACCTCGCAGGCCATAACCTCGGCCCGCCGCGGCCTATCCATTTACCTGGAAACGCGTTCCCAAGGTACTCTCGAACATGTGCACCAAAGTGCGGTGATGCACCGTCATGATGCAGCCACATTTTTTGTCGAATCCCTAGTGGAACGTCTTCCAGCAACTTTGGCAAAACCTGTTCCAAAAATACGAGGCACCGGTCAGCATTAAAGCGAGCGGGCAACATTTATGGTCCAATTAAACTGTTACCTACAATATCACACCATACTTAACGCCAAATTGCTCCTGGTAATTTCGGGTGAAGGGCGCGTGAGTGTTCTCTGCCCACACGTGACTGTTACGAGACATCAACACACATTTTCTTGTGAATCGCGCTTCGTCGGTAAACAACACGACACTTGGGAAATGTGGCTCTACTGCTAATCGTTGTAAACACCACTGCACGAACTGTAAACGTTGTGGGCAGTCCTCAACCTTCAAATTATGCACTTTCTGTCGGCGATATGAATGGAGCAGCTGTTCATGCACGACTCTCCACACATTCGTGTGTCCCGTGCGGACCGCATTCACCACTTCACGGGTGTTGGTAGATGGTAACGCACGGAACCTCCGCAGCACCCCTCCTCAAAGCGACGTGTTCGTGCCGACCTTGAACAGCCAGCATTAGGCCTGTACACCTGCAACATGTACGGTATCAAGACAGGTACGCTCGTTTGCACAGAATACAATGATCGCTGTGACGTCACGTAAACACACTGCGTGACTCTTTTACTCACCGTAAATGTCTCCTGTTCGCGAAGCCTCCTATCAATGGCTGTGATTGTTGAATGATGCGGTACACGTCTGTTTGGATACCTTTCCTTGTACATGCGTGCTGCAGTTCTACTGTTGCACTGCGCAGCTCCAGACACAAGGTGAATATCAGCCATTTCACGCGATGTAAAACGACCTATTTCTCGATACTCCAACTAAGCCTCTGTTCCACTACGTTAAACACAAGTACAATGGTTTCGGCTGAGTAAACGACACATAGGCCAAACACCCTCTCCTTGACGATGGTGTGTGTTGTGTGGCGGTTTACGTGGTAGGCCGTTATGAATACAGGTAACTGTATGACGTCATCCCTCACGGAACCGTGTTGTGATACCTGCATACAAACGGTGTTTACCCGCACCAACCTCGTATACGAGTTGGCCATAATAACCATTTTACAAAGTCGATTTACAACGTACACCTCATCCACGATTGCAACACACACAAGTCGATTTTTATACTGAATATACATTTGGTAACTGTGATATGTACATTGATATTGTCATACAATTATCGATTACTACTGTAAATGCTACATTATTGCACTCATTACGTTGGTGTCCTCTGTTCTTTTAATACTCATGCTTGATATGCCACAATTCATTCCGCACTCTTGAGTCTCTCGCCATGGAAATGGCACACAGACAGATGTAGTGTAATTTGCTATTGTTTCGAGTTATTGTAATTTACGGAATTTCTCAACGCCACTGTTACATACCTGTTATCTTGTCCCTTTGATATTTGCAACCATTCGTTATTGGGTGCTGTGAGTGTTGCCCACCTGTCAAGTTTTGAACATAATTATTTTGAAATTTCAAACTCGAATTACTCGAAAACGGTGGGGGTTAGGGTGTTTACATAAGGCAACCTTTTTCATCTATTGGAACATGCGGATTCATATTCTATTAATAAGATCCCACATACGCTACCGCGTCACGTCAAATGGCACGCAATAAAAGTGGTAACCGTTATTATTTTCATGAATTAATTTGATGACAGCGACAGGTTTTGTGGTGTTTGTAGATCATTTTACACTTACACATTATCCACAAACGTAGTGTTCCATCTTACATATTTTCTCCGATATCTGTAACAATATGTTGCGTCAGGCCCAACTTCAGAGACATGTACCGCCTGTGGGATTTGATTTAGACAATAGGTCGTATATATGTTTTCGACGTCTATTTTTGTGATTAACCTGCGGGCGAAGTTTCCTGTTTATAAAACGTATAATAAATCCCACAAGGAATTTTGTCAGATAAATAACAAAATGGAAAAACAAAACATAAAATTACAGTACGAATTATCAAACGAAAGAAAAAGAAAACTGAAAAAATCAAGGACAACACAACGATGACAATACAGACGAAGAGTTGGTTTCAATCAAACGGAAAAANAAGAAAACTGAAAAAATCAAGGACAACACAACGATGACAATACAGACGAAGAGTTGGTTTCAATCAAACGGAAAAAGTGAAAATGGCAAAGACAACATAACCAAGACAGCACAGACGAACACTGAGACGAAGAGGCTCGTTTTTCGTNAAAAAGTGAAAATGGCAAAGACAACATAACCAAGACAGCACAGACGAACACTGAGACGAAGAGGCTCGTTTTTCGTGTTTGTTTCATGTCTCAGACTCCGATTTCTGTGACGTCAGTTCATTGCTGCAAACTAATACAAACAAAACTATTTACAAATAGAAAAAAAAAGTCTCCATAAATGTGGATATTTTTGGCAGTATTGTGTTTGTAAGTATCCAAAATACGAGTATACGTAGGCCTACATAACTAAGATTAATTGATGTGTTAAAAAAATTTCTACACCATATAAAGCATAATTTTATTACTTTTACTATTGCAAAGAAGAAACTCATTTTTGGAAACGTAAGTATCTATAATTCTTCAGGAAAAATGAAACGTAATTTCTTTTACAGCTACATAAACAAACAAAAGATGGCGAAAACAATACACTGCATACGCTACACAGCCTTCTAAATAACTCGGGGTGAACGGGTAACATAACGTGTAAGTTTAGAAGTCTGTAATTTCATCCGTTCCGTCCTTCAAAAGTTAAAGCTTGCCAAGGTTTTGGCGGACGGAGGGATATAATTAATGGCCACCTCTGATTGGCTGTTGGTCACATGATTGACTGACGGACGTGACAGGTTGTTGTAAATCCTGCTTTACGAGGGAACCGAGACCCGAGGACACGTTGTACGTACCTGGTGGAGGTGGCCCGGTGGCGGATCGCTTAGACGGAGCTGGCTGCTCATGCAGAGTCCAGGCAGTGCAGCGCGAGGCGCTATCTCCCTCCCTCCTCGAAATGTTGCACTTTCCCCTTCTTTCCCTTCTGCTGGAGATCGTTGTTGGCAGCGCGGCAGACGCGACGTCACGAAGGAACGCCCTTCCGACTTAAGCTATTATAATCTTCTCTGACCTTCGAGAATCTTTCGTAGCACGCAATAGTCATTCAGACTTTAAGGTCCACTACTAGATTCTAAGTTCGGAAAATCGTGTTATTTCAAATTAACATTGCGTTAGCTAAAATTTTAACTGGATATAACGTTGTTGACTGCATTTCTCACCAGTGACTTGATAAGAGACAGAATGCTTTAATATCTTTTTTTTTGGGTAACGGAATTATATATATGGTATATATATATATACATATGTATATATATATATATATATATATATATATATATATATGGGAAAGGTACCATCAATGGACCTGGTAAGCACTTTGAATTATAGCATAATAAATGATGCACGAACATTATATAACCATATTGTTTAGCACCCTTAATGGATATATAAATCCCTTGTGTTCTGCGGAAAAAAAATGTGCAAGTGGTCTATTAATAGGACCATGTAAGTTCCATCAATTGACCACTCGTAATATCTACTGTATTTACACAGGGAAAAATGTTCTTAATAGATAAAGTACACAATTAAAACTATAAAAATGTATTGTCTACTTAAAATTTAGGCACAATCATAAGAAACTGCAATAACATAACTTCAGATTTCTTCAACTTTTACTTTATTTTTCAATTTAAATACATATTATCGGCAAAACATCGTAGCTGTGGTGTGGATTTTGTCTAAATAATAAGGGAATGACAAACACATTTCAAAATAGCAAATTATTGGCAAGTGCTGCAGAAGACTCATTTACTTCCCCTTTTCACTCCAACACGATCTACATGAAATCTCTTTCTGCACGACATACACTGTATTGTGCCTTTATCTCTTACAGTTTCAAAGTCATCACAAAATCAAGATTTTTCCATTGTACAGATCCACTTAGAGTTTCACGGCACGGGTGTCCATGGCTTGGTATAACAGCACACTTTCTGGTAGGACTTTGGGCTGCTCCGAGTGCTGCTTTGTAGGCCGAAGAAGTAAGTACAGCCACTCTCTGTGTCCCTGTTGCATTCTTGCTGGGGAAAACAACGGGAGCTGTCTTTGCAAGTGGAAATATTTGTTTCACGGCCACAAGGGCAGACGATGAACTGGGCTTGGGGCTTGGTGAAGGAGCACTTATTTCTCCATCTTCTCGCTGGGTGGGAATAACTTAGTTTGTACTTGTACTTGGTTGGTACTCTGTATTTTTTATCCGTGTCATCGTATGTCACTTGCTGAGCGAATTACAGAAAATTTGTATCAGGGGTAGGGGGAAAGAAGCAACAAAATGAAGTTTCTTAAGCACATTGCTGTCTACTGGCCGTACTCATGTAGTTATGAAAGCGTTCACTGCCATAGCCACTGTAGCAGCTCTTCCATTAAAGCAATACCGAATAACATAGCCACTTTTGACTGAGTGACGCACCGACCTGGATTTTCCCTAAGCCTATTTTCCAGTTTATCTGTATGGTAGGTGTTCAAGGGCTTAAATAAGGCGACGACTGAAGTCTGGAGGCTGTGTGTGGTGTGACCTGGTAATGATAACCATAAAGTACCATTCTCAAGAGCGATGCCCAAAGCTTCAATGTTCTTTGTGTGCGCCGAGCGTCCATTCAATGAAAAACGGTTTCGTGTATGCTTGGTTTAACACACTTTACGAAATGCTGTAACATTATAACAAATAAAGATTTGCTTACATATGTGTTTTCACTATTGAATTAAAAAAAAAGTACCAGGCAGCATAGACCCGTCTCTGAAATCGTTACATGCCATTGCCCGTTTTTATATCAACATGAGAGAGATGTAGGAACCTGAACCGATGGTGCAGAACACCGCAGTTGTGATCGTTCCACGCTCTTCGCTAGACATTGCCCCCACTTGATATTTTGTTTGCTGAGATATTAACTTGCTAAGTTTTTTCTGGCCAGTGGCGGTCCCTGTATCGTCTACGTTGAATATACGAGTAGCATGAATGTTGTTCTCTTCTACCACTTTCTCAAGAAGACCGTACAATTCTCTTACTCTGTCTTTATTGGATCCTGATGCACGTGCCATATATGTAGATTCAGGTTGTCTCAGACTAAGCTCTGGATGCTGAGTACTTGAAAATAAAATCCTCTTATGTGTTTATTTTATCATTTTGATACGTTAAAAACAGATCAATACAACTAAAACTGTTCCAGTTGACATTGCAGAATCAGGTGTCGTGTAACGTCAGGTGCGCTGCCGAATTGTGATGATGTGGATGGACCAGTATGCCATTGATGAACCACCGGTCCATCTACGACACTGGTTGCTGGTCCAACCATAGCACTCACACCAATTTGTCTTGAGCGCGCTGCAATGCAGTGCAAAAAATCAATACATACGTTTGCAATACAGCGACATGTTGCACAGGAAAAAAGCTTTTAGATACTCTACAAATTATAACTCTGNGACGACTGAAGTCTGGAGGCTGTGTGTGGTGTGACCTGGTAATGATAACCATAAAGTACCATTCTCAAGAGCGATGTGCAGAGCTTCAATGTTCTTTGTGTGCGCCGAGTGGCCATTCAATGAAAAACGGTTTCCTGCATGCTTGGTTTAACACACTTTACGAAATGCTGCAACATTTTAAAAAATAAAGATTTGCTTACATATGTGCTTTCACTATTGAATTAAAAAAAAAAAAGTACCAGGCAGCATAGACCCGTCTCTGAAATCGTTACATGCCGTTGCCGTTTTCATATCAACATGAGAGAGATGTAGGAACCTGAACCGATGGTGCAGCACACCGCAGTTGTGATCGTTCCACGCTCTTCGCTAGACATTGCCCCCACTTGATATTTAATTTGCTGAGATATTAACTTGCTAAGTTTTTTCTGGCCAGTGGCGATCCCTGTATCGTCTACGTTGAATATACGAGTAGCGTGAATGTTGTTCTCTTCTACCACTTTCTCAAGAAGACCATAGAATTCTCTTGCTCTGTCTTTATTGGATCCTGATGCTGCACGGTATATACATCTAAGTCCAACAGAGTCTGATTCGAGACCTACCTGAGTACTTGAAAATAAAATCCTCCAATGCGTTTATTTTATCATTTTGATAGGTTGAAAACACATCAGTACAAATAAAACTGTTCCAGTGGGCATTGCAGAAGCAGGTGGTGTGTAACGTCAGGTGTGCTGCCGAATTGTGATGCTGTGGATGGACCAGTATGCCATTGATGAACCACCGGTCCATCCACGACACTGGTTGCTGGTCCAACCATAGCACTCACACCAATTTGTCTTGAGCGCACTGCAGTGCAGTGTAAAAAATAAATACATACGTTTGCAATACAGCGACATGTTGCACAGGAAAAAAGCTTTTAGATACTCTACAAATTATAACTCTGTNAATACATACGTTTGCAATACAGCGACATGTTGCACAGGAAAAAAGCTTTTAGATACTCTACAAATTATAACTCTGTAATAAATTACTTTTAGCGTAAAAGCATTAGCAGGCAATGTAAAATTAACAACTGTATAATAAACGTACTTGACTCTAGTCCGTCCTACCATAAGTATGAAATTTCTCGAACAGGTAGCGGCTTGGTCGCTTGTACTATACTGCGTCCCACGAGTATGCACTCTGCATAGTCCATAGTCCCTGAGATATTGAAGTGGTCCAATGGTGGCACGGATCCAATATTGTAAGCATCTCCCCCAACATATATGTACATATGTGTACATACACACACACATATATATATATATATATATATATATAGCCGTTCTGAGTTTTTCTTGTCATATCAGATATCACGCCTAAATATGCGTCCTTCAACACGCTAATTTTAATGGTTTCACGAGCGTAGTTCTCATATGCATCCCTCAGCAGGAAAGGTGCTGGCACCTTTCCTGCTGAGGGACTGAATGCCGCTTAACTGTACAACTACACTCACGTCTCCATATCGTTTAAACCAGAAAAATTACTTAGTTGGAAGTTAGTTGCAGCTTGTCGCCTCACATCACACCTTTAATGACCTAACCGGAGATGTGTTCTCTCTTTTGATGATGTCCTGGTCGCTGTTAAATGAAGGCCCGGAAATGTACGCTACCATCGGATATCTGATATATCCAGACTTTTTTTGTAAACATTGGGTACGTATTACATACCCTTCAAAACAAATGGAGATTCACTACCTCTTTTTATGATTTAAATTCTCGAGAACACTGTACTGTATAATGTTCGTTCATAGGATTAATTTTAGATATTTAATTTATTACTATAATAAAATATTGAATAATTGTTTAGGGCCTATTNGTTCGTTCATAGGATTAATTTTAGATATTTAATTTATTACTATAATAAAATATTGAATAATTGTTTAGGGCCTATTGGCTGTAAAATAGTGCGCGATAGTACACTGTGAAGGGCATAGCTGTATATGTTATTGTAGCGTTGTAAATTAACTACAGAATTAATTTTGGCTCTTTTATTGTAAAATTAAGACCTATATCCTTTGCAGATCTGGCCACGCCAAGATATATAAAAAAAAATACTTTTTTTGCATCAATGTGGAACATAATT
Organism: Clitarchus hookeri; assembly: GCA_002778355.1. Classification (NCBI taxonomy): domain Eukaryota; kingdom Metazoa; phylum Arthropoda; class Insecta; order Phasmatodea; family Phasmatidae; genus Clitarchus; species Clitarchus hookeri. The sequence continues at coordinate 731,210 of NQII01000299.1, read as the reverse complement.
TTCGAGGCTTGTTACTGAATTGACGTAGCTATATAATGGCAATTGATTAATTTGTAACTAGTCGGTTTGTGCAAAGTATTCTCATTTAACTCAGGAAACTACTTTTTAATTACTTCGCAATCCACTATGAGAATATGAACTCATTGGAATAAATTTAGAGTTCTGATTAGGAAGTTTGAGCGTTTAAGAAGTAGGTATCATGGGAATGAATTCGCGTGGCANAGAATAAATTTAGAGTTCTGATTAGGAAGTTTGAGCGTTTAAGAAGTAGGTATCATGGGAATGAATTCGCGTGGCATAAAAATACCACCTCTACGACTTTTTGTGGAAAGGTAAAAGCTTTGCGGTAACACTTCGCGATTCGAACATTAATCATGGCCGTTGTAATCGCCAGGGTGAGAAATGCTAAAGCCCCAGCAACGGAAACCATTTCGATAACTTTGATAGACGTTTATTTCCCGGAGGGCTTTTTTTAAAGCTAAATAAATTTTTCATTTTCGTGACGCGTACCACTGATTACTCCACGTTTCATTAATTACGGGCGAGACACTTCAAACTGGTCACTTTAATGAACTGGGAAAAAAAGTACTGGGTTTTTGCTGAAACCACATTCACAGCAGTCTTATTTTAAAAATGTGTTTCGTACTGAGATGTTTTGTTCGCGCCGTTAGTTCATAAGTGGATCGCGTGCCAAGTAGTAAGACTATTTATTTCAGCTCGCCAACAGATTATAATCCCGGAGAGGTCTGCAGAGAAGCCGAGGAGGTGCCGAGAGCTTTGACCCAGGTGGCTGGCATATTTCAGGAGCTGCTGATAACGTAGGAATTTTCTTGCCTGCGCACGAAATGGAGTGAAGTGAATGAGGTTTGAGCGAAGTTTCATATCTCTAAACTTAAACAGGATGCTATAACTTACTTCTACGGTTGTCACTTTCTCCAATTTAATCTGATATTGTTCTCAGTGCATGTAGGTGAACACGGGGAAGAGGAAACATAATTATGTGGCCTGGGCTCTTTTGTTTGAAATTATATTAAATGTTGTACGACTTTGAGGCTGGCACACATTTACGCACATTTAAGTCACGTTAGAAGTCAGTCAGCTGAATCCACAACTGCAGTAGGACCACTTCTATTGGTCCATGTATTCCCAATTACATTGTCCTATTAGTACTTAGTAGTAGATAGGTATAGCCGATTCGAGGACAAGGATTGAGGGCTGAGGCACCGAACCGCTGCTGTCCTACTTAGATCTGCCATCTTGTTTCCAGCTGCCACCTTGTTTCCTTCGGCCATCTTGTTTCTGTCCACCATATTGTTTCCAGCCGCCATTTTGATTCCGCCTGCTATTTTGTTTTCGTCAGCTATCTTGTTTCTGCCATCCACCATCTTCTTCGCCATCTTGTTTCCACTTGTCTTTAGTTTACATCGGCTGTTGCTAGGAGGCATGCCATGTTGGTTCTGGAGTTGGCCACTAGGGATGCTACTTTTTATTTAATTTTCACAGAGCTCAAAATATCGTCTGGAGGAGGGCGGGTTCAAATTGCCGAACCTTGGATCGGCATGCAGACGCCTTAGACCACACGAATTTTTAAATGCATGCTTCCAAAAAAAAATTAATTTTCAATGAAGGTACACATACACATTTTTACAGTTATTATTTGCAGAATACAAATTGTCAGTGCTGCTGAATTGTTATGTGTATCGTTGTACACAATATATGCAANTGTTATGTGTATCGTTGTACACAATATATGCAATACTATTAGTGGTAAAGTTATTGCTGCGGTATTTTAGTACATGTGTTCTAGTATTGTTGAACTTTGTTTTCTTGTACAATGTATTTTAACACTTTCAACACGATGTCCGTGTACCACACGGACTAAGCTTTATTAAAACTGTCTCAGTTTTAAAATATCATACACTTACCTACACAATTTCATTCTTTAGTTTGCTAAGCGAAGAGCATAAAATGAGATATTCGTCCTTCAGAAGATATTGTTCGGTCGAATAACACAGCTCGACTATAAAATACGTAACAGGGCCATGATGAACTTATAAACACAAGCTACAAGTATGGCTAGTGTTATAGTTGCACGTGAAACTTACCACATCCTCCAACACAGTGGGTCATTAACATACATACATCAGTACAGCTGGTGAATTCTGAATGGGAAAGAAAAACAAAGACGCGAAGTAAGCAAAGTGCAACAACCAATGACGTGTCCACATCTTCACAGGCACATATAGATGTGTCGCGTCCAGCCTTTTGGAAATGATGGTTCCAGTACATAAAATCGCCCAGTGTCGAAAGTGTAAGATATATTTCATACATCGAATAAAATTTTAAATAGTTGAGGTAATTTATAGTTATAATTTGACGCCATAATAACTGAAGGTACAGTACACTCACCAGCTCTTCGGCCTTGCACGGCGTGATAATAAATGTCGAGCAGGGGAAAAGAGCTAGTGAGCGGACTGTAACCAGAACATCACTCCTGTTTGCCGCACCTGGTCATCCAGCTGTTGATCTACGTGAGTAGGAACGATGGGTTTCTGGGTGTATAATAGGCTCATTTGGATTGTACTGTACATCATTTTATAGGTTATTCACGGTAAAGCGAGCACTTTTGACGCCCTACTTACGTTTTCCTTTCAGTCATTTTTTATCCTTTAAACACATTTTAAAATAAATATTGCCATTAGTAATAAACAGAGTGTGTATATTCCACCGCACTTGGAAGTTAACGCCTAAGATTAAAATAAAATATATTTATTGACTGTTATTCCAAATGAGAGTGCTTTCAAAAGTGCTCACTTTACTGTGAATAGCCTATACATTACTATAGTGTGTTTTTTAATATTCTACCACCCTCATCAGAGGTAAAACGAATGATAAAAGCAATTATAAGGCGGTAACAAAAAAAAAAAAAGTTTATCAAACAATTTATTTTGGAGGATCAACTTTTGATTTATTTCTATGTATCCAAGTAAATATGTCAGATAAATTTGGTACCAACCATCTGACACCGGTTGCAAGTTCATAGTCCTCATAGTTTCAAATTATCAAATAAAAACTAAATATTCAACTTGGCAACATATTTTTTTCAAGATGACAAATTTTCCCGGAGTGGGAAACTTTGCGAATTTTCAGTATACTATTACAGGGCTGTGCGGAACATATTTCTAGAATGTTTCGTTTCGATATTAATTTTGTTCAGGCAAGGTCAAATTTTATGTCTCTCTGTCCTGTATTAAAAAGGCTAATGAGTAAATGTGAGTTAGCAAATGTTTCTAAGTTATATATAGTATCTCGCACTATTTGAGTAATATTAAAATTTTAACATCTTATTTGAATAAATTAATAGTTTACATTATTATTGATATAATGTTTGGGAACAAGTATTTTACATAACTTCCATTGCAACCTACGTTAAGAAATAACGTAAAATATTAGGGTGGTACTTTAAGTTTTAACGTGTGTCTTCAGCAACCTATAATCAAATATCTTTACTATATAACTTCCAAAATAATGTTTTTATTTAGATTTTTTTTTTCGAATGCTTTTGTGTAACTTTTTTATACGTAAAGGTACCTAAAGCTGACACTTTGAAACCACTTTCATTCTAAATTGTACATAAATAATTATTAATTCGAAAGAGCCATTTGGAAACCAGTTTGCATGAAAGAGCTTTTCTTTTTCTAAATTATATAACAATTAGATTCAATAACAATATGTTATTCAAATTAAAAAAAAAATATTTGAAATATAATTTTGTACCTAAAGCTGACATCAAAACTGATCTATGTACCTAAAGCTGACTCTTGGTGCTCCTTAACCTGACAATGTTTTCATTTCAAGCAATTTGTTGCAATATTGTAAACTTTTTAATAGTGTATTATCATGAAGAATGAAGACGTCAATGACAAGTATGCCTCGTTCAATAAATCAATAAACTGCTCTCGTCTTACTTGAATAAAATGCATGCCAGATTTGTTTTGTGTAGCACTGCTCTGAAAAAGCTGTCGACGATGTAAAACAGTTGATTATCAAGCAATGATTGAAATTAAAAGTTATAATATATATGTACAGTAATTTAACACAATGTATTTAAATAACTACATAGACTGATTTTCACTTATGCATTCGTTGAAAGCAAGAAACCATAACAGTTAGTAACTTAATAATGTGTTCGTTTCATTGTTTAAATTACGCTCCGGCATTCTTCATCCTATATATCAACACCTCCCGCACAGTGCACGTTCCTCTTAAATTGGTAATTGATTATGGATTGATTTTCTCCATATCTTGTTTCCAGGATACAAAATTTCACCTTCTTCTTATGGCCAGCGCCATCCGTTTCGTCCACCCATAGTCATCACAGTGATGAAGTATTCTGTTCCTGATGATTCTTTCTTTGCTTCTTTTATTTGCCCTGGGAAGTATTCTTTTTCATATTCAACAATGACAAAGTCATCCTTTTCATAAATTTCATTTTCTAAATCTGAAAATGTCTCTAAATCTTCACCTGAGTCACGCAGAGAAAAGTTATGATTTTCACAACTTGATTCGGATTCAAACGATGAGTTCTTATTCTTCACAGAGGATTTCAGTGCCTCCTTTTTCTTTTTTTCTTTCTGCTGGTTTATCTCTAGAGCTTACCTTGATTTTTCTTCCTTTTAATTTCTCTTGCCATTTTCATGTCTTCCCTTTCTTTTTCAAGTCCCTTTTTCTCCTCAATTTTCTTTCTGTTATACTCACGTTATTCTTTCGAGGTAACAAGAGGCAAACTTTTATCTTCTTTTCCTCTTGAATTACTCTTTTTTTCTTCAGGTTAGAATAAAGCCCTTTTAAACGGCGACGGCACAATTGTGTTTTTACACATAGGTTGTCAAGATGGAGTCACTTAATTAGTTTCATTCCTCGTCTCCGCTAATTGTGGTGTAGCTTCATTAAACAGTCCCGTTGGTGATGGTCCACGCCCACTAGATCTGTCAGGTTATGAGATCTCTGTATTGCAATCAGCCGTGTTTTTATATCTGCTGCTCTCTTGAACTACTTCTAAGCGAGGGCTTTCACGGGACGTCCTTTCAAAATTTATTGCATTGCCTCGTAATTTTTCCACACTTAGAAAAGTGATTTGTCTACAGCTGGCACTGCCCACTCATCCCCTGTACTTTATTTAAATCTGCTTAGGGTTTCATTTTATATATGTTTCGAGGATTTCCCGCAAATTCGTGGAGACTGTGGGTGTCTGGGGAGGCGGTGGTGTAGCGGCAGCTTTACTTTTCTCAGTAAAAATGTTTTGCACAGTTTGTAGGATTCCATGGTATATACTACATTTCTGAATTCATTTGATAAAACCTGGGATGAAAATCTTTCTTCCAGTGCTGTTTGCAGGATAGGAGCAAAATCTGGTTTTCTCACTTTTGATAAAGGTGCTCTTTCCATTCCTGCTTCAGTGTTAGGAATACTGCAACACCAATGGGTTGGATTATGTGTATGGCATTTGGATATACGCATATTAATATGATCTGATTCTCAACACAAAATTCACTTAAATGGTAGCTCATATGCAACACATGCCCATATACAAAAAGTACAACTGGTATTCCAATTTTTTCTTTCAACCATGGGAAAAAGACAATGGAAATGTTTGAATAGAAAGTGTTGCATGCGCTGCACCCATCCTCTGGCACACTTTCCGATACCTCATTTGGATTCTTTTATGATCAGATATGATCATTGGAGGGCATTGCTGCCGAGTAGCATTGCGCCCTTCTAAGGCTGTTAAAAAATCTTTCTCATTGGACCCTGATTTTAGATAAACTTATTTTCACCTTTTTGTACTAGAACAACAGTGCCTTCTTGGTTTTAAAAGAAAGCAGATTAATCTATATTTGAAGATTTTCTCTGGTCTCCAAAAGGTGCTGCATATTAATTTCTATCAAATGAATGAAAATTCATTCAAACCACTGGGTTAATTTATCTGCAGTTACTAAACTTCTACTTGAAGTAATATTTTGGGATGTTATAATGCCGATTTCAGGGTGTCGTCGTAGGAAGCCATTAAACCATTTACGACCAGGTTTCTGATTGGCGAATTTAATTTTAAGCTCCTTAGCAAGGTTTGCAACATTGAATAAAAAGTTTTCTTTCGTAATTGGGAAACCACGTTTAGAAAGATTGATGACCCATGAAGCCAACAGCTGCTCTTGTTCTAGTGTAAACAATGACCAATCTTCTTATTTAATGGATATTTACCAGTGACCTTGTAATAAAGTGTTGTTTTAGGAAGTCCATACTTGCTCGCTGCTGTTTTAACTGGCATGCCTTTACGAACTTCATCTAATGCTATTTCCATATTGAATTTGTCGTACTTCATAATTTTACTTGGACCTGAAGCCATATCTGATAATTAATTATATAGGGATGGAAGAGTAGAACATGTTAGAATCAATTTGGAGTTACATGCTTACTGCTATTACTTACACCTAACAAAATCTGTACGAAACAGCAAAAAATTGCTTGTATTTTACAGAACTGTACATAACTCTGACCATTTTTATAATGCTTAATTATTGTTAGTAACTATCAGAAAATGTTTTGAGGGTGTCAGTTAAAGGTTTACTGTTCTTACCTTACATGATCCTAATTATGACAGTGTCAGGTATTGGTGCTTCCCTGTGTAAATTGCACCAAAACCGGACACCTCACTTGGTTAACATGTTGTCATAGTATAGCCTGCTTTATACACACGTTAAAACCAAGAATAAGCACTTGAATTAAAAAGNCAAGAATAAACACTTGAATTAAAAAGAATCTCTTCCATAATCAGCAAAACCTTATGAGAAATTGACCTACCTCTTAACAAATGTGTTAAGAATCTTGGAACAAAAGTTACACTCCGCAGATACTAAAATCAGTTTCCCTCCAATTCTGCTATAGTCAGGGTAACCAACTTTGGAACACAAATTGTCTTTATTGATAAGTTAAAGAATACAGTGATTTCAATCCAACTTACAAACAGCTTATAAAACTTTATTTTTTCACACCTTTAAAAAAAAGTCAGGTTTAGGTACCATTGAGAACTGTGTCAACTTTTGGTACACTTAACGTATAAGGTTGGAACGCACAGAATTTATATTTGCGAGTCGAAATATAAAGGCAGGTGGGACGGGAGATCTCCGAAAAAACCCGACGACCAGTGGCATCGTCCGGTACGATTCCCACACGTGAAAATCAGAGAATCAAACCAGGTTGGCCTAGATGCGATGCGAGTAGTCTAACCATTACACCACCGCGGCCTATAGCTAGAATCACTGTGGGTAACGTGATTTGTAGACATTTCTAAAGATATTGTTTTTGAGTGGTTTTTTTTAAATATCTCTTTAAGTTCTAAGCAAATATTTCATTGGTTGTGAGAATGAAGCCAGTGTCGAATCTGGAAAGTACAGCTTGAACCAATCTATTAAATGTTTGCCACACTAAATTAACGCGGGACTGAAAGGGTTAATTCAGATGTTCCCATCGAACATTGCTTTGAAGAGGAAAAATAATTGAGTTACTCTGTTTAACTATGGAGTGAAGAACTTTTGTTACTAAACAATCATATATAATATAAAAATGAAAATATTATGTAAACCTCTATGAAAACTAGGTTGCATGAAAAATATTAAAACGTAACAACCCAAGGCATTGAAATAGCGTGCAAGAAGCAGTCGTGTAAGGGTAGTATTTAACACTTAATTGTAATTTATAGCCATATGACCTTACTACTATTATAATAAATAAAGTGACTTGTTTGTTGTCCCTATACTACTCCTACGTAACGTAAATATATAGTCAACAGTAGCTGAATAGCGCTTCCTCAATTTCCGGAGCTCCGCCTGACTGAGTTATGCTGAAGTGCAGTGTCTAAGATGTATAAATACGCACTAGATAAAGATGATTACGGTTTCATTCCTTGTTTTGTTCACCATGACGTAACTGTATATGAATTAACATAAATATTTATATCATAACTATACGGTTATTATTTACTCGCCTTTGACAGTATACAGTGCATGAGTCGCTATTGGTTTTTCATAGTAAAGTGAGCACTTTTGGAATCAAACTTTGGAAAAACAATTGCTGCCAATCAACTGCGTAGGTGCAACTGTGCTCATCGGCATGCAGGTAACAAGTTGGCAACTAAAGAAGACCCAAGTCTTGACGTTGTACCTACTGCAAGCGTAATTTTTAAATTTGCGGTAAATCAAGTTTGTATTTTTTTTTTCCTGCTTTATACACACTAGATTTCGAAACGGCACATTAGTAACACGTTTAGATTGCCAACAATTTCACGTTTTTACTTGACTGACAAATGGGATAAAGTTCAAGAAGCCCACAGCAATGTAAATGTTATACATGGCGAAGGAATACAAAATGAGGAAAGAGTAGATCTTAAGTAATAAATTATTTGAGAACACTTGGCATTAGCCGTTCATGTGATGACTTCTGTCGTCCACGGTCCTCCAGTCTATACTCCAGCTTTCAGGGCTTCGTGTTCGTACCACGTCTTCTGTCAACTGCGCGCATGCGTAGTGTGTGTAGTTCACGACCATCACGCCGCCCGCCCTGTCAGCACAAGCCAGCTGGCATATTCAACGCACACCTGCACTTGGCGCGGCCCCTTTTAACTGTCACAGCGAGTGTCACCGTGCGCCACTCATTCTGAGCGGGAGGGGCTGAATAGATTTCTATGCGATGTACTGCGCGCCGCATGTCTGCTAGCTTACGCGACGGCAAGGTTACTTCTAACTCAGGTTGGGACGATCAATGTTACAAGTTTGGCAACCAAACATTTTCGCCACTAGGTGAGCGCTAGTGTCGCAATAAACGCAATTGAAATAAACGTAAATAAAATATAAAATAACATCGTTACTAAGAAAAATCTTTCTCTTTTATTATTCAGGTAAATTAAAACTTTATATTAAAGTGACGTCTTCGAAACACTGCTCACCTAGCGGCGGAAATTTTCCCTATGCTAAACTCTCCCATAAGAAAGCTCGTTTAGTTCCTGACATGAGCATAATTAACCTTAGCGACGGTAAGGTTTATTCTATTCAGGTTGGGAAGCTCAATGCTTTTAGTTTGGCAACTAAAGTTTTTCGTCATTAGGCATGCGTTAGTGTCGCATGTATATTTTCACTATTTTCTTTGTTAAAAAACAAAATAATTGCCATAAACATAAATAAAATATATAATAACTACGTAATTAAGTAAAATCTTTAATTATTTATTATTCAGGTAGCTTAAAATTTTAATAAAAAGTTACCTCTTTGGAACACTGTGCACTTAGCAGCGGAAATTTTTCCTATGCCAAATTCTTCCATAAGAAAACTCGTTTTGTTCCTAACCCGAGTAGAATTTCCCTTAACGACGCAAAAGCCATACTATTGGAAAGTAATTTCCGCGGGCATTTTGTTACCTAAGCGAATATCGCTAAGACTGTAACGAATACTTCGAAGAATACTGTTTTGTAAAACTATACCGAAATAAAATAAGAACGGAATTTACTTGTTAGCCAATATAATTAAAAATAAATTATGTAAAACACTTCCTTGAACTGTTCTCGACATTTACAGAACCGGTTTTTCTGTAATATCAGAATGGTCTAGACACGTCTCTTAAATTACGAACTAAGATATGCTCTATATATCTAAGAGCGCGCCATATTTATTAAACTTGTGTTGGCGGACAATTTTAACCAAGAACCACGAAAAGCATAAAAGCTTTACACATTTACTTTGTACCATATGTTAAAGCGAAATAGTTACAGAAGCTCGATGTTAAAAAAAAATATAAAACTCTCCGTTAGTATATGCTCCATTTGACAGCTGTGATACGCGATATTTCCATTGCACAACCACAACAGTACCAGTCAAACGCTTTAATTATTAAATTTCGACAACAGAAATCACAAAATTACATACATAGTATCTATCTCGTAGCTGCTGATAACAGAATAGCATCTGCAGACGCAGTGCTCACAAAAACGCCGTGCAGACGAACAAATGTCCACTGTATTTTACAAATTTCATTGAAACACTTGCCTCGCCGTGTATATCCATGAAATAGAATTATCATTTATTCTATGTTTGTGTTGTCAGTCAAATGACGTACTTAATAAGTTACTAATAGCATCTAACGTTACAAATTGTTGCAAATAGAAATAATGTTTAAACCAATATTTTATCGTTTTCATTCGTCTGTTAGTAGTTTTTTTTTCTGAAGATAACTACTTATTTTTATAGACGCAGTGAAGTTGGAGCAACAGTCAAAATGAGAATCAAAACGAAATAGTCGCTGAAGTGGGCAACAGATCAATGACATTTCTTACAGATGTAATGAAGTTTGGAGCGGAGTAATACGACACGTTTTCACTGATTCATCACTGGAAGTATCTGAGCCCTGTACCGATTTAAGGAAGTTTCCACCGATTCAGTTCAATTGAGTTTGTTGATTGCGCGCTTAGCTTGTTACGCTTGCGCTTGTTCGGAAGCTGCGAAAAAAATAGGACGGGTTAAAATGATAAGCGGTTGTTGACTTTTGCGGTCGTAGCTACTGCAAATGCGCGCGTGAAAACGAGCCACTTATTCAACTACTATGCTACGCTTTAAACTGAGAGGAAAAAAATGCTCTCTTAACTAGTTTAACAGGTTGATTTAGTTTAGTTCAACTCTTTCGGAAATACATAAGAGCCTAATTTTAGGCGTTGTAACGAACAGCATTTTTTTTTGTCTGGAACTGAAATAGTATTAGTATAACGCTATGCCTTATGTTGGGATCGATGTGTTTGTGTTCGACGTTATTAGTAGCAGCTGCTCACGCAACTATGTTATATAATTGTCTGGATGAGGGATCTCCCTTTAACGACACTGTTTTCCGCTGTGTAAAGTAACAGAGCACTAAGAATACATCGTGCCGGACGATGCCGCTGGTCGGCGGGTTTTTTCTCGGCGATCTCCCGTTTCCCCCACTCTCTTCCATTCCGGCGCCGCTCCATACCCACCTCAGTTCACCCTCGTCGGCTCTCAAGAACTCAATTTTGAGAGCCACCCAATTCTCTCCGCAGAGAGGTTTAACAGCCGGTTATTCCGCGAAGTCCAGTGACACACGCCACCAAAATGGCGTCACTAGCAGGAATCTTGTCGAGACACCGTTCGTAGTAACACAAGGACCGTTCCAGCCAATTACATAAAGGATTCGCCAACATCAGATGAGCCGTCACGCCATTTCGTTTCTGTATACTTTACCTACTCTGTGGTGCAGTGCACATACATCATTAAAGTCACTTATTGTGCAACGTCCTGTATACAGACATTTCTGCCTGAAAGGATTAAATAAAAAAAAACATTATAATTTACTCGCACACTATCCTATTTTATTTTAGGGGTTCTTGTTAGGTTGGTATATTAGGTTGAAAAAATGAAGGATGAAATCGCGCATGCCCAGTAATAATGGCCGCTCACAAACGCATGCGCGGTAACACGGCTTCGGCGATCCACAGACCACCACGTTGCATTGGCCAAATCTCATGCATCTGTAGTTAATACCGTTGTAGTTGCTGTTCTCGCGGTCGTGGATCTCCTCGCACAAGATCAATCACGAAATTAAGTAGAGGAAGGATTAGTTCCTATTTGTGTGCCCCGGCTCTCAAGATCGTGGTCGTGCAGCTGCGGTGGCCTCCGGCCCGACAGGTGCCAGCCATCCATCCGAAAGCGCGCGCCGTGTTCGATGTGCACGCAAGCTCGTCTGCGTGTTGCTTATAACTCAATCTCGCGGGCACGAGGGGCGGGGCGAGCTGAACTCGGCCTTGCACGACGTTGAGGAGAGCTA
>NQII01000299.1:639431-702209 GCA_002778355.1 Clitarchus hookeri | reverse complement strand
TTTTTTTTTTTTTTTTTGCCGTATATGCTTCTAAGTCTCAACAATCTGAAGGAATTAAAAATAACTAATTATTAGCAATCTCTATCGCAATATATTTTTAACTTTAACTGTGAGCACGTTTAACCTAAAACTGATATATTATACGCTTACTTTCACGATGCTAGCAAACGTTCCAAGCCGAACCATTTTGAATTAAGCTTAGAATTCTGACAGTGCGCTTTAACCGTACCATTTCTGGTAACTCTTAAATAATTCGTCATTGATTTACATTTGCTTATTGGCATTTAGGACCAATTTCCATCGACAAAAATTCTGTTCAAACCCATTAGGCCCAGTGTACACGATAGTGTGGCCTGCATGTTGCACGTGTTAGCCTGTACTGTACATGGCGAGGCTCAGTGCAGAGTGATCTCTGTGGGTAGCTGATTCGCATCAACAGTTTTCCTATTTACAACACATGAAAAATTAATATGTGTTTGAAGGGGTTAACAGGAGCAGCAATCAATATTCTTTGAAATCTTATTTTAGAAACACGTGATATATTTCTNTGGAAACAAGTGAGATATTTATTTCGAGAAATAACATTCAGTAAGGTTTCGGCAACCCCTAGGATGGTTGGAATTCCGAGAAAGACACTTTCAATGTAATGTTAATAGTTGTTGAAAGTAAATATTTATCAACACCGACTTTGTATCGTTGCCAATACAAGCATTCCTCTTGGAAATAAAATAAACCTTTCAACTTTAAGAAAGTGTAATCTGGGGAATCTAGATACCCATACTCTCTGCAGCTCTACCAGACTAAGTAGGTACAAGTTAAAAATATTTACTGTGTGTGTCGTGTGTATGCACGTGAATAAATCTGCATTTCTATTCATGCTTGCTTGAGCCACATAGTTAGCAAAGTAACTTATATATATATACACACATATATATATGTATATATAATTTTGACACATTTTTATTTTCTAAAAATACTGTGAATGTGGTGTCACAAACCAATTAACACTCTGAAGTTTATTATTTTCTGGTCTTTAAGAAGTGTTACACTGTTAAATATTTCCGTATATTTAGGGAAATTGCTACGGAAATGTATAGCAAATATACGGAAACGCAATCCGTAATTATGTTAACCCCTAAAATACAAAATACGGAAAGTCTCCGTATATCCAATAGCTTCGGGTTTCGGGGACGAACAATTCCGATTCTGCACGGAACTTTCTTCGCTACTGTAGCTAGAAAATTATTATTTCTGAGGTTGTTAGGTTATCCACGCCACTGTGACCTATTCTTTCAAACATTAAAAAGTAGAATCACACGTCTGTAACGTATGGCAACACTTAAAACTAACTCCAATATAAACTAAAAAAGTTGATATGTGATTGATATGACAAATATTAAAGTTATGCCACAAAAGTCATGTAAGAGTTGTGAGTGATCTGAGTCGTGAACTTCTTGACAAGGGTTCAAATCTTGCTCAAGAATTAAATTATTTAACTTATTTAAATATTTTTCTTATACACAGTAAAGCATCCACATAACGAAATTTTTTAAATTTTAAACTAGAAGTACAGAAAACTAACTAGGAAATAAACGGCCAGGTTCTGTGAATACACGGAAAATTTTGTGAAACTTTATGGAAAGTCCGTTTTTGAAAATCTATGTGCCCGTAATTTTACGTACGGACACCTCTAGNACAACACATGAAAAATTAATATGTGTTTGAAGGGGTTAACAGGAGCAGCAATCAATATTCTTTGAAATCTTATTTTAGAAACACGTGATATATTTCTTTCGAGAAAAAATATCCAGTAAGGTTTCGGCGACCCCCAGTATGGTTGGAATCCCGAGAAAGACACTTTCGATGTAATGTTATTAATTGTTGAAAGTAAATATTCATCAACACCGACCTTGTATCGTTGCCAATACAAGCATTCCTCTTGGAAATAAAATAAACCTTTCAACTTTAAGAAAGTGTAATCTGGGGAATCTAGAAACCCATACTCTCCGCAGCTCTACCAGACTAAGTAGGTACAAGTTAAAAATATTTACTGTGTGTGTCGTGTGTATGCACGTGAATAAATNCTACCAGACTAAGTAGGTACAAGTTAAAAATATTTACTGTGTGTGTCGTGTGTATGCACGTGAATAAATCTGCATTGCTATTCATGCTTGCTTAAGCCACATAGGTAGGAAAGTAACTTATAAATGTATTTAATTTTACACATTTTTATTTTCTAAAAATACGGTGAATGTGGTTTCACAAACCAATTAACACTCTGAAGTTTATTATTTGTTGGTCTTTAAGAAGTGTTACACTGTTAAAAATTTTCGTATATTTAGGGAATTAGTTACGGAAATGTACAGGAAATATACGGAAACGCAATCCGTAATTAAGTTAAGCCCTTTAATACAAAATACGGAAAGTCCCCGTATATCCAATAGCTTCGGGTTTCGGGGACGAACAATTCCGATTCTGCACGGAGCTTTCTTCACCACTGTGACCAGAAAATTATTATTTCTGAGGTAGTTAGGTTATCCACGCCACAACAATATATTCTTTCAAATATTAGAAAGTAGGATCACACGTCTGTAACATTTGGCAACATTTAAAATTAACTAACTCCAATAGAAACTAAAAAGTTGCTTATGTGACTGACATGAGAAATATTAAAGTTATGCCACAAAAGTCATGTAAGAGTTGTGAGTGATCTGAGTCGTGAACTTCTTGAAAAGGGTTCAAACCTTGCTCAAGAATAAAATATTTTAACTTTTTAAAATATCTTTCTTATACACAGTAGAGCATCCACATAACGAAATTTTTTATTTTCAACTGGAAGTACAGAAAACTAACTAGGAAATGAACGGCTAGGTTATATGAATACACGGAAAATGTTGTGAAACTTGACGGAAAGTCCGTTTTGGAAAATCTGTGTGCCCGTAATCTCACACCTCTAGATAAATTTTTACCCACAATTTTCCGTAAAATGAAGGAATTTGTTTTAACTGTGTCGCGTGTGTTCATCGCTACAGGAATGCGAGTTCTGGTGGCGTGTGCGTATTTCCACTTCCAACCAATGTCCTGACACAGCACTAAGAGATTTGCAGCAGATCGTGTTCGTTAATGCATTAAAAATCACAACAGAATCCAGTAAAACGTAATTAAAAATTGGTTTTTGCGTGTCGCGTCTTCAGGATTAAAAGCTATGTATATTAGCCCAAAATGCATTCCGACATAGTCCTCCAAGTTTTGATTGGGCCAGAGTAAATGGTGAAAATATAGAGAAATGTATTACATAACATTTCTTTTAACCACAGAAATATATTTTACGTTCGCTTTGTGGCAAAACCGTACCTTTTGTTATGCCTTAGGCAAACGAGGTGCCTGTCACTTGTAAGCATCTTATTGCAGCGAAGCTAGTAATGAAACATTTTAAATACCCTGTTATTATTGGCCTAAATATTATGTCCCGTATACCTAACCCAAAATAATACAGATGTCTTTGCGTAGGAAACCGAAGAAAGACAGTGCTACGGTTTTAAATGTCCTTATACTTATCGATTAATATTTTGTTCAAATAAATTCTTTAGAAACGCTCCATGACAGGTGGCGAAAATTCTGTCGAAATTGAAAAGCAACATTATGTTGCACTGATGGCGCCCCTAACGTGGTAATGATGGCATTATTCATACGACTTAAAGTACCACATATTTTATGTGTATATTGCCAGCAGTACCTATCTATTACTAGCATTCATGGCAAAAGTATCGTTGAAGATGTAGATAGGTGTAACGAATATTTTCATAGATCTGACTATGCTCGAAAACTTTAAGCCCCACTTATGGCTAAAGACAAATTAATAAAACATCTCAAGGACGTTTATTTATTTCAAAGTTACTCCAATCGTTTTCCAAATCTCAAGAAAAATATTTTTTCTCCTTGAAAATTATTACCTTCGTGTCACGTGAAAAATGTATTATTGCGGTACCAACGCAATTTTGCTGCATGATGTATATAATAATCAGTACTCAGGGCACCTACCTGATACGTGGTTCCATCACGACACGTAGGAAAACGAGCCTAAGATAAAAACAAACAGAATGGACCTAGAGGAACATGATTTGCGAGACCTGGTGGGTCGGTAGTATATTCACGTCGTTACAGCATTAATGTCTTTCTTACGTGACGGGTGATTATTGTACAGTGGCTGTGGCCAAACGTAAAACTGGGTCTCAGTTTTATTCGTTGCCAGCAGTTGTCCCGTCCCTTTCGTTTTGCGTGCCGAGTTGAACAGACCCGGCCGGCATTTTAATCGTACGCCCTTCTTTGCGTTGGCAGGACTGCCACGCCCTTGTACTTATCGTCACGAACTTTCACAGCCCCTGAGAACGTGTGGGAGGGCCCAGGCTCAACGCGTAACTGTATAATCGAAGCTAACAGGGCTCGTATCGATCTACGTTGTGCAGTAGTGGTGTGCGTTGTAATGATCTTAAACGATATTTTCTAGTATATGTGACAACTGTAACTGTGACTAATAAATAACTGTTATTTTTATCTGCGATTTCGTCGCCGCGATAAAAAAAAACTCACATACTGCGCGTATCACTAAAAAACATATTTAAAGTTTTTATTTTAAAAACACAAGCACGTAAGTATTGTTACAATCGCATTAACGTTGAAAACATCAGTATTCTAAATGCATGTTTTTAGTAAATATCCCTTTTGTTGAGACATTTGTTGTTTTAAATAGTCATTTTTCTTAACCAGCATTACATTATATAGATAGAGGGAGACCATGCATCATAACCGCGCCCATTACTTAATTATCGGACTCATGTTTTTAAAAATATTTTTATATACACTGACATAGAAGTGCATTCAAAATAAAAACATTTCACTGTTACGTATTATACTTCTATAGTTTGTAAAGTAACTGTATAATAAAACAGTAAGACTGAGCAAACGTAACAAAAGTGAAATTAAAGGCATTCCCGTGAAGATATTTATCATCGTTTTGAACATAGCTTTGCTTACTCAGTGAATATATATGTTTTAAATCTCTCTGTAGCCATTTCTCCAGTATTGTAGCCCTGTAGCTGTGACACTGTGGCACGTCACAGATAGCTGAAATTAACTGTGGCAAGCGAATCAGGTATCACAAACCTGTGAACGTGTCTCTTTAAACCTTCCATCGTATATACCTAGATGGCCGATACCGTCATTTGTTTTGAACCTCGCGTCAGAAACCGCTGACGCCTTGCAGGGTAAGCTTTAGGAGATACTAGTTGTATAAACGGGAAAGCGTTTTCCTCAGTGAAAAATGACCAATTAGTGCGTTGCATATGGATGCACGCAAAGATTTAAAAAAGGAAGCAAGGGTTTCTTTCACGCATAAGTAGATTTGTTAAATAAAGTTTCATATTATTATCTCGTTTAGGTCAGCTTTACGAGTAGTGGTGTTAACTTGAAGAAAATCGTGTTTTTTTTTATTGTAACATAATAATAGTGGTTTCAGTTCCCCTAATTCGAAATTTATTAAAAGCAGCCCCTTTATTGAATTATTGTNCTCGTATCGATCTACGTTGTGCAGTAGTGGTGTGCGTTGTAATGATCTTAAACGATATTTTCTAGTATATGTGACACCTGTGACTGTGACTAATAAATAACTGTTATTTTTATCTGCGATTTTGTCGCCGCGATAAAAAAAACTCACATACTGCACGTATCACTAAAAAACATATTTAAAGTTTTGATTTTAAAAACACAAGCACGTAAGTATTGTTACAATCGCATTAACGTTGAAAACATCAGAATTCTAAATGCATGTTTTTAGTAAATATCCCTTTTGTTGAGACATTTGTTATTATAAATAGTCATTTTTCTTTACCAGCATTACATTATATAGATAGAGGGAGACCATGCATCATAACCGCGCCCATTACTTAATTATCGGACTCATGTTTTTAAAAATATTTTTATATACACTGACATAGAAGTGCATTCAAAATAAAAACATTTCACTGTTACGTATTATACTTCTATAGTTTGTAGAGTAACTGTATAATAAAACAGTAAGACTGAGCAAACGTAACAAAAGTGAAATTAAAGGCATTCCCGTGAAGATATTTATCATCGTTTTGAACATAGCTTTGCTTACTCAGTGAATATATATGTTTTAAATCTCTCTGTAGCCATTTCTCCAGTATTGTAGCCCTGTAGCTGTGACACTGTGGCACGTCACAGATAGCTGAAATTAACTGTGGCAAGCGAATCAGGTATCACAAACCTGTGAACGTGTCTCTTTAAACCTTCCATCGTATATACCTAGATGGCCGATACCGTCATTTGTTTTGAACCTCGCGTCAGAAACCGCTGACGCCTTGCAGGGTAAGCTTTAGGAGATACTAGTTGTATAAACGGGAAAGCGTTTTCCTCAGTGAAAAATGACCAATTAGTGCGTTGCATATGGATGCACGCAGAGATTTAAAAAGGAAGCAAGGGTTTCTTTCACGCATAAGTAGATTTGTTAAATAAAGTTTCATATTATTATCTCGTTTAGGTCAGCTTTACGAGTAGTGGTGTTAACTTGAAGAAAATCGTGTTTTTTTTAACTGTAACATAATAATAGTGGTTTCAGTTCCCCTAATTCGAAATTTATTAAAAGCAGCCCCTTTATTGAATTATTGTGTATTGTTGAAAAGGCTATTCGTGTTATCTTTGACAAAAAAACCAACTAACCAAAATGTAAACGAGAGGTTAACGCGAATACGTTTAATTCAGAAACTGATAGTTAAAGACTTACACCAATTAATTGAACACAAAAATTTACAACTGAGGCACTATTGGCACCGAAGGGACGTTGGAATTAAACTGTTTATTTTAAAAAAAGTTTTAAAAAAGTAACGTTCACTACTAGCTGGTTTACACTGACGTGATTTATAAGTACTTATGTATATGTAACGATACAATTATGTTTTACAAATAATTCACTTGGCATACAATGTTTTGTGTAAATGAGCCGTTAATTGTTTAAAATTCATGATAAACTATTTACTCTTGATATAGCAACTGCTGTAAACATCGTATCAAAGGGCTTGACTGCGCTATGATGACTCTAGCTAGTCAGCTGTTTGAGATGTCGGCCTTAAAAGAAAACACAGCGGCAATAGCCAATGAGCAAACTATAAGTATACATGCTCCAATATTTAAACGATATCACCGTCACAGATACTTTAATGAGTTTGCCACAGATATATNGCGCACACTATAAGTATACATGCTCCAATATTTAAACGATATCACCGTCACAGATACTTTAATGAGTTTGCCACAGATATATCCTGTGACAATGAAATATCTGTGACAAAGTAGCAGGCTGCGATTTATCGGCCATATCCAGTCGTGTGTACCAATCAGTGATGCAATAATAACAGTTTTCACTTCGTCTACTTATTAAACAAAACGTTTGGGAACAGTGGACCAGTATTACCGAAAATAGTTAATGTCACTATTTGTTAAGCCTTTCATTCCCACATTAATTTACGGCTATGGGTGTTACAAATAAGACATTTTTTTATGCGTGCTGTACTTAAGATGGCAAATAACTTGTTTACATTACCACAACCAATAAGATGTGGGCTTTGTACTCTGTGGTAGTGATATAAACCAGTCATAGCGTAGAGCAGTATGATGGTTTACGAATCAGTTACACACAGTACAGATCATAGGGTACCAAGCCTCGCAGTGTACAGAACTGGACAAATATAACCTTCCAGTGGAACATGTAGAAACGTTTCTACACTGGGCATGCAAGGGATAAAATTATTTGAAGTCACACGGCGAAGTAGAAAGGAACGAGACGTGAGCGCGTTTTACCTGGTCCTTGGGACAATGACGTATTAAATCCAAATGGTTAAAATTCAGTTGACATAAAAAATGCTTCAAGGTTCCCGCCCACCTGGAGCTCGTTTGCGCATTTGAGGCCGAGAGGCGAAGGAGCGATAAGGGCGACATTGCTTTGCCCATCAAGTAATGCCATCGCCACTAACTGAACGAGGCTCTGAACTGACGCGTGGTGCTCTCGTCGCACTGCGTCTACCTATGGGACTTTCAGTGGTGACCCTATTATTTTATTGATGTAAAGTCTGTAGGAAGGTTCAATGCAGGGCCCTTGAGTAGTTTTGTATGTATCTGATGCGTATATTTAAACTACAGGGCTATAAAAAAGCCGTTTTTTTTTTGCCATTTTGGAGTACTCTTTAATGGAGTTTCTAATGATCATGGCGTCTTTTAAGCAATCGAACAACCCTCGTCTGAAGTCTATGTTATTTTGGTAGAACAGCGCGCTGGACGCACGTTCAATAGTTTCGTGGAAAAAAGTGCATTTCAAACACTCTGCAACGCAGTTCAAGCACAAGGTAGGCAGAAGCCTTAANCAATAGTTTCGTGGAAAAAAGTGCATTTCAAACACTCTGCAACGCAGTTCAAGCACAAGGTAGGCAGAAGCCTTAAATGCAGTTATTTCAGATTAAACTTTGCAGTTATAGAAAGAAAAGTCCGTATGGAAGAAGTGCATTTTGCACAGTTTAAGCATTCACAAAATCGGCATTTACTAGATGTGATGGGAAAATGGTTTGTTACTTTGGTATCATGTTTAAATTCTTATTATGTTATAAAAGATTACAGTCGTGTCAAAACAAACACATGTGTTAGTTCTGTTAATTACCGAGGCTGAATAAAGTTGCTATACACACATAAAATTTATTTCCTCTTAGAAGACTCCACAATGAAACGTAAAAAAACATATAGGAAAAGGGTGTTTCAAAAGAAAAATCGATAAAAATGTATCACTGAAAATATTTTGTATGGTACAATTTTGGTTTTAGCTGAACAAAGTTGTCAAGAAGCATTTTCCACACAGATGTAACAGTAATGAATTCTTCCCGGCATTTAGATACTGCAATATTCAGTGATATTTTCTACTACGAGAACGGAAACGCAATGAAGAAAAAATTGGAAAAGGAGGAATGATGGAGGATGAGAGGAAAATTATTTCTCGTCACAGCTACTGTTGCGACCTACGGTAGCTGCGTCCCAAAACAGCAAAATGCCTGCTTCTACGCAAACATATTGAAGAAAATATTGTATTCTATGAATTAATCATTTACTTACAGTGTTAACTGTTAATGTCGGTGAACCATTTTTTAAGCGCTCTTACGCGAAGTCAGAAAATTATTTTACAGTTTTTTGCGGTTGATATTTAATATACTTAATGTAGGATTACTTTAAACTTAACTTTGTTACGTAGGAACGAATTAAGGCTGCTTTGCCTTACTACATCGGCCTTGGGGGAAGGGGGGGGGGGAAATATTTCAGGAATGCTTTCCTTCTTTCACGACACAATTATTAGACACGCTGTCAAAATCTATAAATAAAAAAAAAAACTGCCGAACTTTTGTCATTGCTTACAAACACTAATTTACCTAGTTTCGATAACTTATTTCCTTGTTTGATATGACATAGTGAGCAACACCTGTCACACAAAAAAAAAAAGGAGGGGAAAGGGACTCGTTAGTTTCACACACCTCATTTTATCCCGAAGTAATTTTTTTTTCCCCGAGGACAGGAAGGGGATGACTTCTGCTGTTGGCACGCCCGTACAGCTGCGTCCACGACGGCGCGCATCAGGCGCCCAATTTGCAGTGCGAGGCAAGGCTAATCGTCAGCATTGTACGTGGGAGTGGCCCCCGTAGTTACATTAAATTAATACACCAGTTCGTCGTCGCCGTTGGTTGGAAGGGAGGGGGTGAGGGAGGAGGGGCGTATCTAAACGCTTGGGGTGGCTCGGGCGCGCGCGGGTAGAAATTACCTCGGGCTAATTTCTCCTCTCTCTCTCCTGTTTCCCCCCACCAACTTAAATTTGCACCCCCTCTCCATACCGCTCGTGTCCTTCCAATGGTGTTGAAGGGGGATGAAAATAGCCCCGTGGTAACGGTGGGGCAGAGGAGTGAGTGGGTCAAAAAAGTGAGAGGAGGGGGGTGTTATTTGTGATGGAGTGTGATTGCGCAGATTCGCTTTAATTGAAATCGGGGGGTTTAATCTCNGCGGCCCACAGCCTCCTGGTTTATTGTGGAGCCCCCCCCCACTCCACCTACCCTCTCTCTTCTAGTATTTTTCTACCTATTAATAAAGAACATGGTTTCCACCCATCTGTCTCATGTAGCATTTTCTGACAATGCATGCAACAATTTTTAATTCTTTCCTGTCGAAAGGGTTTTGACTGTGTTTATCCCGGTTTTTTCCTTTCTCTTCTTAGTATAGTAGTTAGCTACTTCATTTCATATAAGTTGGCCAGATTCTGACAGTCGACGAGTGGCAACTTGATGTATACGAAACAAACAAAGTGCCATTTACAAAATCCTGTATCAGCTGATGCACGAACGAACAAGAGTTAATATTACGTTGGCTATTCTGAGTGCACTGCCGACGCACATTAGACAAGCCGAAAATACGCGAAAAGAAAGAGTTCCTAGATCAATTAATAAAGTTTATTTTACGTAGTCATAAAACAGCGGTTTTTAGTGTTAGGAACTAAACTTTGGGCTAAAGTAGAAATGTATAAGAGTTGAAAATGAAAGGCACATTAAAATGATCCGTATCAAAATAAAACGCAATTTAAAAACCTTTTTTTTCACATTTTAATAACCCCGCTCTAACCCCGCTTTCATTACGTGCTTGATATTAATTCCAAAAGAATACAGAAATATTGCATAATATTGTTGAATTATTTTTTTTCTTAATTTGACGAGAAATATATTTCAAATTCGTGTCGTTCCGAGCCAGTAATAGAAGAACAGTCAACTTTACAAATATGCAATCTATTGAGTAAAGTAAGAGGCTCAGACTTCGCTCCGGACATGTTGTGCTCGTCATCTATAGCATTTTTTTTCCGAAGCATTACCAGCCAGAAAAAATAGCGTTCGTGTGCGATATATATAAATTTACGAACAGATACCAATAGTTTTATTTTTCGCAATCTCTGCATAATTTTTAAAGTAATATATATTTCGTGTACAGTGATTTCGAGTGCTAGTAATTTCTATTCGGCAGGTAATCGTTCGTCTACGTAAATTATACGCCATATTGTTGTCCGAAAATCCATTTCCTTGTTTCCGAAGAAAGTGGGACACTCGTGAATAGTTTTTAAGCAATTCTAACGTTATTCCACGTCACATATTTCCAACACAAACATATTAGCTATAATGTTCAACGTGTGATAATAGCTACAACTACCGTTTCGCAAATGTTATCCCAAATATACTGTCTCGGACAAGTAAAAAAGAGTTAGCAAATATCACATTTTTTGTAAGGTTTTATATTTTTACTTTTATAACCTACTATATTTTTTAGACAGATGTCAGTCTAAAATATCTTAAAATTTGTTTAGCATCACATTTTTTTGTAGTTACTATATTTGTAATTAATTATTTATATTTGTGCCCTTTAACATAACAATTTAATGATTAATGATTTATGTACACATTACTATTACTACAATCGCAGCTACGTATTTCTGAGTAGCAAGTTTGCGTAAAACGTCCCACGAACAGTACATTGACAAGGGGATCGGTTGATAATGACAGCATGAAAATAAACAATATCGTTGCCATGTGGCCGATCAGCTGATGGCGGAAGGATACGTAGTCAGATGTAAACAGTGGCGCTACTTTCTCAGACCTGTTAGAATCTGGCCAACTTACATGGTACAGAGTGTGTGTGTATATATATATATATATAGCAGGGAGATGATTAAACCGGAGATTTGATCAAATCCCTAAGGTAGATGATCAATTCACGGAAGATGTTTAAATGACAACTCTGTGGAGTGATTTCCCTAAAGAAAGTAAGTGATTTGATCAAGTCCCTTAACTGTTTTAGTGAAAATATAAAATAAAGAAGTCAGGGTTCGCCCAAAGCGTAGCCATAAATTACGCATCGTGGCCGAGCCCCAGCGCCAGCAGGAAGGTTCACTTCTGGTGTTATGGTAATTTCAAGGCTCGCCGGTAATTATTTATAGGTAATGGGGCTACCAGCTTCAAGTATTACAGATCATCATCAGTGATCTGTAAACGTTCCTACTGGCGTCAGCATGCCTCGTCAACATGAATGGAACATTCTAAGCAGGTTACGGAGTTTGAACAAAGCCAAATGATCGGCTTGCCTGAAGTAGGATTTTCATACCGCGAAATTACAGCTCATAAAGGGCATGATACCACGATAGTAATGTGACTGTGAAAGCAGTGGACTGAAGAGAACTAAATGAGTTGAAAACCCAGAACTGTACCACTAAATGTGACGAGACCACTGGGTGACAGACACCTCACCCGCACGGCAGTGACGGGCCCGTTCAGCATTCGACAAGAATGTTAGCAGAACATTGAAACATGTCTGATATTTGTCTATTTCCACAGTTCGCCGGCATCTGCTTCGCAGAGGACTGCATGCATGCATTCATTTGCTAAGGAATCCTTCAGCCTGAACCATTAACGCCTAAGGCTNCTGCTTCGCAGAGGACTGCATGCATGCATTCATTTGCTAAGGAATCCTTCAGCCTGAACCATTAACGCCTAAGGCTGCAATGGGCTCACGAACACACTCATTGGCGTACAGAGTGACAACATGTCATGCTTTCGGATTACAGAGATAACCGCAATAGAATTAGACGTAGGCCTGTCAAGATGAGCGTCATCATTCAGAATGCATTGTTCAGTGGCGTACTCCCCAAACCATCACGGTTTGGGGAGTAATTGGATAGCATATGGACGATATCGGCTGCTACGAATTTTGAAGCTTTCAACATCAACAACTACATCAGGAAATGTGTGGATACTAAAATTGTGCCCTTCCTTCAGCACGCTCCTCTAGCCATATTCCAACAAGACAATGCCCGACTAAGTGTTGCCAGAAGTGTCCAGGGCGTCTTCAAAAGTGTTCAAAACGTCTTCGAAGCAAGAAAGATGCCGCGTCTTTCATCGGACTATTCCCCCAGATATATCACCTATTTAACATGTTTGGAATATGGCTACTTGGCAACTATCTCACCATTCTCATCCATCAATGAATTATGGACTCGGGTAGAAGCAGCCTGGCAGGCACACCACCCCGCCGAGAGGTACCGTGGTGTGGGGTGCCATTTCCTACGATTCCCTCACCCTAACGGTGGTGATTGAAGGAACCCTGATGGCGCGGCGATACGTCCAGGAAATTGTGCGACCACACGCGCTCCCGTTCGCAGAGCAGCTCGACAACCCTGCTTTCCAGCAGGACAATGCCCGGCCTCACGCAGCACGGGTATCTCTGGCGTACTTTCATGATGTAAACATGCTTCCTTGACCAGCAATGTCCCCATACCTCTCGCCCATCGATAACGTTTTGGACCAAATTGGACGGAAAATTCGGCCAGCGGTAACTAAGGCGGATTCGGAGGGTCAGTTGCGCCAACTGTGGCAGGATCTTCCTCAGGAGAACATACGACGTCTGTATGCCTCCATGCTCGAACGTATCGCCACGGAGCGTGCTACGGGTGGTCCATCACCACACAAATTGCATCCTGCAAGTGTTGGCCCGTGCACTATATACTTGGTGTGGTACAATATTTTGATGGTTTCTGTGTTCATACTACCATTGTACCCACTTATGTGCCGCTGCGATGGTACCTTCAGGGTCATCAATTTTTTGCAAATGTGTGTATTCTTTATTATCTGTCCAGCGAAAAAATTCGACACTTTGACTTCTACATAGCGTTTTCTTCCAGACTTAATTTACATTTTATTTATGCCTACATGTGGTGGCAGGGTACGCAGTCCAAAAGTAGAAATTAAGCACAGCTTCGGAAAATTTGCAAGTAGTCATGAATACATTAGGCTAGATGTGACGTAGCTCAATTGCTCTTATTCATTATCGCTATGTTGTGATGCCCCAAAATTTTCTATTGTATTGTCTGTATGTATCACTTGTAAGTTTTCATAGTTCTTGAATAAGTTATGATCAATAAAATTTTTTTATAAAGATAAATGGCTACCTTCATAGGTGTGATTCCTCCACGACTAAATTCCCTATGTTTTGAAATCTCGCATCCCGCCGAATCCACCTGCCGGGACCCCAAGACGATACATTGGGTTTGTTCCCCGCAAGGAGCCACGCGTGTAAACGTCGTTAGCGTACAGGTCTCCCACCAAGCAGATCCAAGATTGATTTCCATATGATTCACACCTGAAAACGTGGCGGACGTTGCCGTTGGTCGGCGGGTTGTCTAGGGGCACTCTCCTGTCCTTGTAATCCTTCGCTACTCCGCTTTCATCTCGCTTCACACGCTTAGGTAAATATTTGCAAAATTCGATTTTATTAGTAAACCCGCATGACCGCTTCACTAAAGAGATGACTAAGGGCGATTTTGGGACGTGCCACACAAGCTGTTGGTAGGTAAATGTCAGAAGTTTGAAGAACATACAACGCGCACTGTTCAGGTCACTACTCATAGGATCTAAAGACCTCGATTTTAACCCTTTCAGCCACAGATAAATATACAATTTTAGGCGTAGTAAAGAAACATTAAAGAAACATTTTGCTCGGAACTGTGCTTTCTGCTGTACAGTACAGTNTACAATTTTAGGCGTAGTAAAGAAACATTAAAGAAACATTTTGCTCGGAACTGTGCTTTCTGCTGTACAGTACAGTTCAGATCATAAAATCCACCAGCGGCGTGTGGTGAACATGTTTGCAAGGTAAGCTGTGTTTTGCTCCATGCTAAACGTTTGCTAGTTTACACATCGGCCACTTTAGACGTAGTAGTCCAGTTGACGTCACAGCACGTGTGTAATAGGTGCCTCACCCCTCTCTCGTGAATGGTCGCAGTAAATTCAGTTTCTCCCGGCCCAACTCTGGTTACTGGTTCCTGCTGCGTGCGCCGAGTGTGTACAGCATTGAACAACCACCAGCGTACCTTGCAACACGTCACTACACGCCACTGAAATCCACTTACTGAGCAACGTCACGTATATACAGAAGTTTTGCGTAACATTTTTTCTACCAACCAGAGTAACTTTATACCAACTGCCTTATTATCCCGTTCGGTCACGCATTAATAATTTGTGAGCCAAAGTGTAGAAATCATGCAATGTTTTTGCGTACATTGTACTTGTGTCTAGTGTAATTCTCGTAACCATGCGAACAACTTGCTACGTTCTCAAAGACGTTACCATCAGCCANTTGTACTTGTGTCTAGTGTAATTCTCGTAACCATGCGAACAACTTGCTACGTTCTCAAAGACGTTACCATCAGCCACTCATACGCGTATATCAAAAGGGAACTTTCGCAATTCAAATTACCCTTGGGGAAGACTCTCCAAGCGTAGGGCACTGATTACTCGCTCTGTACAGTACTAACCATAAATATTCTTCATGTGCAATAGTCCACGATCGAGGAAATGATGTCTGAATGGATTAAATTTCAAATAAAAGTTCGAAGATTCCTTCATATTTAATAATTTTTATAAATAAAAATATTTACCATGGCGTATAGTAAGCATACGTCACTGTTCGAGGAGAAAAAAAGGAGGGGGGGGGGACTGTAAATCCTTCATGTTAAATGAAAATGTGTAGTACAAAGTTAACTTCAAATGACTGTAAGACAGTGTGAGTGAAAAGGTTAAGCGCCTGGAAATGTCTCTGAACTCACCTTCGTTACCTGCAGTATTGAAAAATCCCGGGTCACGTTATTGGTGTTCGTTGACAAGCTCAGCGCAGCTGCGCGCAGGCGCACAGCGTTGTTGAGTCATCTCCTTGGATGGAACAGGGTTGGCGGGATGGTTGCAGAGGGGGAGGCAGAGACGATAATTGCCAGGGTGGCCAGGATGGCCGGGGTTGGGTCCTATACTTTATCCACCTTCCCGGACCGGTGCTTCATCCACCTTCCAGGGCCGGGGCCGAGTAATTACGCGCGCTGGTCGGTGTAATCAAATACCCATTATAATAGCTCTATACGCGTGGTTCACGCCTACGCGGAGTCTCGTTAAAGGAGTGATCCTTGCCCGGGTGATTACAACACCCGGCGGTTTAAGAAACGGACGGCGCCGCACATAAATTACTGGCGATTTATCTCTCCCGTGGCACAGCCTCTCTGGCATCTCCCATATCCGTGGACCGCGCAACGAAAACCCACGGCCTTGCCCGGTTCCACACTCACAACACTCACCTCTTTACTACTGTGAGTGAGTGAAGAGATTTGGGCGGCCCTTGACGTCGAGGTCTTGACAGCCGATGAGGGTGAAGCGAGGTGAGTGTTGAGCAGCGCCGGAATGCAAGGGCGGGGGAAACGGGAGATCCCCGAGAAAAACCCTCCGACCAGTGGCATCGTACGGCACGATTCCCACATGCGAGAATCTTGGAGGGACTCCGCCGGGAATCGAACCCAGTTCGCGTAGGTGGGAGGCGAGTAGTGTAACCACCACATCACTGTGGCCCCAATATGAAGGTGATTTTTACTTTTTGAGACCTTGCCACGATTGTGCAGATGCGTCTGTCCAAGCCGTTCGACCGTGCTGTGAGTCCATGCAGAGCCTTGCGAGCTACAATTGTGGTTCTTTGGTTGATTTAGTTTGAAAAAAAAAAACATGTCTCCATTTTCGTTTACATTTATGTGTTACNACAATTGTGGTTCTTTGGTTGATTTAGTTTGAAAAAAAAAAACATGTCTCCATTTTCGTTTACATTTATGTGTTACTATTTTCTGTCTGTTTTGATATTTATTCGCCGTACGTTATGCTGCTTGTCATTTATATTACGTAAATATTACCTTAGACGCACTGCATTACTTAGCAAACAGTCTAGCTCTTCATATCGAAACAACTAAACAAATCTATTAGCTGTTACATAGGTTATGTACGAACCGTAACTTTTCGCGTGCTTTCTAACTTCTGTGTATAAACAAAGCATCTCGTTGGTCTCGGATCTGATGACGTCAGATGCTGATGGTGCAGTCTGACGTNACAATTGTGGTTCTTTGGTTGATTTAGTTTGAAAAAAAAAAATATGTCTCCATTTTCGTTTACATTTATGTGTTACAATTTTCTGTCTGTTTTGATATTTATTCGCCGTACGTTATACTGCTTGTCATTTATATTACGTAAATATTACCTTAGACGCACTGCATTACTTAGCAAACAGTCTAGCTCTTCATATCGAAACAACTAAACAAATCTATTAGCTGTTACATAGGTTATGTACGAACCGTAACTTTTCGCGTGCTTTCTCACTTCTGTGTATAAACAAAGCATCTCGTTGGTCTCGGATCTGATGACGTCAGATGCTGATGGTGCAGTCTGACGTNAACTTCTGTGTATAAACAAAGCATCTCGTTGGTCTCGGATCTGATGACGTCAGATGCTGATGGTGCAGTCTGACGTGTCTGATCTCGAAATATGAAGTTTAGATATCTCCGGTCGGTCAGAACCTCACCTCACGTATGCACCATCAGCATCTGACGTCGCAGGTCACGTGAACCAATCAAATGCTGTATCGGCGACGGCACGGTCAGCTCGGGCGGATTAGACAGACGCATCTGCTCGATTGTGGCAGGCCTTTTTATCCACTCGATCGTTGGGCTTGATACAGAGTTATCCTGAACTTCGCGTACAAAGTTTGTGCGATGATTCGTGATGGAAAATGACACGTCCGTAAAAATTGGAATATAAATAATATAAGTTATTTGTAAAATTTCAGAAACTAGCATATCTTCTCGAGAACACAAGGACAACGTTTGATTCACTAGATTATTTTGGCATAACAGTCGATAAATACCTGTAGATATAGGCTGTTCGTGGTTATTTGAGCACTTTTGAAATCAACATTTTGGTAAAAGTCACTGCTCCTACCTGCATGTATTATAAATGGCACACTGATTGGCAAGCTACCAGTAAAGTTGGCAACGCACGGAAGGAAAGCAGTTCCATTTCTGAACATAAAATTAAATATTTTAGTTTCTGTT
Organism: Clitarchus hookeri; assembly: GCA_002778355.1. Taxonomy (NCBI): domain Eukaryota; kingdom Metazoa; phylum Arthropoda; class Insecta; order Phasmatodea; family Phasmatidae; genus Clitarchus; species Clitarchus hookeri. Next base: position 684,166 of record NQII01000299.1, on the reverse strand, counting down.
TTTTTTATATGTGTAAGTGTAAGAATTANAAAGCAGTTCCATTTCTGAACATAAAATTAAATATTTTAGTTTCTGTTTTTTTTATATGTGTAAGTGTAAGAATTACCGGTAATTTCTTAGTTTCGCTTAACCGACGCATGAATAAAGTTATCAGGCCCATGGCAATGTTAAATTTACATACAACGGAAGAATATACAACGTGCATACAAGTATATCTTAAGCAGGACNCAGGCCCATGGCAATGTTAAATTTACATACAACGGAAGAATATACAACGTGCATACAAGTATATCTTAAGCAGGACTTCTGAAAGTGCTCAGTTTACCGTAAACAGCATATACACACCTTTCATAGTTAATAACACGGTACGCCCTAATCTAATTTCCTAACTACGGGCGATGTTTATTACTCGCCAAATGTTCACAAATGGTAGATATCACATCACCATAAAGCTACTTAGAGTTTGTTCTTTCACCTCACTCACTCCAGCCACATACACCAGTAAAATGGAGTCACTGCCCAGCGTTATGCCTCGAAACCGTTCGCACGGTATCTTACACCAGCTCGCAGCCCAGCCAATAGGAAATCTTTCGTAACAAGCAGTAGCCAATCAGACACAAGGNAAAGCAGTTCCATTTCTGAACATAAAATTAAATATTTTAGTTTCTGTTTTTTTTATATGTGTAAGTGTAAGAATTAGCAAATTTGCAAAATATTTACCGGTAATTTCTTAGTTTCGCTTAACCGACGCATGAATAAAGTTATCAGGCCCATGGCAATGTTAAATTTACATACAACGGAAGAATATACAACGTGCATACAAGTATATCTTAAGCAGGACTTCTGAAAGTGCTCAGTTTACCGTAAACAGCATATACACACCTTTCATAGTTAATAACACGGTACGCCCTAATCTAATTTCCTAACTACGGGCGATGTTTATTACTCGCCAAATGTTCACAAATGGTAGATATCACATCACCATAAAGCTACTTAGAGTTTGTTCTTTCACCTCACTCACTCCAGCCACATACACCAGTAAAATGGAGTCACTGCCCAGCGTTATGCCTCGAAACCGTTCGCACGGTATCTTACACCAGCTCGCAGCCCAGCCAATAGGAAATCTTTCGTAACAAGCAGTAGCCAATCAGACACAAGGTTCGCTGCTAGAACCTCGCGCAGCCAATCAAAAAATTGGTATTGTCACACACCTAATCTAATTCAGAAAGAATTTCACTGTTTAAATCTGTTAACAGCAACTTACTTATTAAACAGTTATTCAAGTCAATTAAAATGATGAATTAGTGAAAAAATGCCAGTTGTCCTTAACTTATTGATTCATTGACTTNACGGTATCTTACACCAGCTCGCAGCCCAGCCAATAGGAAATCTTTCGTAACAAGCAGTAGCCAATCAGACACAAGGCTCGCTGCTAGAACCTCGCGCAGCCAATCAAAAAATTGGTATTGTCACACACCTAATCTAATTCAGAAAGAATTTCACTGTTTAAATCTGTTAACAGCAACTTACTTATTAAATAGTTATTCAAGTCAATTAAAATGATGAATTAGTGAAAAAATGCCAGTTGTCCTTAACTTATTGATTCATTGACTTTTCCACTGATTCACCAACAATTTCATTCGGTGTTTTTTAGTGATTTGTTTTTTGACTGATGTATAACTTTAAAAAAATGCGTATCAAATGACAGTTAAACAACGTGCATCAACTTAAATAATAATGCATAAACTAATAAAATCAATAAATAATATTTTTTTTTTAATGTTGGTTTTGTTTTTTATAATATCTACCATTTAACGAGGCAACATTCACATTCAGTCTTTCATTCCGTTTTTACGTCTTTCATTTCGTTTTCACTTAATCATAGTAGAGCTCGGTTTGAAGGTTTAAACTGCATTAAATGTGGCAAAGTGAGTGCATTCATGTGTACTATTGGTTTCAGCAATCCCAATGTTATCAAATAAACCAAAAATTTAAAAAATAAAGGGCAAAGGTACAATTTAAAGATACATATTTTTATAAAGAAATATAATAAATGCATTTTCCCCTTGGTAGTTCGATTGGTAAGGTAACGGTCTAGAAGCGGGACGGTGCGTATTCAAATCCTAAACATTGCAATTTGTTTTTCCTTTTTTAAATCACGTTAAACTACACAATATAAACAGTGACTATCGGAAATATGTTTATTTCTCGTTTATTTTCGCCGTACGCAGTTGGATGTCACTTTTCCCACTGAAACAAGCAGTGGTTTTCCGCCGATTCAAGATGGAACCATTTCTCCACTGATTCGAGTGGTTTAATTTCACTGCGAATCAAGTGATTTTCCACTAATTCGAATTTAGAGTGCACGTCAAAGAAACCGCTACGTAACTGCGCCTCTATTTACTTTTCTACTCTGTGCCAATGTTGGGAACATGCGCAGAAGACAATAAAAATTCCATCTCATGTTCTTGTTAGGCAAGACTGTGAATCCAGCGTTAGGGAAGTGTTAGGGAAGTGCGGGCAGCAGTTGGCAGCGCCGAGCGTCCGAGAGGGGAGAACTAGTTGGTTAACTCCCGACACGCGAGCGCGCCGTCTTGCTGCAAGTCATCATCGTTTTCCACCATCACGGCAACATGCTCGCGGACACGAGAGCCCCTCCAAAATGAAAGAGTCGGTCCACTGTTCGAGGAGGTGGACAAGGAGGGGAGACGGGTGGACCGCTAGTTGCTTTTTGATGAAGCTATTCTTTCGACCTCCCTCGCGGTCCTTTTCAGCGCGCTGTTTTTTACGTCCGCCCGGCTCGGCCACCTCTTTACGCCCTTGTTGGTCGCTTTGCCCCGCCACGACAATGTGATCCTTCATCGTCGCCGCTGATTGCGCCTGCGCGCCCCGCTGCCTGTCTCCGGCGCCATCTCGACTTGCCGCCCAACCGCAGCCCGGGGTCGCCTGATGAACGTAATGCTACCCCGCCGAGCCACCGAGTACTTAAGACTGGGCTCACAATAGCCCGTCGCAACTGTCAGTCGTCGTCCGCCCGGCGGCGGTCATGTGATCATCAACCAATTACAGGGCAACGTTTTTTTTTCCTATCCGTCCATCCGTCAAATATTTACCAAACTTTAAAGGTGAACTCACAATAGTCCGTCGAATCCGTCAGTCGTCCGTCTGTCAGTCAGTCATCCGTCTGTATTTTCGTCTGTCAGTTGAAAGCGATTCACAACAATCCGTCGTCCATCAATCTTTCTGTACGGCAAAATTTCAGTGTGGCAACTTAACGTCGTGATCTTTCTTTATTTGGAGATGTATTTTGGTTGGAAATACATTTTCAAGAAAGAAATATTTTTGGGGAAATAATTTTTTGAAGTGATAAGAAATTATCTAAAATTTTTTTACACCTAAGATTCCTTGATTTACCACAAAATATAAATAAACACAGATTCACCGCCTTGCATTTGATTCCAAAGTGCGTATTTACGTCTAAGGAATGTCGTAAGAAGACGGTGGCTGGTCCGTCCGTCCGACGAAAGTAACAGTTTGCTAAGTATTTGCCAGATGGGCGGATATAAGAAAAAATTGCCCTGAGATTGGTTGAAAATCACGTGACCGCCGGACGGACGGACGGACGGACGGCTGACGGGTGCGACNGGACGACTGACGGGTGCGACGGACTATTCTAAGTCCAGTCTCAGACCCTCTCCTAGTTGTCGTATGGGTCTCATTGTAAACAGATAACGTCTATTACAATTTAAAAAAACCTATGGAATATTTTAACGTAAGTTTTTTAGAAGCGAAAGTAGATTTTGTTGCCAATTCATAAATTTCTTTATTATATCATATATGTGGCCACTAAAAAATGTCAAAGCCAACGAAAAATCGCTGTAAGCAGCCCTCCGTTTACGATATTTATTCTTCTGTAAACCAGTGTTTTAAACCATAGCGACNTGGGCGGATATAAGAAAAAATTGCCCTGAGATTGGTTGAAAATCACGTGACCGCCGGACGGACGGACGGACGGACGACTGACGGGTGCGACGGACTATTCTAAGTCCAGTCTAAGACCCTCTCCTAGTTGTCGTATGGGTCTCATTGTAAACAGATAACGTCTATTACAATTTAAAAAAACCTATGGAATATTTTAACGTAAGTTTTTTAGAAGCGAAAGTAGATTTTGTTGCCAATTCATAAATTTCTTTATTATATCATATATGTGGCCACTAAAAAAATGTCAAAGCCAGCGAAAAATCGCTGTAAGCAGCCCTCCGTTTACGATATTTATTCTTCTGTAAACCAGTGTTTTAAACCATAGCGACAATTCTGTATCTTTTCTGAACAGATTGTTGTATTAAAACCCTGTAGCCACCGCTTGAAATTCTGGGGACACAGAACAAACGCAAAGCTTGTATAGGCTATTTTCCATCACAGTAGCGACGTTTCCTTACGGCCGGCCAGACGTGACATTGAGGCGTCAAATTTTAGCAGTCCGGATGCATTTTTGTAGATTCGTTGTTTGCGCATTCACGTGTATCTCAGAAAATAAATATTCTGGGAATACGACTTTCTGTCAGAAAAAAAAAAACCACGTCCGTACGGTTTTCGTTTTATCATAAGAATTTTATTCAAAGAGGAAAATTCGTGAAAACGGTGAAAATAATTTAATTTTTAGAGCTTGCATGCGCATTTTCCTTAAGAGGTAGGACTGTTACAGATCTAATTTACGCAATAGACCGTTACAACAGAAGCGTTGAACGCCTGTTCAGAGCCTTGCGCGTAGAGCCTATGTGGCGCTGGGCGTGCCCGCATCCCTGTGCCTCGAAAGCAGGTGGAAAAAAAAAAACATATATTGTGCACATGTTAAATAGTTGCTTATGCCGCGAATTCCAGCCGCACACGCCAGAAAAATGGCGTCGCTAGCCAGCAATATGGCGGGACGTCGTTCACAGACCAGCTCCTGGAGACTTAACTTGCCAGGCGGCACGCCGGCCCAAAGGGAACGTTTCATAGCATGCAATATTCAATAAGTAAAGCCACGTATTTTTCGCAAAAATATTTTATTCTCAAGCTATACTTCAATTCTTACGTCCACAACCAAAACTTGCTTCGGTTATTGTCCGCACGTCCACGTGAGAAGACGTGTTCTCGTTCGACTGGGTCAGTCAGAATAAAGTACTCCGATGCTGAACGTCCACTATTCGCGGACAGACACTTGAGGCATGTGGCATTTAAAAACCATCCAACCACGAAAATGCATATGAACTAAGCTGTTTTGGAGTACAACTGGCCTTGAAATGTTTTCGCGAAATAAACGTGCCCCTACTCAATCAGACTCAAGGCCTGTTTCCATAGCTTCGCGCGGCCAGTAAGCGATCAAGTTCACTTGGATAAAATAAACCACCAAATCACTTCGCTTCTGTATACGTGACTATTNCAGTCAGAATAAAGTACTCCGATGCTGAACGTCCACTATTCGCGGACAGACACTTGAGGCATGTGGCATTTAAAAAAAAACCATCCAACCACGAAAATGCATATGAACTAAGCTGTTTTGGAGTACAACTGGCCTTGAAATGTTTTCGCGAAATAAACGTGACCCTACTCAATCAGACTCAAGGCCTGTTTCCATAGCTTCGAGCGGCCAGTAAGCGATCAAGTTCACTTGGATAAAATAAACCACCAAATCACTTCGCTTCTGTATACGTGACTATTNCGCGGCCAGTAAGCGATCAAGTTCACTTGGATAAAATAAACCACCAAATCACTTCGCTTCTGTATACGTGACTATTATGTAATACGGTCACGACATTTATCCTGGGGCCGCGGTGGCTGAGCGGTTAGCCTTATCGCCTCCCACCAAGGCGAACAGGGTTCGATACCCGGCTGGATTTTCGNGGCCGCGGTGGCTGAGCGGTTAGCCTTATCGCCTCCCACCAAGGCGAACAGGGTTCGATACCCGGCTGGATTTTCGCAAGTGGGAATCGTGCCGTACGATGCCGCTGGTCAGCGGGTTTTCTCAGGGATCTCCCGTTTTCCCCGCCTTTTCATTCCGGCACTGCTCCATACTCACCTCGCATCACCCTCATCGCCTCTCAAGACCCCGATGTTAAGAGCCGCCTAAATCACTCTCGCTCACTCACATTTATCCTTTTAAGAGTCGTCTCAAGGCGTCTTAAAACAACCCAGGTCCAATCACGAAAGGAACGNGGCCGCGGTGGCTGAGCGGTTAGCCTTATCGCCTCCCACCAAGGCGAACAGGGTTCGATACCCGGCTGGATTTTCGTAAGTGGGAATCGTGCCGTACGATGCCGCTGGTCAGCGGGTTTTCTCAGGGATCTCCCGTTTTTCCCGCCTTTTCATTCCGGCACTGCTCCATACTCACCTCGCATCACCCTCATCGCCTCTCAAGACCCCGATGTTAAGAGCCGCCTAAATCACTCTAACTCACTCACATTTATCCTTTTAAGAGTCGTCTCAAGGCGTCTTAAAACAACCCAGGTCCAATCACGAAAGGAACGNGCTCACTCACATTTATCCTTTTAAGAGTCGTCTCAAGGCGTCTTAAAACAACCCAGGTCCAATCACGAAAGGAACGTCCTTGGTATAACCCGTAGAGTGAATATGGGATAGAGTGATCTCGCTGGCTGCGCAGAACCAAACTTCGTGTCCAAACATTGGACTGCTTTGTTGCCAACATGACTATCGTAAACGACGTGGATAGGATTTGAGTTTAGAACACTGTCTATGTAAACAAGTGTTTTGATATGTTTTTATACTTTCTCTAACCAATTTTTAATGCAATTATATTTAAATGAAATATCTATATAATAAGGCTTGTCTTTTGAAAATTACGATATAAACAAACACGTTCATCATTGTTGACCATGTGACTTTGACAATTGTGTTGGTTTGGGGTAGGTCAATGTTGGGTACATGCGCGGAAGACGAAGCTTCGGTCTACTTCATCTTTAGTCTAACGTCAAACGCGTAAGCAAAAGAATTTGCGAAATTCACGGACATCTATGCATATGGTTAGTCGCCTTGTCATTTCACGTTGTAAAACGGCAACAAGCTAGTCTTCACAGTACTCTGTTCACTCGAGCAGATGTAATTTGTTCGTCGGCTACTGCCACATACAGAACTCATTCTCCTGTTCGGCTCGCACACGCGGAATCAAACCCACCCGAATGCTGAATGCATGCTATTGGTTCAGAGTGAGTCTAGATGAGCGGATGTCCAATGACATACTGTAGGTATGTGAAACTTCTATAGGGTTCATATGCTTCTGTGACATCTTACATGTTGCCAATTCATAATGCGAAGTGATAGGGTCTCTCTACACATGGCATAAAGTCAGCATATTTTCATAAAATCCGGGGGAAAGTGGGGGAGATATACTGAAGACGGCGAAGTGCAGAGGAGGTGGAGCAGCAATGGAATGCAATAGTTGACAACTCTGGAGTACCCAGAGAAACCCCACTGGCCAAACCCACATGCGATAATGCGAGTTTGACCCCGCTGGGAATTGTGTCTAATTCGCCGTGGTGGAAGGGGAGTGGTGTGACCACTGCACTAACGCCCCATCCCAGTGNCCGCTGGGAATTGTGTCTAATTCGCCGTGGTGGAAGGGGAGTGGTGTGACCACTGCACTAACGCCCCATCCCAGTGGTCGTCTCCTTGGTGATATTTTCGCGTGTGAGGCTCAGAAACAAGGGAGTGATAAAGGCTACATTGACACGCGCATCAAGTGCCCCATTGTCGCTACGTGAAAGAATTTGAATTGACGTCGTGTTGCATGTAACTATGGGACTAAGCGTTGAGCATATAATTTTATTGGTGGAAAGTCACTGTAGCAAAATTCATTACAGGCTACTGTAGTAGTTTTGCTAGTATTTGGGTAGTACGTTTTAAGACACATCATTCTGAAAAAGCAGTTTTTAACAATTTTATGAGGCTCTTAACTCATTCAGACCCAGTGTACACCTTTGTGTAAACCCGGTTTGCCTTGGTGGGAGGCGAGCAGTTTAACCACTACACCATCGCCACCCCCCATGTTGTTGTTAGAATGTTATGAAAATTATTTCCTTGTATATTAGTCGTAGGGGTAGCCCGTATTTTAATTTTAACTTTTGATATAAAACTTTAAGTCATAATAGAAGATAAACCCTCGCCGTAGGTGGGTCAAATGTCGGATCTCAAAGAAATTGCAACGTGTCACTACTCGTGTGACTTCAAGAAACACTTGAGCTAGAATCAAACTTCGTGAAATTTTTTTTTTTTGAAAACTAACAAAATGAAATTTTAAGCTGAAACGCTGATATTTATGCCTAAAAAAAAAATACAATGATTTTTTAAAAATGTTTTGGTTATTTATTAAAATATGATTTACATAACATCATGAAATTATAAAATATCTTCAACATTTAGAAAATAAATTACGCCGGCTTCCTACGTCTGCGGCGCCTTCTCAACTTGGCGCCCAGCCGCAGCCCAGGGTTGTCCGATAAACGTCAAGCTACCCCGCCAAGCCACTGAGTACTTAAGGAGTCTCTCTAGATGCCTTTTTGAAAGTGAAGACATGACACTAAATGCAGACTGTACTTTTGTATCCCACAACACGCGCCTCTTCTGTACTTGCAATGTGAATGTATGAGATGTACTTGTGTAGATATATGTATACTGCGTAGGTACTAGGNTCGGATCTCAAAGAAATTGCAACGTGTCACTACTCGTGTGACTTCAAGAAACACTTGAGCTAGAATCAAACTTCGTAAAAAATTTTTTTTAAACTAACAAAATGAAATTTTAAGCTGAAACGCTGATATTTATGCCTAAAAAAAAATACAATGATTTTTTAAAAATGTTTTGGTTATTTATTAAAATTTGATTTACATAACATCATGAAATTATAAAATATCTTCAACATTTAGAAAATAAATTACGCCGGCTTCCTACGTCTGCGGCGCCTTCTCAACTTGGCGCCCAGCCGCAGCCCAGGGTTGTCCGATAAACGTCAAGCTACCCCGCCAAGCCACTGAGTACTTAAGGAGCCTCCCTAGATGCCTTTTTGAAAGCGAAGACATGACACTAAATGCAGATTGTACTTTTGTATCCCACAACACTCGCCTCTTCTGTACTTGCAATGTGAATGTATGAGATGTACTTGTGTAGATATATGTATACTGCGTAGGTACTAGGNTCGCCTCTTCTGTACTTGCAATGTGAATGTATGAGATGTACTTGTGTAGATATATGTATACTGCGTAGGTACTAGGCGCGGAGACATTTAGTGTATTCAGTTATTTGGTCACCTTAGTGTGTTTGCTCTCTGATAAAATCTCACACGCCCGAAAGTAAGTATCATGCTATATACAAAACAAACAAATTCAGAATAGAGTGAGAGAAAAGGGAAATTAGTTTGCTGTACCAGTTTCATGACCGAGCCAGTAATGCATCCATGGTCTTTTTACAAGTAACTTTAACACCTGAGGAATGTTCATCATTCTCACAAGAATGTGACAACTGCACTATACAGGCTCCTCTTAAAAGCGGGAGTGACTATTTAAATTTAAAAAATAATTATGAGAGTGTAAATGGCTGTCGTGGACGCTAACTATGACTTTAGAGGTGAATGTCGGATGATGGTGTTTTCAGGAGACGGAAATTTTCAAAATTTACACAATTAAACCGGCTTGCTGATTACTTTTTATGGTTCCGTATTTTGTTATTGTAGACGATGCTTTATCATTACCCAGAAACATAATGAAGCTCTATCCCGGAGCACATGAGAATGATTATAAAATATATTATAATTACAGACTTTGTGGAGAGAGACAAGGGGTAAAAAACACTTTTGGAATCGTGAAATTGGTTTATAAGGGTTTTACGGAAGGAAATTTTTTTACAGCCACAAAATACTATTGTAGTTGTAATGGCGCATGTCTACACAACTAGTGCAAAATAAAATTAATTCGCGTGTTCCGATAACCAACATGGGTGGAACATATGCGGCACATTTTCGCTCATGATGTGGATTAGGTTTACCAACTGTAATGTAAACACTTCGCAAGTTAAGCTCTTATTGTTTGCACCACAAACACATGAACTAATACACCCACAAACAAACTTACCCAAATAAGTGATTACACACACAGATTCTAAGATTGTTTATTCTCATCATTGCTATTAAGATNACAAACAAACTTACCCAAATAAGTGATTACACACACAGATTCTAAGATTGTTTATTCTCATCATTGCTATTAAGATTGTAAAAATGCTTTAAATGAACTAACTTCAAGAATGATCGAGCCTGAATTTGCAGAAAGAAAAGTTGAATATGCTCGGAAAGTTGTAATTTAGATAGGAAATTAAAATTATTTAAACATCAAAATTACATAATTGTTTCCATTACGATAATTAATTAAATAGTTTTGCACTGACTGACCATTATAANCTTAAACATCAAAATTACATAATTGTTTCCATTACGATAATTAATTAAATAGTTTTGCACTGACTGACCATTATAATTTTTTCCTGCATGAAGTATTTATTGTGCACGCCATCACGCAAGTAAGAAAGATCTACAGTGTACAGTTTTAGCAACTGTGATGAATCCACTTACTAATAGTGACTTTTGAAAGCAGGTTCTTTCCCTGTTGTAAATATTTTATTAAGAATTGGCTTAAGGGGCCCGCCTACCTGGAGCTTATACTTCAAGATAAGTGGGAACATTCAGTGAAAAGTCCTGCACGGAAGCTTCAACTTTGTTTTGTGAGAGTTGATTACAGACGTTTCGCAGACTTCTCGATTAGTCACGCCAGTTAGTTATTTCAACTTTATTACTGCACGTGAACGAATGACTACTGGAGATGGTCACTCATTGAAGGTTAACATTTTTTTTACTGTTATTTAAAAGTTGTTTTTGGAGACCCTCCCTGCCATAAATTCAGTGATTAGAGCCCGGGACAGAAAGAGTTTCTTTTGATTACCCACGAGCAAACTTCTTCTACCCTCTTATCTCTTGAATTTTGTATATCATGCCCTGTAAAATTTCGCTAAGCGATATATAATAGCTGCAATTCGTAGAGATCAAAGTGGCTCCCTCTTTTATAAATCGGTAATACACGCACCTTCCTAATCCTCACAGGAACCATTTTCCAGCTACTGTAATGTGTGACTTCATAAAACTGGTGCTTACTGAAGAAATTTAGTTCTATGAAATTTTTAGTTTCTTTCCTTCCCAACACAGTCTTGTCATTACATTAATTTGTTCCTTTTCTCTTACTTACTTTTACATTATAGACAGTTCTCCAGACTACTTGACATTCAAATGTACGTCAATTAAGTATGAATTTAAGGGAATATTCAACGCAACCTTTGCATCAGTATGGTTTCGAATTGTAACGAAACGGACTATTAATTTGTTTCTCAGAGTTCTGGCTTTGTGGCCTTGTAAAGTGCATTCCGGATGGGACGTCACATTGTAGCTATCCGGATTCACAGCAAGGGCACATCATGCACCATAGAATGTCCCCTTCAGCCAAGGGCACGAGCAACTTGCCCTTCACGAGCGCTAGATCGTTTTCCGCTCCGCATCTGTTTGAAATATTTAATTTGTTTGCGTTTGTTTTGTGTTTACAACTCTTCACGGCCGCGGAAAATGCTTGCAAACGTCACAAAGACAAATGGAATTTTTATTGAGCGGAATTCGACAGAATAAAACTCGAGGTGGAAACGAACACAAGTGTCCGGATTCACTAACGAATATTTCTCATGAAGGGAACAAGGGCTCGTGAAACGGAAAGGGATCAAGGGCAGGTGATCAAGGGCACATTGCGCTGAAATCGAACACGGCCAAAGTATTTAAGGATAAAGAGTCGAAACAGCCAGCAACACGCCCTTTGCCAGTTCAGCACCTGGTAATCAACTCACCAGCTACCAGCCCGGCCAATAGGCACTATTTCACAGCACTCAGTAGCCAATTAAACACGAGCCCCGTTCCCAGAGCTTCGCGAAGCCAATCAGAGAATGGGCGCGCCCACATCAGAGGAACCGCCACGCCGTTTCGTCTCTATGTGCGTATCTACTCTATGTGATGAATAGACGACCAAGCATAACACGAGCATTTCATTCGCAGAGTTTTAAATAGCTTGTCGTGCGGTCAGAACAAAATAGATTCAATTCACACTAGCGGCGAACATATGACTATACAGAAAGGCTGATTGAGTCGNTTCAGCAGAAGCATTTTTTTTTTCCATGTGTCACTTATATATTTTATGGAATGTCTTAAGCATGATTAAGATTACTGAATAACAATGAAAAGCATCTTTAAATGCCGTCGAAAAATCTTTGTGATCATGTGAAACATTACGGCTACGTACAAACTCGTTATTAAACACTGTATGTGTCACTTCTCTTGCTTAATAGAAAAGTGCTTTATTCAATTTCAAGTAAACTCGTTTCGATTGCTACACAATTTTTAGAAGTGAAATTTTTAAAATGCAAAAATTTAGTTGAAACATTTTTAGTGTTTTTGCTATATTCGTAGTTTTAATGTATGTAAACAGAAATAAGAAAAAATACATGACACAACAAATTAATGTTATCGAAGTAATTTCAATACCACCAAAGTTGCACCACAGTTGCCGAAGCCATCAAGTCATTACCTCTACACTAAAATAGTCCTGGTTCAAATCCAATGGAAGTCATACCAATGAATTTGTGTTGCATTGTGATATTTTTAGATGTGAGCTTAGGTTAAGTTATTAAGTAAGTCCACCCTTCCCCCGACTAGGTTTTAAGCATAATTTGGAGGTGGAAGGATGGTTATATGAAACAAACCCAACAATTTATATAAGTTAGCGAGCAGAATAAAGCTAGATAATTAAGCACATGAAGAAATTCGTGAAACTAAATATGTTATTCTTTTTGGATGACATATTGCACAAGGCGGCGCTTATAATATGAGAAAAATATTTGTCACTGTCCTTAGAGATTTACCATGTGAATAAAAATAGCTGGTACGATGAAGATTTCATTAAGTGATGAGTTCTGCTGCCCACTCCACGGGACTACTGACAAGGGTTACATCGGAACTTCGCATACACTCAATGTACATTTCTTTCAGAACTTCGCGTAAAACTATCAACTTATATGTCACAATTCAGTCTATATTATCTACCATAAATATACATACACCATATATATGCACCACACACATATTTATATATATACATTTTACAAATTTATACTAATTTGTAAAATAATAACCGTTAATATATAAAGATCAGTTTCTTAGTGGAGATTGATGGCCCAACAAAGAAGATAACTAAAAGCAGCGAAATATTCTGCACAGTGGTCTAAATAGCAATATTCATATAGGTCTGATTAAATGAGATCAGAAGAGAAGTTTAATTCCTGCGATGGATATTTGTGACTGGTCGCCAAATAACTGAGTGAGGCATTGAATGAAAATGAAAGACGCAACCTTCTGCGGAGCAACAGAAAACAGGTTAATCAACTGGGTGAAATTTATTTCTCCTACAACGACTCATTGACAATGGGAAAGACCTTTTTAAAAAGCAAGACGTCAGGAACAGATGGGATGAAGTTTTGTGTAGGTACCTTTTGAATGCTCTGCGGAATCCTTCAAGAGAAAATTTATGGATAGAGTAAATAATCGGCTACTTTCAGAGAGGAAAAAAATTGTATTCAGTATATTACGTTTCGCATTGGGGCCATATCGATACAAGCGGAACATGCGTAAGGACGATTTACTAATAGCATGTGTAGGGAATTGAGACCTTAAACCAATCAATCACATGGCGTTACAGTTTCGCAGAGCATAACCGAGAAGTTTATAAATTGTTACAGAGTACGCCGTTAAGGGAATAAACCAGCTGAAAAACCAAGTCATAAACAATAACTGGGCTCTTATGAGAACTATATATTTGAATGAAAATATGGCAATTCTTTATGCAATATATGCGCGTAGCACCTGATATCTACGCCCATGCGAAAATAATGTATTCCTGACCTCGACGATAAAAGTAAATTTTACATGTAACGTAACATATTCCACCATATCTTTGAACGCTNGGGGGGGGGGGACGTTCAGCAGAAGCATTTTTTTTTTCCATGTGTCACTTATATATTTTATGGAATGTCTTAAGCATGATTAAGATTACTGAATAACAATGAAAAGCATCTTTAAATGCCGTCGAAAAATCTTTGTGATCATGTGAAACATTACGGCTACGTACAAACTCGTTATTAAACACTGTATGTGTCACTTCTCTTGCTTAATAGAAAAGTGCTTTATTCAATTTCAAGTAAACTCGTTTCGATTGCTACACAATTTTTAGAAGTGAAATTTTTAAAATGCAAAAATTTAGTTGAAACATTTTTAGTNAACTCGTTTCGATTGCTACACAATTTTTAGAAGTGAAATTTTTAAAATGCAAAAATTTAGTTGAAACATTTTTAGTATTTTTGCTATATTCGTAGTTTTAATGTATGTAAACAGAAATAAGAAAAAATACGTGACACAACAAATTAATGTTATCGAAGTAATTTCAATACCACCAAAGTTGCACCACAGTTGCCGAAGCCATCAAGTCATTACCTCTACACTAAAATAGTCCTGGTTCAAATCCAATGGAAGTCATACCAATGAATTTGTGTTGCATTGTGATATTTTTAGATGTGAGCTTAGGTTAAGTTATTAAGTAAGTCCACCCTTCCCCCGACTAGGTTTTAAGCATAATTTGGAGGTGGAAGGATGGTTATATGAAACAAACCCAACAATTTATATAAGTTAGCGAGCAGAATAAAGCTAGATAATTAAGCACATGAAGAAATTCGTGAAACTAAATATGTTATTCTTTTTGGATGACATATTGCACAAGGCGGCGCTTATAATATGAGAAAAATATTTGTCACTGTCCTTAGAGATTTACCATGTGAATAAAAATAGCTGGTACGATGAAGATTTCATTAAGTGATGAGTTCTGCTGCCCACTCCACGGGACTACTGACAAGGGTTACATCGGAACTTCGCATACACTCAATGTACATTTCGTTCAGAACTTCGCGTAAAACTATCAACTTATATGTCACAATTCAGTCTATATTATCTACCATAAATATACATACACCATATATATGCACCACACACATATTTATATATATATATACATTTTACAAATTTATACTAATTTGTAAAATAATAACCGTTAATATATAAAGATCAGTTTCTTAGTGGAGATTGATGGCCCAACAAAGAAGATAACTAAAAGCAGCGAAATATTCTGCACAGTGGTCTAAATAGCAATATTCATATAGGTCTGATTAAATGAGATCAGAAGAGAAGTTTAATTCCTGCGATGGATATTTGTGACTGGTCGCCAAATAACTGAGTGAGGCATTGAATGAAAATGAAAGACGCAACCTTCTGCGGAGCAACAGAAAACAGGTTAATCAACTGGGTGAAATTTATTTCTCCTACAACGACTCATTGACAATGGGAAAGACCTTTTTAAAAAGCAAGACGTCAGGAACAGATGGGATGAAGTTTTGTGTAGGTACCTTTTGAATGCTCTGCGGAATCCTTCAAGAGAAAATTTATGGATAGAGTAAATAATCGGCTACTTTCAGAGGGGAAAAAAATTGTATTCAGTATATTACGTTTCGCANGGGGAAAAAAATTGTATTCAGTATATTACGTTTCGCATTGGGGCCATATCGATACAAGCGGAACATGCGTAAGGACGATTTACTAATAGCATGTGTAGGGAATTGAGACCTTAAACCAATCAATCACATGGCGTTACAGTTTCGCAGAGCATAACCGAGAAGTTTTGAAATTGTTACAGAGTACGCCGTTAAGGGAATAAACCAGCTGAAAAACCAAGTCATAAACAATAACTGGGCTCTTATGAGAACTATATATTTGAATGAAAATATGGCAATTCTTTATGCAATATATGCGCGTAGCACCTGATATCTACGCCCATGCGAAAAGAATGTATTCCTGACCTCGACGATAAAAGTAAATTTTACATGTAACGTAACATATTCCACCATATCTTTGAACGCTNGAATGTATTCCTGACCTCGACGATAAAAGTAAATTTTACATGTAACGTAACATATTCCACCATATCTTTGAACGCTAAAAAAGTTTAGAGTAAATAATCATCATAGATTTTGACTGAAAAGAATTTGGCACTCAGATTTGATTTGATGATAATTTTCGCAAGGTATCATTAATCGTGTAGAAGGATACCGTTTACTCAGAATGGTAAAAACTGTAATGTAGAAGAGCATTTCCTGAAAGTTAATCTCAATGAAAAAGCTTAACATGTTCATATATACGAAAGTTAACAGAAAAATGCCACTGCGGGTCCAACCGTCATAGTAAGACGAAAACATTGATATAAAATTAAGAAATTAATTAATTCGATTATTTTGCCTGTGATAGAAAAGAGAAAGCGTCTTATTTATTTTGAAGCGATCAGGTTAATTATTTTTTTGAATTACAGAGTCTTTATCGTTTATAAACTGCTTCTCCTACATATGTGACTACCTTATCATGTCTTATGCCAGCTAAAAATATTTGTTACCTAATTTTACTCCAAGACATTGTGATTCGTAGTATAAATCTCAGAACGAATTTCACTCGATCGGAAAATTTTATGTAAAGCATTAGCAAGTCTCCTGACAGCATATGTTACAGTAATCACCGCTATATGTTGTATATAGAGATATAGTTTTATAGCAGTTACTTGAGCACTTTCGACAGAACTGGTTAGTTGTCTTCTCTTTGCCAGTTTTATATCCGCCCACCTCAGTGTTGCGGATCATGGCAGCCCTTGGAAACACAGAAGAAATACAGGCTCAGTAACCACAATGTCGGTATTCAGGTCGCCAACAGCGTTCCATAATACAGCGGGCCGTGGTTGTTGTTATTTGTGAAATATTACAACGAAACGGAATAAGTTTTCCCTCCCACGCGACGTGGAATTGGGACATCTTTGCGTCAAGAGCAAAAAAACACGCCACAACGCTTATAACAGCGCCTTTTCCTCCCNCGGGCCGTGGTTGTTGTTATTTGTGAAATATTACAACGAAACGGAATAAGTTTTCCCTCCCACGCGACGTGGAATTGGGACATCTTTGCGTCAAGAGCAAAAAAACACGCCACAACGCTTATAACAGCGCCTTTTCCTCCCCACAAGACCACCGGTCAAAATGTCTTTCTAACCAGGTGTGCCAGTCGCCGAAGCAAGAATTCAGTTACAGACTTGGCAAGAATACAGAAGTGAAATAGTGTGGCCACTACGCTTATGTTGAGTATTGTACGTGCTTACNAGTTACAGACTTGGCAAGAATACAGAAGTGAAATAGTGTGGCCACTACGCTTATGTTGAGTATTGTACGTGCTTACCGTTTTAAATGCGTGTGTGTGTGTGTGTGTGTGTGTGTGTGTGTAAATCTAATGCCAATTGTCGCTTGGCTCTAACNTGTGTGTGTGTGTGTGTGTGTGTGTGTAAATCTAATGCCAATTGTCGCTTGGCTCTAACACTGGCTTTCGACATTTCTTACTCTCATAAGCATAAAACAAAAAGTAACAAAATCTAGTGGCCGCCAAATTAAAAACTAAACTTTACCCTGTTCAAATCATGAATTCATTTAAGTGTTGCAAACGTTTCATTATTTTATTTGCACTCTACTTGTGTCAAGGATGCTTCTCGCAGCCAGTGAACAACGTACTGNATTAAAAACTAAACTTTACCCTGTTCAAATCATGAATTCATTTAAGTGTTGCAAACGTTTCATTATTTTATTTGCACTCTACTTGTGTCAAGGATGCTTCTCGCAGCCAGTGAACAACGTACTGCGTGTTAGTTAGTGTAATGTTAATTCTACTCAGGTTAGGAACAAAACGAGTTTTCCTATGGGTGAGTTTGGCATAGGGAAAATTTCCTCCGTTAGGTGCGCAGTGTTTTGAAGAGGTCATCTATAACTAAAATCTTAAGTTACGTGAATAATAATAAAGAATGATTTTACTTAGTAACGCATTTATTTTGTATCTGATTTACGATTATTAGAATTATTTTGTTTTTTTACCCTTGAAAATAAAGAAATTCCGGTATACGTGCGACACTAGCGCTTACCTGGTGGCGAAAAACTTTAGTTGCCAAACTAAAAGCATTGAGATTCCCAACCGGAGTAGAATAAACCTTAGTTGATGTAAGCACAGATGAGAGGTGCAAAAACTTGAACAAATCAAATTTCTCACAAAGAAGACGTTCAAAACACCGACCATTGATACCTCGTCGTGTACAGTGCCAACCAGAAATATGCAACATGCCTCCATCATAGACACGGGGACTGAACGAAAAAAAAAACCTTTTTAAGAAACACGACTACTTTACTACTTTTCCTGACACAGCGAACATTACAGTAAATATCGTAGTCGTTGTTTTCATTTCATTAGTGTATATGTTCGTGTGTGTGTGTGTGTGTATATCTATATATTACCAGTTGTGCCTGCGGCTCCGCTCGCATGTACTACGGAATTATTGTTTGGGTTTTTTTTAATAATATCACCCCTCCCTCCCACAACGCTTCCACCCGCCGCCAACATTACTCTCCACGTCCGCGTACGGTAAACCGACTCGCGAAAGTAAATTTTTTGAGATATTTTCTCGCGATAAATAGTAGCCAGTATCAACTTTCAGCTGTCCAACTATTTCTGTGCAAGAAATTACGTCGATCTGTGGCTAGGTTGCGACGTTTGTGTACTTTTTTCATTTTCCAATAAGAATTTCCCCAAGGGAATGAGAAATTTTCTCGGTGTAAAAAGTAGCANGTTTGTGTACTTTTTTCATTTTCCAATAAGAATTTCCCCAAGGGAATGAGAAATTTTCTCGGTGTAAAAAGTAGCATATGTCACTTCCCGGCCCTCCAACTATCTCTGTGCAAAAATTGACGTCGATCCGTTGCTCCGTTACGACGTGGAAGGACAAACAAACAAACACACTTCCGCATTTATATAATAGTTTGTCAAGGAAAGCGAAAAGAAGTATCTCAACTTTTTTAATGTTTGCAGGAATAGGTCAAAATGAGGTGAATTTCTTAACTGCTGCAAAAATGATACATTTTCTGGTTACAGTGGCGAAGAAAGCTTCGTGTAGACTAGGCATTGTTCGTTCCCGAAATACGAAGGTAGGGCCTATAGAAAATACGGAGACGTTCCGTAGTTCAACTCCGTTTTTAGTTGTTACGGATCGCATTTGTGTATATTAACTGTCCATTTTCGTAAACATTTCCGAGAATATACCGAAAAAGTGTTTACAGTATAGGCTGCCTGGAAGATAAACCACACTCAGTCTTTGAAGGGTCGATGGTTTTCAATGAAGTGATAAGATATTTAGAAACATTTCAACAGGAATTTTCTGGTGGAGATAAGTAATTTACACCATGTGTGTTATATATATATATGATATTATGTATGCGGGGTGATGTTACAAACTTTCAGGAATGATGTAGAAGGGCACCAGCATCGGCTTCAGAGAGAACCCCTGTCCAGAAACGCCTTCGTCGAACGTTACATCCAAAACAGTGTTGGGAGGCCTGTTACAGTGTAATACGACAACTAACAGGACTTCCTGAACTGATTTAATGTACTAATGCAGGCTACTACGTACATGACTAGCTAGCTATGAAGACCAAAGTTTACAATAGGTATTCAAGGAAGGGTACGTCCGCCAGCTTCGATGCAGGCATGACAACGTCGCACGGAGCTCTGTCGTGTCAAAAGACTCTAGGACCACCTGTTTTTCGCGAAAAAATTGACGCGGAGGCTAGACTCCAATGTTCTATGGCATATGTGTAGTTTTCCTTTGGTTATTGGCCACGTATCTTTATCAGGCGACAGTTCCTTACCTGACTGGGCCAGTCAGAATTAGGTAACTCCAAAACTGAGTGTCCGTGATTCGCGGGCAGACACCTGCAACGCGTGACAGTTCAAATCACCCAATCACGAAAGTGGGTCTGAAATATAGTGTTTTGGAGTACAACGAGTCCTGGAATCTTTTCGCGAAAAACAGCTGAACCTACCGATCTCGCTAGCTGCGCAAAACGTCCCCGAGTCCCAAAATTTAATTGCTTTTCTGCCAATGCGACTAGTAAAAAATGACGTGGATTGTATTTGAGGTTAGAACACTGTTTACTGAACAAGTGCTTTCAGATGTTTGTATACTTCCTCTAACCAAATTTCAATGCAGTTTGATCTGATTTTGGTGAAAGTATTTTATTCATATAAAAGTGCTTGTGTTTTGAAATTTAAGATATAATCAAACGCGTTCATCATAGTTGACCATGTGACTACTACAGTTGTGTTCCTTTGGGGTAGGTCAATGTCGGGTACATGCGTAGAAGACGAACAAGCGGTCTACCTCATCTTTAGTCCATGGTCGTACGTCAGGATTCACCACGCCGACACACCGCATGACATCCTACCGTGCTTTAGAGGAGCGTACATTCCCCACCCCTTGTGCTGTACTTCACTTACAAAACATTTTGGCCGACTCATGACATCGGGGGTAGTGTGTTAACTGCCACCCTTCAGGGACTGAGTTGGATTTCAGGCTCGGGCAAGGATGTTTATCCTGATGTGCTGGCTTCATTGTAACGTTAGTACCTTACTTTATGACATCAAATATAGTACATGCTTCCAAAACGCTCCGGCCGTTGTCGTATTCAACTCTAATAAGACATCCCAACACTGGTTTTTTGTTTGTATAAAAGTTCGACGAAGGCGTTTCCGGACCGGGGTTCTCTATCTTCAGTGGATGCTAATGTCCTTCTACATCAACCCTGAAAGTTTGCAACATCAGCCCGAATGCGCCCTGCATGCATACAGAAGAGAAATTGAAGGAGACTGGTAATCAATCAAGGAGGGTTCTGGAGAGTCGGCGTACGCCTCTATTCCTCGGAAACATTTTTACTCTGCCTCGGCTCTCGGATTCCTTCCCTCCGGGCGCGGGAAGGAAAACCCCCCGAGGAAATGGCAAAGCGGCGAGGGAGGAGAAGAGAAAGAGTAAGGCGGTAAATTTAGTATTCCCTTTGAGGAATCAAGACAAGAACAGCGAGCAGATCAGCACACCCGCCGGTTGAATAATGCATGAGAGGAACATATATCAGCCCGGCTCGGAGGGAGGGTGGAGAACCCTNTTTCCCCACGAAACCTGGAGCTCCAACCTGCGATACAACTTGAGTAGCACTGGTATGTTAATCACTTGTTCCTTTGCTTCCTTCCCCCGAACCGGCCGAATATAACGTCCCTTTTCTTTTCTTTTGTTTCCCCATAAGCCAACTGTCCCCAGTCCCTCCCATCCCTATACTCCACCATTTTCTTCCCGCCCACACACACACACACAAACACAGACATGAGCGATATTCTTTTTTAGGATGGCGCGCATAATACGTGCCGTGCACGCAAAAACAATTGTTTTTCCCCGAATTCCCTTTACAGCCTACGCTCTCCTGTCGTTAAAGTAAATTACTGAGTACATCACACGTGCCTTTGATAAAGGTCTTAAGAGAGAAAATAAAAGCATTCAGCTAGAACAGAAGCCACTGAACCACGGACGCCATAACGCAAGTACTCACTTCATAACTAAGAAATATTGATATGTAATTGTACTTTTTTTTTACAATATTGTTACAGTGTACTTGCGTGTCTACGCGACTTCGCTGTTCCACTAAATTGACACAGATCTTTTAATATTTTACTCTCGTCTTCCTGCATTTAACTAAACATAGTAATTGTACGCTAGTCTGCGTAAAAAAAAGACCTAACTTTTAACGACTCATCAGAAATTTTTATCTTGCGCGAATTACTGTGCTGAAACATGCTTTTTTTTTCTTGCATGCGCAACACTATTTTGACTAAGCCGTGAATGCGAAAAGGAAAACATTGTTTTCGTTGGTTCTGTGCAAGTGGATTCTAAATGCTGTAATTCATACTTAAATTTTAATAAAGTTTCGATATTGTTAATTTTAAAAAGTGATTCGTGCACTGTTATGTATTAAGGATTCTATAAAAAATACTAATTAATGCGTACAATTTTGTTTAAAGATATTCGTGTGCAAATCTCAAGATTTTAAAAAATAATTTCAAAGCACAGTTTTACTTTTATCATTTTTACTACCCCGCTGAAAGCCTTTAGTTGGGACGCTTAAAGGGAATAAATTAATTTTAGAGTAAAAAAACTACATTGAACTCCAGAGAGAGTCAAGGAACTTTGCAAACGTGCTTTGCGAATATATGAGAAATTACCATTTTTCTCTCAGTGGGGTTTTTCTTTTCAAACGTAGATCCTGGTTATTTGTTTAGAAATATTTGTTTTTTATATGAAGATGTGACAATTTAATATTTATTCTCAGTAGTAGGATATAGGGAAGTCTGGGGCAATGTATTTTAAATGGGAGCAGTGTTGCTGTGGCTAGCAGTCTTCGGCTCAACACGGACGAGCTGAGCAATCTTCGGATCGACTCAGGAGATGCTCGGAAACCGACGACTCGGATTTGTCGAACATACCCTAAGGTTCTAGGTAGTTACAGCCACTAATACTTCAAGCATATGTTTGTTTATGGTAGCCATTTTGGCATTATAGGCATAGGGTATGTCAAATCGTAACTGTGTATTCCGATTTTAAAAAAATATTTTTAATTATAAATTATTTATCAATTTCTTTATATTGTGCCAAAATTATACATATGGTATTGAGGAATCATGCAAAAGTCTCTCACCACTAAATTACTACATTTCCAGCCCCCCTATCTTGAAGACTGATTAATACACGATGCCAGAATCTGAAAATTATTCACTACCTCGACTGTTTTTTGTAGGTATAAATATGCTACTCATATTTTCTAATATATGCATATATATGACTAAACCAAGCCCATCATACTAAAAGCATCGACATGCACGAGTATGTTAAAATCATGATATGGATCAGCATCTACCAACCCTTTTATTGACTTAATTGGCATTAATTAAAATGGCAATACTGCCAGGCCCTAAAGACATGGAATGTACGAGGGTGATAAACAGTCTTAACTTTCGTGCTCTTCTTGACCATCTATCCATCAATGGTTCAATCATTCAATCGGTGTTTGGATCAATCTATCAAACTTCCAATTTTCACAATCTTTCATTAATCTGATAATTTTCCCATCAATCTTTCGTAATCTCTCGATCAATATCACAATCTTTACTTTCATCATCCTTTGTAATCCTTCTATTAATCCCAATCCTTCGATTAATTTCAATCCTTCGATTAATCCCAATCCTTCGATCAATTCCAATCCTCGGATCAATCTCTATCCTTCGAACAATCCCAATCCTCCCATAAATATTTACATACATTAAAAAGATCTGAGTAGCATACTTATACCAACAAAAAACAGTCGAGGCAGTGATAGGGGGCTGGAAATGTAGTAATTTAGTGGTGAGAGACTTTTTGCATGTTTCCTCAATACCATATGCATAATTTCAGCACAATATAAAAAAATTAAATTATAATTTATAATAAAAAAATTTTATTTGGATAATAAATACCTATTTACGATTTGACATACCCTATGCCTGTAAAACCAATATGGCTACCAGAAACAAACATATCCTTGAAGGATTAGTGGGCGTAACTGCCGAGCATCTTTGGGTACGTTCGACAAACCCAAGTCGTCGGTTTTCGAGCACCCCCTGAGTCGAGCCGAAGATTACCGAGCTCGCCCGAGTCTAGCCGAAGACCGTTAGCCACAACCCCACAGCTCCATTTTAATACATTGCCCGAGACTTCCTTATATTATACTACTGTTCTCGTCCATTTCGCCTGTATTCCATTTCATAAAAGAATCGATAATAATTGCGTATCGATACAAAAAAATTAGAAATAATTAATGCACTCCTGAATTTGATAACTANAAAATTAGAAATAATTAATGCACTCCTGAATTTGATAACTACCATAAAATAATATCGACGGCTTGAATAGGAGCGTGTTTCAGAGTAATATATTTCTTCAAAAAGTTATGAAATCTATATCGGTTTTCTCTCTGTCATAAAACCTAATGTTTTTTTTTAAATTCTATTTTGCGTTGAGATAGCTTGCCACTCCACCCGGTAAAACTGCTTGTTTAATAAATATTGTTTAAAATTTTGTAAATATTTTAACGATTATTTTATTATTTAATACTTCCCATAAGTACAACCCAGTGAATAAGAGCGAATTATTCATGGGTAACAAAAGAAACACAAAATTGCAATGCGCCGGTAGCTATGGAATCATCATTTTCGCTGCGACTCCGTCTGAATGCATGATTCGTGCCGAAGATACAAATCTCTTCGTAATAGCAGAAGCAGTTTGGAAGACTAGGAGGGGGAGGATGGGAGAAAAACGGAAGCAGATGAACATGCGAAGCTGGAAATGCAAATATCGGCCCAGATGCTCTGCAAACGGCGCGGACGAAGTAGAGTTATGGCAAGAATACATGTCAGCCGCGCCAGAAGGCAACTCATATCCCAGGTTTCCGTTATTCCTTGCCTGCCGAAAGAAAATCGTGTCTGCGCACAGCTTAAATCCAGGACACTATGCTGTACAGTCCCGTCACGATGAAATGAACCGATACGACAGTCAATTTTTGGCGTAATCAGTTTGCAGGTTAAGAAACACAAAGTTAAAGTGCGCGAAACACTCCGTTTTATAATTCACCTGTTTGATTCCTCCATTCCTCACAGTAAAATATTAACTGTAGCTTGTTAATATCAAATATGGCGCTTGAGTTAAACATTAGATAAGGAAGTTCCGTTCGAGTGAAAAGAAAAGTGATCACACGTAGACGTCTACCTTGAGAGAGCGGAGTTGGTTTAACCACCGTTTCCCTTGAAAACAGTCTCCGCACATGAGCAGTAGCATGAGAGACAACGAATGTCATACAAGTTCACCCTGAAAAAATACTGTTGAATCTTTGTTATTGCTGATTACGATGGCAAACCACAGCTCGTACAGAATAAAGAGTAAAAAATTCTAGCCGATGAAACATAGGCCTATATTTTTAGTTGCACAAGAATTCCTTCGTTCTTTAAAAAAAAATCATATTTCATTTGTTAAATCAGAAAATAAGCCTATTTCTATAACAAAATTTTGTCTTCGAAAAATTATTTTGCTAGACTTCTTTATGTATAAATTGCTATTATAAAATTAATATTTTGCTGAGGTGAAATTATGTTCTCTATAAAGAACTGTATGAGAAAACACCTATGTCTTCCCTCCGGTTACCACTTAGTACCGATGTCACCACAACACAAAATACTTCTTCTTAAGTGTCTATTGAAGTTTCAAATAGGATAACCTGTTATATATTCTGCATGAATAATTAATTATTGTCCATAAAGGCAGTAGATAGAGTCGTTGTTCTGTGTTATATTTTTGCCAAATAACTTTTATTCCAGATTTTATTTTTATTTTATTTATTAACTTTCTATTTTGTTATTTTACTTCAAATTTTTATTTTATTAATTTTTATTTAAATGTTTTATTTCAGATTTATTTGCTGAATGTTTAAAGTTAGCGACATAGCTCTTCCACTGAAAACTTAGCTTGGATAGGCAAAATTATTGACAAGCATTTACAGATTAGCGGAATGAAACGCTTTAAAGCTACCGTTTGCCAAACGCAGGCAATACGGGCATAAAACATAGGCCGTTATCGAACGAGATTGCGTCGTCCGTCTTTGGTAGATTGTTCTCTTAGAAAGCAGACACACTGGCTGCGTTAAACGCCAGTTCAAAAAGTCGGGACATTAAGAACGTAGGACACCTTTCAGCTTATAAATGTATATTTATGTGAAAATCTGGTCAATGTGAAGACACTATGCATAACAATTTCCTATCCAATAAGAATTTTCTGTTGCATATCTTTTGCATGATTAGCAATTTCATTCCCAATTTCAATGTATTTTTTTAAGTAATAATTAGAAAAATTTTGCTTGCTTATTGAACTGAAGCAATGGCGATAAAGCATTGCCTTGATAAATTCATAGGCAACATTCGTAAGCTTGGTAAATCGATGATTAACACGTCCTCTCTTTATTTTTCACACACATGCACACGCACACACACACACACATGTATATATATATATATATATATTAAAAAACTGCCAATTGCGTTCCAGCAGTTTTTTTCCCCAATGTAGTATTGGAACAAATTATTTTGTTTGAAATGTTCCACCTGTAGTTTTCGTACATTTGCACATTATTTATGTCGTTGGATTTTATAAATAACAGTACTATTTTAAAGTTTCGTGGTCCATACTATAATTAATAATTTCTAAACCATATTCCTCTAATTTAAATAATAACTTACTCCTCTCACGTCATTAATTTAGTAAAAACTTAAATCATGACTTATTTAATTTGTAAATGTAACTTGGTTTAGACGCTCGTAGCAGTTAACATTTAACAGTATGTAAAAACACATTTTCCGCTGTCACACAACAATTACACTGTCAAAAAAAAGTGTTAATTTACTTGAACAAGCGTATTGTATTTTTAAATTTATATATGTGTAAGTTTAAAATAACTACATGTTGCGTAATGTAACAATAATATCCCTAATAATTAAAAATAGGGTAGGACGGCGCTATACGGCTCACTTTCAATTAAAAGTTCTTAAAATATATTTTGAACATTTTCTGAAAGAAATGTATCTATAAAGGCGGAAAAAGTGTTTAATATTCTACACAAAACCATTCTTAAAAGTAATTAAACACAAAGAAATATATCTTTGGCAAGAAGATTTAACAGTAAAGAAGTCAAATGGAGACAAACCTAAGACTAGCGGGATAATTCCACTCTCATGTGAGGTAATTCCACTCAGAAAACTTTTCTCAAAAATTACATGTACATTTTTTTTNGCGGGATAATTCCACTCTCATGTGAGGTAATTCCACTCAGAAAACTTTTCTCAAAAATTACATGTACATTTTTTTTTCTTTTCGCATACACTCTCTTCGTGAACACACCCTTAAAACATCTGGCCTGTAATTAAATTACATATTTTATTGCGAATTTTTTTATAATCACTTACGAACACAGAAAACACGCTGAGTATTTTCGTCTAGGTTTATTCGTGACTGAGTCTTGCACTGCTGCAAACTTTTTATGCTTAATTGTAGTTTAGTTTTAACTTTAAGGATCACATATCTTGAGTCTTCGTTTTGCTTTAGCTTCAGCATAATTTTTTAGAGGTCAAATATCTGGTGATATGTTTGTTAGGGCCTGTCTTCTTTTTACAGATTTTTTCTATAATCTCAGGAAAATTGGGAAAATTTAGTATCTCAAGTGTTTTGAACACAGCTGTATCCAGAATTGTGTGGTGGGAGATATTCTGATGTTTTACTACCTACAGCTAACAATTTGTTACTATTCTTTAAAGTTAAGAGAATTATTACCTAAGTCGCTACTCCCAAAGGCTTATTTTTCTAGTACAAATCTTTAGAATTCCTATTTAAACACTTTTTGCATGCCAGTTTATTGTCTTTTTATCATTTTAAAAACTTATAGTTTTGCACCACCCAAAAATAAAAAAAATTAACGATAAATTTACCTGAGTATAAAAGCCCCATTTGCACTGAGCGGAATAGCCACAAATGTGTACATAAATAAAAAAATAAAATAAAAAATAAATCTACAAATGAAATAATGTTATTTCACCCAAATGGTTTAACTGAAATTACTATGAAACGAAGTATAACAAGGGCTTGTTGTAATACCTGAAAATAAATTAATGCCACCTCAAAGAAGACAAGTTCAGGCATTACCGTATGTTAAATGTCATCGTTTCAAAATTGCTTCGGCTACTTCATCGCTCGGCCACAATACTCAGAAATGAAAATGTGTTTTCTCTGCCAGTGAAGATTACTTTCAAAATAACATGTTGAGATAAGCAGCCACAAAAACATCACTTTCATGCACCTGGGTGGACTAATGGCGTACGGTTCCTAAAGTGAGTATTTTAGCCCCTTGAGCGGAAAAGCCCCGTTCTACAGTACCTATGTTTCTTTTGAAAATAAACTAAAGTATATATATAAACAATAAAAATATTTGTCAAATTACAAGTTCTAGACTACATGTAAAACTATTGCAACACAATGAGATTTTTTTAATAAAAACGTAAATTTACACAAGAATATGTACGGCAATTTTGAATTATTGAATTATTTTAAAATTGCGAAAAAAAAATGCATGCAGAGGAAAACTGCAAAATAACGGTTTTGTACCTATTTTCAGAAAACTGCGAAAAATTTACACTCTTGTATTAAAATGGGCACAAACAACAGTGAGTCGGTTGAAACAACCAGGATATCTCGCGAATTTACAGAAAAAGTGAATTTATTTTAACAGGAATGTATTTGTCAATCGACGCCAGACTTGTAAATAAAAATAACATACTATGCCACACGGTAAGTTGCTATAACACCTATGTTTTTTGACTGCACGGTGTTTGGCAACAAATTTACTTTTAAATCATCTTATTCTGCTATGCCAAACAGTGTTGTAAACACTCTTTGAAGAATCTATAGTCTTTATTTTACCAAGTGCTGTGTCTTTATTATGGTTATACTCGTTTGCAAGCTGGGTTCAACATTTAGCAGCAATGCCTGATATAAAAAGTTGAATTTCGTGATTTTCCAATTGAAACGTTCAAAATTGCCAAACGCCAAATAAAATTAAAAAAATCTAAACGAAGAGGTACAAGGCCTCGGTAAGAGATGCACCACACCTATTTTTAAACATAATAATAATTGGAAATTCTCTCAGTTCGTATATGTGTANGAATGTATTTGTCAATCGACGCCAGACTTGTAAATAAAAATAACATACTATGCCACACGGTAAGTTGCTATAACACTTATGTTTTTTGACTGCACGGTGTTTGGCAACAAATTTACTTTTAAATCATCTTATTCTGCTATGCCAAACAGTGTTGTAAACACTCTTTAAAGAATCTATAGTCTTTATTTTACCAAGTGCTGTGCCTTTATTATGGTTATACTCGTTTGCAAGCTGGGTTCAACATTTAGCAGCAATGCCTGATATAAAAAGTTGAATTTCGTGATTTTCCAATTGAAACGTTCAAAATTGCCAAACGCCAAATAAAATTAAAAAAATCTAAACGAAGAGGTACAAGGCCTCGGTAAGAGATGCACCACACCTATTTTTAAACATAATAATAATTGGAAATTCTCTCAGTTTGTATATGTGTAAGTAAAAATGTTCTAACGACATAATTACTTTAAATTAAAGTATCTTTTCTGCAGTATTGGGACAAATCCCCAAACGTAACTTGTTTTATATAATGACTACGGGGAGGAAATGGGCTTAGATAGCTCAGTCATAAGAAGTTGCTGGGGTATACTTCTACATTACTTGCATAATATAGTGGAAACAAGTACGGTGGGGAAATAAAACGTGTTTTGCGAACGACAGACGGAATCAGAAAACATCCCGCTACGGTCGATCTCAACAAAAAATGTGATCTTCTTTCGCTATGAATTCGTTATGGTCTAGTGGTTACGTTGTCTGATCAAAGAGCCATGAGTACGAATCCCTTTATCCCAAGGAATTTTCGGATCAGGAAGATTTGCCCCCAAAGTGTGAAATAATGAGTGGTTTCACGTAGAGAAAGGATTATCCGTTAGAATTAGTAGAATTGTGTTTTACAATTTTTTTATTATTACAATTGCATGTGTACAGTTGTGGCATATCCTTTTAATTCGCAACATTTCCAAGTGTGTTTACATATTCACAGAAAGTGCATTACGACACGGACTGTGTAGTATACTTACCACAGCATTTCACATAAATCCACTGCTACCACATAGATGTTGTTTTACAGAAATGTCAAGCTAAACTTACATGCACGTTTAAAAGGTGAAAATACTCCTTAAATAAGCGGATAAACTGCTGACACTTACACTCAGTGTAAAATTACATAAAAATTATTTTTCAGTGTACGTTGTATCAGCAAAATGCAATAGACTAATCCACAACTGTAAGATTTCTCGAATGTAATGTGTCCAACGTAGAAAATTTTGGACTCAGAAAATAGCAGTTTGCTCACCGGATTAACTCTAACGAAATTTTTGCATTAACGCCGGCAGGTAAAGTATAACTGATAAAATAAAATGGTCAAAAACTCTAAACTAAAAAAAGAAAGAACATTCCAGCCAGTCACAGAGGAAAGTAAGCCCGAATCGAAACGTAATTCCTACAAAATTGTCTCTGCTATCAAAACGCGTTAGGAGACGGGGGATTCAATTTGCTTCACTTTCTGTAAGAATTATGGCGAAGAGTATGACAAATTTAAATTATGGCTTGAATTTAATTCTAATAATGTAATTTAGGTGACGACTACTAATAGGTTTTCCTCATAATATATCGCGGTTTTTTTCAGTGTACTAATATTCTACGTTGGATAAAGAAACCTCCTTTCTGAGTATTGCTTTAAAAAGTTATCTTTTTAATTCCACCTATTACGTGCANCTACGTTGGATAAAGAAACCTCCTTTCTGAGTATTGCTTTAAAAAGTTATCTTTTTAATTCCACCTATTACGTGCAATCCACAGAAATGTTATCCATTGATCTTGGTTTACAAAAAATGTAACTGTTTTATTAAGAATGTTTTAATACGAGCAATGCGCTTCTTTTTTTTTTGGCAATTTTCACTCACGTGAGGCTGAATTAATTTTTTCTAGCATTGTTAACTGGAAACCGTACAATTATCGCAAACGTGACCAGCCATAATGGGAACGATAACAATTGCCGTTTAATTTTCTGTCTCGTGGTTTGAATTCGCAGTTTTTTTTTTGTGTTCTTTCTTTACGGAAAATACATCAGCACCATTTTACATTCAATTCTCCATTAAGCTTGGAAAACGTAATAAGTAATTTATGCAGTTCGAAGAACGTCACAAATAAACTTGTTTTAATAATTAAACGACTTCAGTTACTAGATGAATTTGGCCCCTGGTAATATTTCGAAGGTATAAGTGCTGTAAAATATGCAGAAAAACACTACACCCTTAAAGAAATTATATTTTAGTTTAACATGTGTCATTGGATCTACGCTCATCATACACATTCTGGATATGTATTGAATCAATGGTATACATTCGGTAGTCGGGTGCGTTAATTCTGCGTGGGCAAGCCTAACAGGAGAATGANGATGTATTGAATCAATGGTATACATTCGGTAGTCGGGTGCGTTAATTCTGCGTGGGCAAGCCTAACAGGAGAATGAGTACTGACTGTGGCAGTAGCTAATGAACAAATTACATCTAAATGAATAAAGTACGGTTGAGTCTAGTCTGGTGCCGTTTTACAATGTGAAATGATAGGGATCTCTATATGGCCTATATAAGTAGTACAAAATGTGTGAAAGTAACACGCTTCTGGTAATTTTTTTAAATTTACGTTTGACAGTGTTTTNCTATATAAGTAGTACAAAATGTGTGAAAGTAACACGCTTCTGGTAATTTTTTTAAATTTACGTTTGACAGTGTTTTTCGGGGAAGAAAAATTTACAACTACTAGTTGCACTCCAAAACACTTTACTTTAAATCCTCGTTCATGATTGGNTTTTTCGGGGAAGAAAAATTTACAACTACTAGTTGCACTCCAAAACACTTTACTTTAAATCCTCGTTCATGATTGGATGATTTTAATTATTATTCGTCCTAGAAGTCTGTCCGCGAATCACAGACGTCAAATGTTGGAGTAACTGAATTATGATTTTGTTAGTTACGTGGAAAAAAAAAAAATTATTTTCACAAATACACGTGGCCAATTGCCAAACGAAAGTTGTATGCGTGCACGTAGTAGGTATATTGAAATCTAGCTAGCCTGCGCGAATATAATTTCGCGAAAAACAGGCTTTCCTACCTGTATAGCAGGTCTCGCACGGCAACGAAGTTTAAGAAGATACGCGTACGCCACTGCGTAGTGTCAATAACGGCTTACACGGTAAAGCACAAAAGTCTACAACTCATTCTAGGACGGAGTGGCATGTTCACATTCGCTTCACAGAAAAAATACTTTTAAAACAAGACAGGCTTAGGCCTTTCAGAGAGATTTTAATGTATGGTTTCTGGTGTTGCAAACCAGATGTTTTGTGATCCTAGCTATACTTACTTAAGTCGACACAACACGTCTTTGTTTTGTTGTCACGGCCAATGAGCCCTAAGCTCTGTGTTCGGCTATAATCATACGAACAAATCATAACCGAGACTATCAACTTTGTTTACGAATCAGTTCCTCAAAAGGANTGTGTTCGGCTATAATCATACGAACAAATCATAACCGAGACTATCAACTTTGTTTACGAATCAGTTCCTCAAAAGGAACCTCATTGGCCACTGATCCTTGCAGTGTGCAGCCAAAAATAACCTGCATATGCGTTTGGTGCACAAATGTGTGAGTTGGGTCTAAATAGGCTAACTCTATCTCTTGCCCTCTAAGACAACTGGCCTCGCCATTGAGGAGATGTGGGGCAGAAAGCGTATGCCAGCTGCGCAGTACAAATCTTCGTGTCTCGACATTGAGCTTCTCTTTTTACCAATAAACACTATCAAAGGAAAGTGGATTCGTTTCAGGTTTGAACACTATTTTCAAATGTAAATACGATAACTTTAAGTTTTAACACTTCGCACACGGGAGGTCGTTTAAAGGCTGTNAAACACTATTTTCAAATGTAAATACGATAACTTTAAGTTTTAACACTTCGCACACGGGAGGTCGTTTAAAGGCTGTTCGCGTTAACTGAGTACTTTCGAAAGCCCTGCTAAGATCTACTTGTACGTGCATTATGTATTCTTTCGCCATATGTAAAATTTACATTGTAAAGGGCCTTATCACTTTATTCATACGTCGGTCAAGTGAAACTGTGAAATTATTAGAAAAGCAAATATTTTACAAATCTGCCGTTTTCACTCTTATGTGCATTATAAACACGCAAAGCAAAACAACTAATTAAAGTATTCATATATGTTTATGTACCACTTTTAATTCAACGTTAATATATGAAACTACTTTCGTTCCGCCGTTACCAACTTACCGGGCGCATGCCAGCCAGTGCGCTCGTTAAAATATACATGTAGGTAGTTGCAGTGACATTTTTCAAAGATTGATTTAAAAAGTGCTCAAATAACAGTGGACAGCCTATAGCTCTCAACATTCCCTTGCTTTTTAACTCTCATACACTTATGTATTCATTTTTATTTTGAAGTCTGGTAAGCTAAGAACATGAGATGAGAAATCTGGCCCTTGAAAACTATCATAGTGGTAAAAAACATTTCTCGGCAGTAAAAAAAANTAAGAACATGAGATGAGAAATCTGGCCCTTGAAAACTATCATAGTGGTAAAAAACATTTCTCGGCAGTAAAAAAAACCTGAATTAACTAGATAAACTCATAAACACTATTTATTCTGTTTGCTGTTATAGGTGGAGATAAATANAAAACCTGAATTAACTAGATAAACTCATAAACACTATTTATTCTGTTTGCTGTTATAGGTGGAGATAAATATGGCCGTTCCCTTGAACAAAGCAGGTCATTAATAACCATTCTTCGGTACACCTGACGAGTTCTCTGTAGACAAGTTGAACAAAAGGCATGGCCAATGAAATGATCAGCTCTTAGCAGACACATTTAGATATTTCGCATCTAGCNAGACAAGTTGAACAAAAGGCATGGCCAATGAAATGATCAGCTCTTAGCAGACACATTTAGATATTTCGCATCTAGCTTGTTGCAGATGATGATTTTCCACGTAAACTCGCTGAGTGATGAAAGTGTTAACGCAACTTAAATATATTTGTGTTAGGCATTTTTTTAAAAATAAAACACTCTCACCGAATACGAAGTAGTCTACATACATGCGGAAGTTTCTGTGACGTGGGCATCGCTGATTGGCACGCACGAGGCTCTGGGAACGGGTNAGTAGTGTACATACATGCGGAAGTTTCTGTGACGTGGGCATCGCTGATTGGCACGCACGAGGCTCTGGGAACGGGTGTTGTTGTCTCATTGGCTGCCACGTGCTGCGGAATATTCTTTATTGGCTGGTCTGCCGGCTAAGTTACCACGCGCCNCTTGTTGTCTCATTGGCTGCCACGTGCTGCGGAATATTCTTTATTGGCTGGTCTGCCGGCTAAGTTACCACGCGCCGATTGGCGAGCGGCGTTCCGTCGTGTCGCTGGTCAGTGACGCTACTTTGCTGGCGTGTGCGGCTGGAGATCACGATATAAGTGACTGCTTCATCTCTGTATTCTTACGTACTCTGTTTCTTAGCTAAGCCATGGATGAGTTTTGCACTTTTTTTGATTTAATATTAGGTTAGCCAAGCACGTAGGGTGTCTTCTCCCGACACATTTAGAATACCGCCCTAAGGCGGGAGTGTTCATAAGCCACGATTTAATACTTTTATCATCTGCGGGTTCGTATTTTTTACACAAACATTTTGAGGGGAAAATATTATATTTGTCCGTGTAATAGGGAGAAATTGCATTACTGAAACATCGGAGTCTCACATTGTCGCAAATATATATATAATACAACGGAACCAATGGTTACTGATTATCTGAAATGTAATAACTAGGGACACCCGAATTTCGCGAAAAAAATTTTTCCGTACATGCTAGATTTTAATACCCTACGGTCATTTTAACNAACTAGGGACACCCGAATTTCGCGAAAAAAATTTTTCCGTACATGCTAGATTTTAATACCCTACGGTCATTTTAACCTGTTTTATTTTGCTTATTGGCGGAGTATCTTTCCGAGAAGATCTTCTCCTACTTTACTGGCCAATCAGTATCAGGTAAATTCAATACCGTGCGTCTGTGATTCGCGTTACANGGAAGATCTTCTCCTACTTTACTGGCCAATCAGTATCAGGTAAATTCAATACCGTGCGTCTGTGATTCGCGTTACACGGAAACCATCCAATTACGAAAGTGGATCTGAGCTAAAGTTTTATGAAATACAACTGGTCGTAAAATATTTTCGTGAAATTCGGGCGTCTCTAGTGATAACGTTTGCAAGTGTAATGTGAAAAATGATTATAAAATTACGTGGCATTGCTATAGCCTTGCATCTTTTCCATTTCGTTTATTGAGCTCAGTTGCAGCCGGTCTGTATTTCCAGTTCTTCCTAGCAGTAAAAAGTGAGCTTCATGGTAGATTTGGTTGGGATTTTCACGTACGTCATGTTTATGTGATACATTTTCACTGCGAATATAAGTCGTTTTAGAAGCGCCGGTGGCCTTGACCGTTAAGACGTCACGCTCGTATTGAGAGGAAGCTGGACCAGTGAAACTTCGAGCCAGCCTCATGAAGACTTTGTTGTTGGGAACCCATACTGTTTAAATTTTCTGCATTATATCCCCAAAAATGTTTACGGAAATATACAGTTAATGTATCGAAACGCGTTCCTTAGCGACGAGAAAAGGAAACGAGATCCGTGCGTACACAATACGTAACCTCTGCGTATTCCTTAAGATTTGGGATTCGGAAATGGAAAATGCCGAGTCTGCACGAATAGTTCTTCGCCGCTACAAACCTGAAAATTATCGTTCCTGCGGCGGCAGTAAGGATATTTTAATTGTTATATATATTTATTCAAACATAAAAATTAGCACAAACCACATATTATAACACTTGATTAAACACTCAAACATTACTATATATATATATATATATATATATATATATATATATATATATATATATATGTGTGTGTGTGTGTGTGTGTGTGTGTAAGTTAATTCTCTATAACACGTTTGCACTGAATGGCGTCAAAACGCTGTGGAGGGTGAGTGGTAACAGTTGCATATTTTTTTATTCGTATTAAAATCCCACTCCAGTACAAAATATTTCACTGCCCGCATAACGAAAATCTACCTTTTTTCCCCTCAATCCTTCTTTATAAATCGGAAGAGCAGAAAAGGTAACTAGCAAATTTACGAGGAGGTAACGTGAATTCACGCAGAGTTCTGCAAAATTTACAGAAAGTCTACTAATGAAGAAAACATGCCGTCCGTAATTTTAGGAAGATTTATGGATATTTTTTTTTTGCTGGTACTTTTCCGTGATTTCGCTGACACTTTCTCTAACGTTGCAATGTAGCAGTCTTTTGCCTCTGCACTAGGGCTGTGCGATATCCACTTTTCAATATAGTTTCTAAGCACGGTGACCATTTCGTTGTCGGTGCGATATACCGCTTCTATAAATTATTGAAAAAACCGATGGCGATACTTCGTAGATACCGCAAACGGCATCACAAATATCGCACCAATCAGTATCGCTAACATCAACATATGAAGCGTCGGTCATATAGATATCGCATATATCGGTCATTATGAATTATATCGCAAAAATCGGTCAAATTGATATTGCAAACGTTGGCGTTGCAAAATCACATGCAGCAAATATCGCATATCGTTAATGTCACATATCACTATATCACTATATGCAATATATATATATAGCTCTACATTTTGGACCATATCGCAGTTGCGATATTTCAAAAATATTATTACAGTAAATATCGCCATATCACACAGCCCTACTCCCTCGTCTCGAACAACGCTTCCTCGTCGCTCGCGGCCCAGCGACAAGACACAGGAGGGATGAACGAGCATCCCGTGGACGTGAATGGCTGGTCCCGGGAACCGCCCAACTGTTGTAACGGATAATGGAGACCCCGCGGGAGTCCGCATAACGAGCCGTATCTCCCGGCGATTACATCGACCACCCCAATCTCTCGTGTCCCGTCGCATCTCCAAACAGCACGCCCACTCCACCCCTGTCATCGCCCAGGGGGGGCCGTGACGACTCCCGCCTGGACTAGGGGGTTGGGAGAGCCCTCCCGCGAGATCGTCATCGCCGGAGGGGTCGTGGGGACGTGGGGTCGCCTGTTCCAGGTAACTGCGAGCTGAATCACACCCTCGCACGTGGAATGCTTTCCGGTAACGAGGCAGAGGGGGTGGTTCGTTATTCGTCCAGACATGCGACACAAACCCTCGTAAGTACAGTCACGCCACAGGGTAGCTGAGTACTCAGAGACGAAATGAGATGGCAGTTCCTCTGACGTGAGCGTACCCATTCTCTGATTGGCTGCGCGAGGCTTTGTGAACGAGCCTTGTGCCTGATTGTCTACTGCGTGCTGCGAAAGATTCCCTATTGGCCAGTAAGTTTACGAGGCGTTGATTGGAGAACGGCGTTCCGACGTGATGCCGTCCAGTGGCGCCATTTTGCTGACGTGCGCAGCTGGAGTACGCGGAATCAGCGTCTATTTAAATTAAGTTTAGTATTATTAATTTTGCTGTAACTTCACCAAACCATATACAGCTGTATTTTGTTTTATAGAAGATATAGAAATTTCTTATTAGTTGACGAAATTCTCTACAGATTAAATCACAATGAAAAACAAATGTTTGAAAAGGGCGAATCACACGAAAAACTTAAAAATTCGATAAAAAAATTGAACAATTTCCTAACGTCCAGTTAGATAGTACGAGAAAGGGGCATTGCGACACCAGAACGCAGCGGTAGCTTCACTGTCGAAATGCACCAAAGAGTTGCAAAGGCCCGCTATTTTTTATAGTCTATTCGCGGTTTCTTGACACTTTTTGAATCAAACTAAAAAAAAAAAAAAAACACAATGTAT
The DNA here is from genome assembly GCA_002778355.1 of Clitarchus hookeri. Taxonomy (NCBI): domain Eukaryota; kingdom Metazoa; phylum Arthropoda; class Insecta; order Phasmatodea; family Phasmatidae; genus Clitarchus; species Clitarchus hookeri. The sequence goes on along the minus strand of NQII01000299.1, from coordinate 646,360 downwards.
GACGTATTTCACTGTTTCCTAAATATGTCATACATCACAAGCGTTTTATACTTGTGTTTACACAACATTACTTTATTTTTGGTTTAATTTAACTTTTATTTACATTTTATCTAAATTATAATACTTTTTTTTTCATTTATAACGAATATGAATCAAGGCAGTGACAAAATAGGCGGGTTTAGTGATGTCTAGTAAGAAATAGTTGTTATGCAAAATATTATTACACTGAAAGAGCATAAATGTGGTTTGCTGGTGCTCTGGTGTAATTTTCTAAGATTTGTTTATGCAAGGTGGAGGAGTATCCTGTAAGTGGAACTTTAGTAGGGCTTCAGAAAAATTTGGAAGTTACGTGAATTGAGTATAGTGGTGCAGGTAGTTAAGTGATCAAACCGATCGAAATTCATCTGAGAATGAAAGCGCTATGCATTGATGCATATTTAAAATCCGACGAATTCCTCGCCAAACGAATTTTTTTCTGGAGGTATCCGTGCACCACACAAGCACCTAAATACTTTTACTGCACGGCAAGGGGTCTAAGTAGTAACTTAATGTAATTTTACTACTTTGTTCATTAAATTGTACAATAGAAAACCTATTTAAGTTTTCCACTTTACTCAACCTCGTAAAAGCCCAAATGACTTTAAAATCATTGGTAATAATAACCTTTATTTACTTTATTTTATCGCTGTTGCAACAAACGTTTTATGAAGAAAAAGTACAGAAAAGTACCATATTTTATTCTGGCTAGCAGTGTACTACCGTGTCTAAAACTTAACTTACAACTGTTTTCGAGTCAGTTTTTTTTTCTTTCAATTATCTATATTTCAATGCTTTCCGAAACGCCGAATTTTTTTAAAATTATATTTGGTCTGTAAGTTTGATCTCTGTGTTCTTTAAAATAATGCTGTGTAGTAAACCAGAATTCAGAATAATTTATTTTGTCATTCCATATTCTGATTTATTAAAGAGCCCCGAGTATTTAGCGAACTAATTCCGTATCAGGTTTATGATAAATAGTCTTCGAGCTACTGGCTGCTCCCACAGTACGGAACCTTTGTAATGTGTTATTCGTTCCTTGGTTGCTCTGTTGCTTCCTATTTATTACTGTCTCACAGTTACACGGGTTTTGTATGAAGAACTACAGTCCAGTCATAATAGTTAAGTGATCGAAATATACCTTGATCGGCATGGAACAAACACGCGAAATACTCTACACAAAAACAAAGCCCTAGAGTTACATCAAAATAAACAGATACATGATATCTTCGTAGGTAAAAACAAGAACCAAGACGGCTATGTAACAATTCATGGGGGTAGATATTTGCAACAGTTTGGCCACAGTAGTAATTCGGCACTCACTAAGGCCGCCTGTTTTTCGCGAAAAGATTTACGCGAAGACTAGACTCCAATGTCCTATGGCATACGTGCAGTTTCCCTTTGGTTATTGGAGACAGCTCCTTACCTGACTGGGCCAATCAGAATTACGCAACTCCGACACTGTGTGGCCGTCATTCGCGGGCAGACGCCTGCAATGTGCGACAGTTAAAATCATCCAATCACGAAAGTGGATCCGATATCTAGTGTTTTGGTGTACAAGTAGTCCTGAAATCTTTTCGCGAAAAATAGGTGGCCCTAGTTACACATCTAATTGTAACTTTGAACACAATGGCTCGATTGGTGAAACAACCGGGTCAGTGATAGTTGGAATTCAACCCCATGGCGCGAGACTCAATTCATGAGCTCAGAGTCTACAGTCATACGCAGGAAGTGTATGTTTTTAACACGTTCACTCCCCGTGTCCATGATCACCAACATGTTGCACGTGAAGGATATTTATTGGTGAAACTGTACACAAAAAGGAATCAGTGATCGGTATTTTGAGCGTCTTCCTGGTGAGATACCTGATTTTTTTTATGTTTCTGCACCTCTCGTTTGTGCAATGTTATTGCTGGCACCAACAAACACGCCAGTATAGTACGTTATTCGTGGGTTGGCAAGAAGCACGCTCGGCACAAGTACAGCGCACACCAAAAAACATATTAAAGATTGCAACGCTTGAGCTCGTAAATGAATTCAGATCTAAACGGGTTAACGAAAATATTTACGTGCATGCTACCGACTTCAATAGCCTATGTACACACCTGTAACTTACCGTTGGTTATTGTCCTTGTGTATTAGGCTACATTCCTTTTGGTATTGACAGCGCCTAGGTTACTGTTCAGCAAGAAGATCATTTAGAAACGCCAACAGTCAATCAATTGTCTTAGTGACTGAACGCTCGTCAGCGCAGTGCCAGCAGAAGAAATAATGGCGTCACTATGCCCGACGAGTGAGTGATAAAGAGATTTGGGCAGCTCTTTAGATCAAGGTCTTGAGAGCCCATGAGGGTGATTGAGGTGAGTATGAATCAGCGCCGGAATAAGAAGGCGGGGGAAATGGGAGATACCCGAGAAAACCAGCCGACCAGTGGCATCGTCCGGTACTTGCAAAAATCCGGATTGAACCGGCCGGGGATGTAACTCGGTTTGCCTTGGTGGGCTATGCCCGACGAGTTTGTCATCATGTCATTAGCAATGAATGTGTTTTTCGATAACAAGAACATTAATTAGTAAAAAATTATAGTATGAACAATAAATTCAGGTGAAAATATTTTAATTATAGCCTACCCTCACTCTCTTCGCATACTCGGCAATGTTACACTTTTCTGGTTGGAATTATCGTTTGCCACAGCCATGATTGTTCATCTGCTACTTCTGTGACTATTTTACCTTCCTCACGTCAGTGGTCTAGACAAGAAGTGTAGTCTGCAACCCAGTAGCAAAAAAAAAAATCACTTCTCACCAGTGACTACCAGTAGCCTCAGTAAATAAAGCTGTCTCAGTTGTTGGCAGCAGAAAAAAGAATGCAACCCTAGAGAAGACGTTTTATTACCAGAATGGGCCAGTCACTATTAAGTAGCACCAATTCGATACTGAACGTGCGTGAATCCTGAAAAGATCCTGGGCGAAATCAGAAATTAAATTCTTTGGGTTTCTTATCTTTCGTGGTCAGATGCTAATGGATCCAACAGTAATAGCTCCTACAGTGAATTTTCCAAAACCTAAGAATATAAAAGGTTTTATTAGATTTATTAGAATGCTAGGCTACTTCTCCAGGTTTGTAGAGGGTTATGCGGAAATGTGTGCTCCTTTAAATAAACTGAAAAAGAAAGAAGAAGCTATTGTTTGGGGATCAAGACAAGGCATTTCAACAGCTTAAATGTGCCATCTCACATCCACCAGTATTAGCAATTTCTGATTTTAACAAGAAATTTGTTTTAGAAGCACATGCTTCAGCATTGGCAGATGGGGCGGTACTATTGCAAGAATATGCAGGAGCAATGGTATAGAGTTTTTAAAAGGAAGCCTTGTCATGCATTTGTAGAGCTAAATGCTTCCACACCTTTTTAGAACATGATGAGTTAAATTTAATAACGTAATCAAGCTCTTACCTGGTTTTTTCAACATCCTCGTCAGCTAGGTAAAACAGGCTACTGGAATAGTGTCTCACAAGGTTCTGCTTTTAAAATTATACATAAAAAGGACAAAGAAAATGTCGTCGCAGACTGTCTCTCCCGTATGTACGACCCTAATGAATTTAAACCAATGAAGTGTGTTGAACTAGAAAATGTAAGGGATCATATGGGCACTACAAAAACCAATAATCTTATCAAAAGGTAATTCTTTTAGAAGACAATGAATTCTGATATTCAAGGTTATGTCAGAGGATGTAAAGAGATAGTTAAGCAACCGCAAAATAGCAGTGTTAGGATGTACTCTGTGGAAAATCCAACAAGACAATGGGAAAAGGTTTTCATCGACATGCTTGGACCTTCACCTCGATCAAGCAGTGAGAATACTTGAATCTTAATTCTAGTTGATGGATTTACCAAATTTGACATTTTGTTTCCCCTCAGAGATTCTAAAGCAAGTAACATTTGTAGAATCTTGGTAGACAGACAGCGCGTGGAAATTGTTTGGTGGTCCTGAGATAATCCAGATGTCAGCAGAGAGAAAATGAGGGTTTGGATACAATATTACAGAGAAGCGTATCCAGACAATCTGCATACAGCGAACAGCCATTCTTACAATTATTTATGTAGCTGCTTGTGAATAATTTTTATATGATTCTGTGGTGGTATGCAATTAATGTAATAAAGATATCAACATAAAAGTATAAGTAAGCTGTCGGCCGACAAAATCTTATATATACATTTTTTTGTATACTGTACTGTTGTATTGGTATGGCAATTTTAAAGGAAGTAAATAAAAATCATTTATTCAATATATGCTTTGTTGATAATGAGTACAAAATTATCAATATTAATATGCTTGTTTTGGCGCAGGTCTCAGGAGAGAAAGTATGTTAGTGTTTAGGTTAACGAGTGTTAACTTCCTCACAGAGCGACCCAGTTTGAAACATGTGTTAGCACAGCTCAAGGTGACATGCAATTAACAACATTTTTAAAATACGGATTGTGCCGAACACGGAAATGCCACATGGTGCATTATGAGACAGAAAGTTGTCTACTGCCGTGGAAAAGTCATTACATATTTTCAAATATTATTGTTATAATTTGGACCTTGGTCGTGCGTGCTGATTGTTATAGGCTATTCACGGTCAAATGAGCACTCTTGAAAGCCCTGCTTAGTATTTACTTGTATACATGTTATGGATTCTTCCGCCTTATATAAGGTTAACATTGTCATGAGCCTCATCGCTTTATTCACGCGTCGGTAAAATGAAACTGTAAAATTATAAGGAAAGTAATTATTTAAAAAATATGCTCATTTTTACACTTCGATGCATAAAAAAAATAGAAAAAGAAAGAAATAATTTAAGTTATCAAAAATGTTTACCTAGCCCTTTTTATTCTACGTTAAAATACGGAACTACTTCCCATCCATCGTTACCAACTTCACTGGGCGCATGCCACTCAGTACGCCCGTTAAAAATTATATAGATATTCAATGCCAGTGAAAACAGCTGCGGGGTGCTTCCTGAGCTAAATGTCTAATAATATTACCTACCATTAAATAATATATAAGTTCACTGTTAATAGAACGCTTTCGAACTCAACTTTTGAAAAATGTCACTGTCCCTATCTGCATATATTTTAAGGGCACACTGACTGGCATGCGCCCAGTAAAGTTGGTAACGATGAAGAGAAAGTAGTTCCATGTCTTAACGTTGAATCAGAAGTGTTAGGGTAACATTTTTTATCACAGAAATTATTAATTTTGTTTTCTGTTTCTTAATGTAAAGAAATGTAGGATTGAGCAAATTTGTAAAATATTTTCTTTTCTGACAACTTAACAGCTTCACTTGACCGACGCATGAATTAAGTGATCAGGTCCATGGCAACTTGCGTACACANAAAAGTGTTAGGGTAACATTTTTTATCACAGAAATTATTAATTTTGTTTTCTGTTTCTTAATGTAAAGAAATGTAGGATTGAGCAAATTTGTAAAATATTTTATTTTCTGACAACTTAACAGCTTCACTTGACCGACGCATGAATTAAGTGATCAGGTCCATGGCAACTTGCGTACACAGCGTGCATACAAATAGGTCTTAAGCAAGGCTTTGAAAAGTGCTTAGTATACCGCGAACAGCTTCTGAATGGACACGAGCTTAGATATCGTTCCTAACATTCTGTCTATCGGCTCCATTGTTAAGGCACATCACAAGTAATTTTTTCCGTTGCTGAGGTAGAAGACAAGCAATTTTTTCGTAACACTCACAGTCGTTCGTGCATCAACGCTGCAGGAAGCGAGATTCCAATTATAGTGTATACGCGACTAGCTACATGCAAAAAAAAATTAAACACATTTATTACAGTTAATGAATGCACGAAGCACTCAGTGACTTGTCACTTTGGTTCCAATAAACTGCGTGACAAGTACACGGTTTTGAATTTTTTGCTGGTTTCTTTTGCTTGTCACCACAGTGATTAAAGCACTTGATGACTTTTTAACTCCTCGGGTGAAACCTCATTTCTCAAACGATACTGTGTAAAATAAAAGAGCCGTGGGCAACTTTGCCAACAGCTACAGTTTTTATCCTAATCCATTGTATAACGCCCACAAAGTGAGAAAAAGAGACTGTAGAATTAAAAAGCATTGTCCGACAACATCTAGGACAAAGTTTATTTTATTTTTCCTATACAAGCACTGCTCGGCAGCTTTAAGATTCCATTATCGGGCACAATACCTCCATTAGTACCAAAACAGGTGTAAATTATTGCAGACATGCTGCAAGCATGCCTGACTGCAACTGAACAAATTATGTTTATTTGTTTAACTACAGACACTTTCTAAAAATGTTTTGTGCCCAGTAGCTGATCAAAAGTCAAATAACAAGGCTAATTTCGTAAGATATTGAAAAAAAAAAAGANAAAAAAAAAAAAAAACCGGGAAATAAATTTAAGTTTAAATTGCTTCGAACCTGGTGCAGAAATGAAACTTGATGAATTGACAAGATTGTCAAGTTTTGGCTTTTTGCTTTGAAACCTGCTATTAACAAAATAAGAAACAAGGAATTGAGAGCATGCCAATCTTATATTCGTTTCCTGGTTTCTATCATTAGTTCTGTGGTGAAGTGGTTTTAGGATCTCGATTAACAGCCGCTTTTGTTATAACCGCATTAGCAGGTGTTACACAGAATAGCAATAATGCGTGTAATGTCCATGCGCTAACAGTGCTTTGCCAAATGCACGCCGCAAAGAAGCATTGCACTTAGGCCCACCTGTTTAACGTGAAAAGATTCAAAAACTAGTTGTACTGCAAAACACATTACTTCAGGGCCAATTTCTTCGTGGTTGGAGTGTGTCAACTTTCACGCGTCCGATGTATCTGCCAGCCATTCACGGACGTCCAGTGTCGTGCGG